>VWZF01003554.1:0-13208 GCA_013396755.1 Sclerurus mexicanus | reverse complement strand
TTTGCTTCTTTTACAGCAAGTACAGAGAAAGGCTGTTGAGTGAGAATGTTTGAAGAGGAGAGCTAGATTAACTTCTACCAGTTGCTGGTAACACCAATTTATCTCATCTGAGGGTTGACATCAAAACAAGAACAAATATGTCAAAAAGGCTTACATTTTAGATTAGAACCGGGGGGCGGGGGAATACTGCTAGTCACTTCATGCAAAACACTCAGCTGCCTTTAAAGTGATTATCAATACATTTAAGGAACAGTCATAACGTAGTACTTTAAATAATGGGAAAGTAGAGCAATGCAGAAGACAACTTTTGCATTTTAAATGAATGCTGGTCCCCTGTTGATTTCAGGGCAGACTAGTGGGCCAGCACTGGAATTAGCTGAGGTTTTGTCCACATTAAACAAGCTCTCAGCAGGTGATCTCCTCTGCTAGGCCTCTAAAGGACATCTCTAATTCTATCAGGCATTTCCTTGAACCGATCTTCCAAATAGGTCAAAACATGCTTGTGCAAGTGAGCTTTTGAACCTAAGCTGAATCACAGGGTATCTGTTAAAATGATGAGCAGCTAGAAATTTGCTAAAGTTTGATTGCATTGTTATCTATAATCTGGAAACTGATAAGGAATACTCAGTCACTTCTAGGTTGTCACTGGATACATCTAAGACCAAACAAGGAACCTCAACTGCATTTCTCTCACACTCATGTGCACCAGTCCTTGTTCTCCTGGGATATCCAGAACAGCACCAGACATTCAAGGATACTTGCCCAACACAATGCCAGAATGAGTATATATGACAAAGGTAAATTTTGTATAATGTAGACTGCAGAGTCACAGTTTCACTACATTAGCACTAAAAGTATAGCCAAATTTAGAAATTGCAAGTAATTTTTGGATTTCTTTCTTCTGAGTGTTTAGATCCTACTACTATTTGCCTTATCACCACCAAACCAGTCTTAGGCTTCACTTCCACACACCATTCTGGCTGAGAAAAGCAACCCAATGACTGAGAATGAACTAAAGAGGAATCAAAATTCTTCAAGTGTCATGGCAGGAAGACTTTGTGGAGATGTCAGCACACAAACAATAGTCCATGGTATTCAGGATAAATCAAGAGTTGCAGTAGTCACACACAGAACTTCATGAAAACTTCACTGTCATCTGAGAAGACAACCTCTATCCTAGCAAAAAGCACAATAAAGCTCTCCAAAACTCCAGCACCTTGAAAGCAAATATTTCAGAAGAAATGATAGGCAAGCACCTTGAAAGCAAATATTTCAGAAGAAATGATAGGCAAGCACCTTGAAAGCAAATATTTCAGAAGAAATGATAGGCAAGTCTTTGAAATCATACTCTGCACATAAGGTCCCTTGAAAGCCAGAAGACCTGTTCCCCCAGGCTGCCTAGCCAGATTATTTTTGCTCTCTTCCTGAGGACTCTGTTCAAGACTTTTTTCCAAGCCAGGAGGTGTTCTCTAACAGGGCTGACACCAAGTTAGCCATTACTATGGGCTGTAATCTAACCTTGTATATCTACGCCTGTGAATCAGTTCTCACATGATGCTATCAAATGGCATTACATTTCAATGGAAAATTCTATGTGATATAAAAAGTAATCAGATTTACACTTTTACACTGCACACAATCAAGAGTCATTCTACCATAAATAATTCTGATTCAGAATTGTAAAGTCAAAACATTTAACTTGATGCATTAAGCTCTTTTTTTATTATAAAAGTGTTTGTTTCTAAGTGCACTTGCTGTAATAGATAGCCACTACACATTTATACATGTCTAAAGTATGTGATTCTCTAAAACAGTAATAAAATCTCTCGGTATTTTTTTGCTAATGTTCTCCAGATACATCCCACAAAGTCTGGTAAATGGATGACTGTGCTTAACAAAAATTTAAGTTCTTTCTGTGGGAGAAAAAAAGAATAGCAATGAGACATGCTCTTCAAAAATATTAATTTTTTATGTTTCTTTTCTCTCCCAAAAGTTACAGTACTTTTTTGAAAAGGCAAACCTAACTATATGTTGAGAACAGATTTACTGGATTTTTTTTCCTTCTGTTGACATCTGCTGACAGGTTTCAAATTCAAAGAATAATTCTGTCATAAATATTTCTAAGGCTACAAATGGAAAATTAACAACAGTATATACCAAGAGTAATTTTTTATTCACACTTCTTTTTAATTAAGTCATATATACTTCTGTAACAACTATAAACTTCAAATCTAATGACCCTTTAAGAAATCCGCCAATATAATATTTGAATTTTTAGGTTTTAAAATATATTCTGACTATTATACCATTTTCCAATTTCATTTTACCTCTGTAAAGGTAACAATTCAGCAACTCAATTCTGTCCTCTCTTGCACCAAAATAAAGCAAATTATTAGGCCAGAATTTCTGACCTCTCACATTCCTGGGACCATGCTAAAGTAGACAAAGAAAAAGCAAATGGCCATCTGCACAAAAACATTCCTAAAACCAATGTAAAAATTGTGAAAGGTGCTTACCTTGAACTTTACCTGAAATTACGAATATAACTATTATCTCTCAGAGCAAGTCTTTAAGAAATCGAAAGAGCAGGTTGCCTATATTATTGCAACTTTTCAAAAACTTCTCTTTTTGTAAGAGACTTTTTAAATGTCCTATTTCTTCCACATCATACCAGCCCTCCAGGAGTTTTAGAGTAAACAACACGATGTGTTTGTAATATATCAAGTCACTGCTTAAAATTTGGAAATGAAAAAATTGTTCTTTCTTCAGTGAGAACTATAGCTACCCTGAACTGAGTTTTTCAAGAATAAAACAGCTGACATGCTATGCCACCTGTGTGAAAGCCCAGAGCACTCCACGTGTATCATATGCCAAATGTATCACCCATACACCAGCCACTTTTGAAAACATTGGTTTTCTAGACATATCAGATCTGCCATACATGTGCTAGATTTCTTATCTGCATGCACACCCCAGGTATACTGGATCTCTGAATGCTCAACAGTCCATTGGAACAACAGCTGTGGGATATGTAGAAAATACCATGAAAAATCAACAAATTCCATTGAACAAGGCAGGTAGAGGCAAGTGGAGATTTGCTTGCAATGCCTGAGTAATACGTGGCAGCTGTACTTTTCCTATCCCCTTCATTATGCACTAAATCAACTGTGTGTCTATTACCAGCCCTTAACACCAATTTTAAGTGCTGTGTGCATGAATACACAACAATCACACTAATAGCACAACAGCCGATTCCAGAAGAATTAACATTTTAATAGCTGATTTACTTCATAAAATTTGAGCTTTATCACCTTCTTCCTGTGTGACAGCAAAGCACTGATATCTAATTAGAGGGAACATTAAGATCCAGATGTGTGGCAATTACAGCAGCTGAAGTTCAGGCATTAATAAACTGAATTAAAAAAACTCTCATGAATTTTCACACAATGAATCTGAGACCCTCCTCCCAGTATTCTAGATCTGATTATAAAGGTATAGGCATCTCATCTAGTTAGATTACTGGAACAAGGAAATATCCTCAACTTTCTTAATTTGACTTGAAGTGTTCCTTCCATTAGAGTATGTTCTGCACAAAGATATGCAGCTGTTAGCTAGAACACTCATCCTAATACACAAGCTAGCAATAAACTAGAATCTCCCTTGCTGCCTGAGATAACATCATATGCAGCAAGGTCATAATCATAGGAGGCACAATCAACTATATCTTTCTAGTACCATATTATTAAGTGAAGCAAAACACTCTAACAAGACTGTAGAATTTCATTTTTTAGAGTCATTGCCACCAGGAAATTAAAAATATTTTAACATTTCTGCAAAGGGAATACACCTTATATTTTCAGCATTAAATTAATGATTACCCTCAAAATCATGACATTAAATAATATTACCTATAAGGCTAATTATGTAAGAGACTATCACAGTTTCTGCCTAGAATGAGAACCTCTTGACTGTTCTATTATAATGCCAAATGAGCAGCTGAAAACAGACGAGGAAATAACCTTATACAAATTTGCCATGACATTCTTTTAACCTTTGTCAGGAGTTAAAATATAATTAAATAAAAGAAGGAAGAAAAAGCCAGACACAACACATTTGGACAAGCACCTTTGTTAAGGCTTGCCTCTAGTTTCAAAATTAAATGGATTTTTTTTTATGTCATAGACCCCCTGACTACCCAGAAGAGCACCAGATATTCTCACTAGTCCTTTCAATTCTAGTAGATGGGGTCTGAGAGAACTCTAAGTTTCCTCCCATGCCTCAATTTGTCTGACTCAGAAAGAGCCAGGTAGCAGTTTGGTCATCATATTAACTACACTGCTGTTTCTAAGAAGATGAAACAAAGGAAGAAAAGCTGTGGGAACCAAAAAAAAAATACATTAGTGGGTAGGAGACATTGCAACAGTCATGGAGAAAAATCATTTCTTCAAGCATCCTCTCCTCGTGACAAGAAACCCAATTAAAAAGTGGGATGAGCCCATCAATGCTTTTCAGTAAAATAGCACTTCTGCTTATTCTTCAAAAATAGGACAATATAAACATACCCTTATGACTCAGCTTTAAAAAACACTTTACGTATGTACCTACATACATACCCTACATATCTATCTATCTCTCTATCTAAATTGGAATGGAAGAGAAAAATATGCACAGAGATGGTAGTCTCTGTTGCTGCAAGTGTCTGAAGGAAAGAACAGAACAGTTAACACATGCAAAGAGGACAGTCCAGGGAAGGCATACACAAATAAACCACTGAGTTCCAAGAAAAATCTGACATCTTTAAATACAATCAACTCCTAAAAAGAGAGACTGGACTGTGGGAGGTTGACAGTCCCACAACTGATGAAATAGAAGAGAGGTGCTTATGATGAGAAAAGAGAAGCATAAGAATATTTTGGTGAGTGCAAAGAGCAGCAGTGAGGATGCTGGTTGTTATCCTCATCCCTTTGTAAAAACCAGAAGAAATAGCTAAGGCAAACTTCTGCTTTAACAGACATTTTTGTGCAGTTGCCGCTTTGCTATTGGCTTTCTCATTGGGGCACCTCAACAAAACTGCAATGCAGCAGTCAGTTGGTAACAGAGATGCAAGTAGCAACTTATGCTTATTTTATATCTCATAGTCACTGTTTATTTGGTCTGCAGTGATGTTGTGTCTGTATGGTAACAAAATCCAAAACAGCATCTCCATAGCCTAGAACCATCTTGTTCATAACAATGAGAAAAACCCTTGATAAACCAAAATCATGAAAATGTTTCGTTATTGATTTAAAATCTCTTATCTGAGCCTCTATTAACAGAAATATATTCATTGATTAGGTTTTGAATAATAATATTCTGTGAATTTTTTTCTATTTTGCTACTTCCACCCTCTGTTTAGTACTTCAGAAAACTCCTGTTATCAACAGCACTGTGTCTCAGCTAATGAAACTGCTTTCATCTGCACCATCATTTAAGAATGCTGTGCATTCCAACCACCTATTCTATTTTGCATTTTCTTAATTACTCGGCTTAGATTTTCAGCAACTCTAAGCAGAGTAACTGTTCTGTAGCCTGAGTAAAGCCAGCCTACTTGGAACATCAAATGGCAGTCTGTACAGTCAGATTCCAACACTGAGACAGGAATAAATCATTACTGCTCTACTTGCATCATGACAAAATTGATGCAACAGTGTGAAACAGGCCATCTCTAAAGTCCTCTCAGTACTTCAATGAAATAACCACGAGGAAGTTTTAGTAAGGTCACCAAATGTACTGATTTGAACAACCGTAACTGGGGAGCCTGCCTTCTTAATGGCTTGTGTGGATTAATTTCATGAACTCCAAAAAACTTTCTAGTATCCCTAGACTTTCTTATATTTTTATATTTAAAGGTTTTATATGCTCAGTATCAGACCATGCCCCACACACTTCAAATGCAGTGTGTCGGAATGAGTTTGAGCCTTTGCAGTCCCCATCCACATGGGCTGAAAGCTTGATTCTGATTAAATTGTGTTTTCATACAACACAATATCTGTGTTATTCCATTGTCAATGTAAATGTAATGCATCAATGTAAATGGACATGTTTTAATATTAGCTTTTAAGATAACTCTAAAGCCTAAGCATTAGGGAAATACTTTCTTGAAATCAAAATGCACATCTAAAATCAGTAAATTGTCATCTCCAAAACAGTTACATTGAATCAAATCCAGCCCTGTCACAATTTTGGTAACTGAATGAGAAAACAAATAACCTCACACTGTGAGGTGAATTTTACTGCATTTACCTTCATTGCTAAGCTTATTAAAATCTTTCTGTTGCCTGCCTTGTTGCCTCAGTACCTTTCCACTTCTCTTAAAGCTTCATACACAACTTCTGATGTTACTACACACTTAGTAATTTCCTATGACAACTTGCATCCTATTCTCTTGAGGTACCACTAGTGAAATTACATAATTAGTGAAATTAACTAGATCACAGCTGACTGTTAAGAACTTCTGGTATCTGGGAATCCTTGAACAACAATGGTTGGCTTACATTGCAGAACCAGAGGAATCTAAAGAATTTACTGTAGATTTGAGTCCTCGATAACTACCTTCAAAATTAAAAAAGTGAGAGCGAATAGTGAAATATATTCTAGACTGCTGCAGCTGTTCCAGAAGAATGTAATGTCAACATTCCAGACTAGATTCTGCTTAGTTCTACTTTTAAACTACTCTACTTTTAAATTACTCAGCTGGATCCCTACATATCTATGAAGCCTGTTGAGATTCACACTAGCATCCTCAAAGAGCTGGCTAATGTCATCACAAAACCTTCCCTGATGATTTTTGAGCAGTCTTGGGAATCTGGAGAGGTCCCAGCTGACTGGAAGCTGGCTAATGTTGTCCCTGTTTTCAAGAGGGGTAAGAAGGAGTAGCCTGGAAACTACAGGCCTGTCAGTTTCACTTCAGTGCCTGGTAAAGTTATGGAGAAGATTATTCTGGGAGATACTGAATAACTCCTGAAAGACAATGCAGTCATTGGCCACAGCTGGCACAGCTTCATGAGAGGGAGGTCCTGCTTGTCAAACCTGGTTTCTTTCTGCAACAGAGTAATACACCTAGTTGATCTAGGAAAGCCAGTTGATGCAATCTTTTTGGACCTCAGCAAAGCTTTTGATACTGTCTCTCATAGGATCCTTCTTGACAAATGGCCAGCACACCACTGGATGATCATGTCACATGAGTGGCTGGCTTGCAGATTGGGCACAAAGAGTTATAGTGAAAGGGGTGACATCAGGCTGGTGTCCAGTCACCAGTGGGGCTCTGCAGGGCTCCATCCTCAGCCCACTTCTCTTCAACATCTTCTCTAACAACTCAGATGAAGGACTCAAAGGAATACTGAGTAAGTCTGCCAATGATAGGAAATGGAGAAGCTGTTGAGTCCCTCAAGGCTGGATAAGACCTACAGAGAGACCTTGACACATTAGAGATATGAGCAATCACCAAGTGCTTGAAGTTTAACAAGGGAATGCTTTTTCTTCTTACACTGTATTTCTAGAGAGCAAGCTCTTAATATCTAGCAATAAGAAGTTTTTATTTGCTTGTTTATTGAAACAAATTTTTTTTTCCTCCTTGCACCTCTGCAGTCACTGTGATTCACAAGGTTTTATAACAAGTCAGTTTCTCTCCTTCATGGCAAACTTGAAAAAGTTGCAACAGGAGATCGCCTACCTCAAATACTGTTTACATGCCTTCATTATGTCAATAAAGAAATTATGTTACCTAAAAGCAAAAAGAACATAAGAATACAAGAGAAAAAACCCTACATGTACCAGAAAATAATAAGACCCTTTTTCCTTTCATTTCAATTTTGAAATGTAACAGGACAGTTGAAATTATGCTTCATCAGAAGTAGTAAATATATGTCTGGAAAGAATTGCTTTCAGCTACAAACTCAGAAAATATATTATAATAGGACACTTATATCACTACCCAGCCAGTGTTAGACTAAACAGTGCAAGTTAAAATGTGCTCCTGTTTTCTTAACCAATATTAGCATTTCCAATAGCCTAAGAAGTACTTGTCTCTATTATGTTGTGATGAATAAAACATCCCATAAGCTTTAGATGAATTCCAAAAGCCTACAAACATGCCTCACAGTAGCTGCTTCCTGTGATGAAATAAAAAAAAAAAAGGCAAAAACCAAACCAACCAAACAAAAACAACAAAAAAGAGACTGTGAAAGGCAAAAGTGTCTCCTGATCTAGACATGAGTTTTCATGCTGATTGTCACAGGTCTGTGGATTTGTCATCTCCCCATACTATTTTTTTCTTTTTTTTCTTGATCTAAATTATTGTTTGTAATTTAAAAATATTTCTCTTTTCAATTAAATACAGCACTTTCAGGCAAGATTTGAGCAAGTGTGCAGAAGAGATCACAGATATAATGTTCTATAGGAAAGCAGGCCTTCAGAGTCCTGTTTTGGCTTTTTGTGGGGTGGTCAGGAACAACAGCACCCCTACATCAACAACTCTCAGTCTCACAGTTCATTTACACCATACAATGGGAAGAGTTCAAGACTTAAAAGATGTCTATTGATTCTGGATATTCAGTTTGAAATAAATCTTTTAATAAAAAGGGAGGTCAGCCACCACTTAAAAATCATCAGGCCTCAAAGAAGTAAATGAGATAAAGTCAGAAATCCCCAAATAAGAATAATTTTTCAATTCTGCCCATGGAGTTTTACCGTATCATTCTAATTATTAAACCTCCACCTTATTTTGAAATACATATACTTTCATTTGAGATACAGAATACACTGTACATTAATAATTAATTATCTCCACAAGAAAGGAAGAGCAAGGCAACTTCTTGGTATTTTCTTAGACTCTATGTCTTCAATATGATAATCCCTGATGTATTTTCAGGGGGGAAAAGCAGAGGAGAACTGTAGAAATTGAACTGTTGTTCTGTTTTATTATTTTAATGAGAATTCATTTCCCCCTCTTCATTTGGTTTTGGATTTTTTTCCTGTTCTTCTCATCTTCTGTGCTAAAAATCACATTATAGCTCTGAAGTAACTTCTATCCCATATGTCTGCGGTCAGTTATGCTATACTTTGTTCTATCATGTACAGAGTACTACTCTTGAAAGCTACAGTCATAGAATAATTTACAGTCAGAGAATATGGAAGGGACTTCTGAGGGTTGTCCTATATAGGCATTTTCTGGAATTCTTTAAATCCAAAATCTGAAACTTTCCCTTCAGCACAACATTTAGCAATTTCAAAGTCACTTCATACTAATAACAGGGGATTAAGAACATTCATCCAGCATCAGGAAGTACTCAGTCCACACCACTGAGGACACCTTCACAGGAATGTTAACAAGCAAAAATATTTTCAGTTCTGATAAAAACATGCTCCTTAGAATGACAATAAATTATTACCCCTGTCACACCAGCTAACAGGCTAGTCCACACATGCACCAAAGTAGTAATGCACAGAATATTTTTTTTTTCTCTACCACTAAAAGAACAAACTCAAGATCACCTGTTTGGACAAATATATGGGAACTGGTATACTACAGGAAGTTTCTTTACAGCTTTCCTCACCAGAGGCCCATGGCAGGGAGACACTAGGCAATATGTTCATGAGAGATTCTTAAAAAAGAAATCTCATGTTTAGGTTCAGGAAACTGCATTTAAACTGAAGCCTAAATAGTCATTGTTTCTAGCTTTGTTATTAGTGAATCCAAATAAGCAGCTAGAAAAAGTGTTGCTCATCCATGGCACAGAGAAACAAATCTAAAACATCCAACAAATCACTCTACTATAAAGCATATAAAATTTTAAAAATACATTTTATAAATGTCAAAATTAAGAAAAGAAAGCGGCTGCCTAAAATAAAAGCTAGACAAAATGTGCAATTTGTCATACATGACAAAGTGTTCCTGAATAGAATTAGTTTTCTTCTGCTACCAAGAACTTTAAAAGAGCAATGATAAAAACAGATATTTTCATCAGAGATAGTAAAACGAGATCAGTAGTAAAATTTATTACAACTCATCTGATGACGTGAGTCCTGCAGAAGCACAAATCTGACCTAGAACCTGCACAAGCTCCTCTTGCAGGCTTACTTTGCCCAAGCCCTTGTCTCACATCCCAATCACACCACTAACAGATTTCTGGTTTCCAGTCTTATTGGATCATTTATTGCTAAGTTTTCTGAACAATGAAACCATCAGAAAAGCATTGCATTCAAATATAATGGACACCTGCTTTTAGCTACCTCCAGCAAGCTAAATTCTCTAACCAAATCCTCTGTGGAGGAGGGTGGAGGAGGCAGCGAGGACCTGGGGCTGGACAGGGAAGCTGCAACAGAGAAAGGTGCATCCTCCCACCAGTGCAGCAGGGAGATCAGCCAGGTAAAGTGTTACTTTCCATTTCACAGTTTTAAGACTATTTTACCAGTCCCTGCCCTGGGCTAGAACTACTATTTCTGCTTTTCTTAAAACGTGTGTTTTCACATCTGATAACCAATGTAAGGTACCCTTCTAAGATTTTCAAGAAGACAGAGTATAGAAAACAGTTAATAGCCATGCTAGTGTGCATCTTGTAAATTAATTCTCAGGGGACTTTCTACTGTTGATTTACACAATCCCAAGGTAACTCAGGTTGGCAGGGACTTGGGGAAGTCTCCAGTCCCAGCTGCTGCCAAGAGAGGCTCAGCTGCAGGGGGCAGACCTGGCTGCTCAAGGCTTCACCCAACCATGGTGTGAAAATTGCAAGGCTGGAGAGAAACTACTCCCCCATCCTGCCCTGGCTCCACTGCTGGCCCTCACGCAACAGCATATAATCCCTCCCAGACTGCAATGTCACATCCCAGTGCAAAAGCCTGGCTAGTGCGGAGGTAGGTGACACCTGCTGTTCTCCTCTCATCCCCATCCATCACAGAGGGCAGTGGGGTGGGTCAGGCATGACTGACCTTTGGCAGTTCTTTGCCCCCTGTCACCACATGCTCCCTCACATGCCCCAGACACGCCCAGAAAGCACATATAGCTAAACAGCAAAGAGAAGTCCAAGGGCAATCAAAGGAGACTTCAAGGCCCAGAGACAATTTGTAGAGGGATCAGGACCACAAGTAGTGATCTTCTTGAATACTTCCAGTAATAAGGAATAATACTGATAGGAATTAACAGATCCAACTGGTCTGAGGTTGGTGTAAGTGCAAAAAATTTGGTTTGGGATGGGATCATCTTCTCAACACCTCGTCTACTGACGCCTGGCAGAATGCACCTATCTCAGAGTGGAAAAAGGGTTGTAGCACAGGAGCTGGTGGTGCTCATTCATAGAGCTTTAAACTACCTTGGAAGGGGGAAAGGGACAAAATCCAGGTTTGCCAGTGATGAGCAATGGGACGGACAGCCAAAACTTGAAACAAGCACCATCTGGTACAGGAGGTAGCGGCTACACCTACCACACCTGAAATGATTCTACATCTATGCACACAGCACCACGAACAAACATGAAGAGCTCAAAGCTTTGCCCCAGTCCCTGAAAATTGATGCCATTGGCATAACTGAAACTTGGTGGGATGAATCCTGTGACTGGAGTGCCCTGTTGGATCTCTGCAGGAGGGATAGGCAGGTTAGAAGAGATGAAGTGGTGGCCCTGTATATGTAATAGAAGGGTTAGAATGTATGGAGCTCTCAGCTGCCAGTGGCACAGTTGGGAGCCTCTGGGTAAGAATCAAGGGGAAAATCAAGAACGCAGATGTCATTGTGGGAGTCTACTACAGACCTCCCACCCAGGACTATGATGATGAGGATTTATATTTTGAGGAACTAAGGGATACTTCCAAGTCAACTGTCCTTGCCCTTATGGGGGACATCAACTTGCAAAATATAACTGGGAGCATCACATACCTGCTGCAGTCCAGACCAGAAGATTCCTAAAAAACTGGATGAGAACTTTATGGAACAGATCCTAAAGGAGGCAACTCAGAAAGATGCCACCCTTGATCTACTGCTTGTCAGCAACAGAGCAGATCTCATGAACAAAGTAGAGGTTTGCAGCTGTCTTGGTCACAGTGACCACGAAGTGATCAAGTTTAATACCTCTGTTGACATGAAAAAAAGTGCCAGGAAAACCTCAGCTGTGGACATGAGGAGAGCAGACCTCATGCTTAGAGTTGCTCAGGGAATTAGTAAGGAAGGTCCCTTGGAAAAATGTTTTTGCAAGTGCTGGGGTCCATCAGTGCTGGTCACTTTTCAAACATCACCTCCTAAGGGCACAGAACAGGCAATTCCGAAATGTCAGAAGTCAAGCGGGCAAGGCAGGAGGTCAGCTTAGCTGAGCAGAGATGTTCTCTTGGAGATAAGGCAAAAAAAGGAAGGTGTATGCCCAGTGACAGCAAGGTCATGTGACATGAGAAGAATACAGAGATGCTGCTGGCTACTGCAGGGAGAAAATTCATGCAGACAAAGCACAATTGGAATTACAGCTGCCCAGAAATGTGAGGGACAATAAAGTTTTTCAATCAATGGAAATAGACAGTATAGAAATATTGTCCTGTTACACAATGAGGATGATCACCTCATAAACAGAAAGAGACAAGGCAGAGACGTTTAACACTTTCTTTGCCTCTGTCTTCAACACAGATGATGGACCAAGGGGGTCTCAGTGCCGTGAGCTGGAGGACCATGACTGCAAGAATGTCCAGTCAACCCTAAAACTGCTGGATCTGCTGCTCTGGCTGTATCACTACAATGTGTGGGGCTTGACAGGATTCATCCCAGAATCCTCAAAGAGCTGGCTGATGTAATTGCAAAACCTCTCTCATTGATTTTGAAGCAGTCTTGGGAATCTCAAGAGGTCCCAGCTGACTGGAAACTGGCTAATGTTGTCCCTGTTTCCAAGAAGTAGGAGCCCAGAAATTACAGGCCTATCAGTCTCACTTCAGTGCCTGGTAAAGTTAGGGAGAAGATTATTCTGAGAGGTATTGCAAAATACCTGAAGGACAATGCAGTNACCTGAAGGACAATGCAGTCATTGGTCACAGCCAGCACAGCTTCATCAGGAGGAAGTCCTGCTTATCAAACCTAGTTTTCTTTTATGACAAGGTAACCCACCTAGTTGATCAAGTGAAGCCAGGTGACAATCTTTATGGATGTCAGTAAAGCTTTGGATATTGTCTCTCACAGTGTCCTTCTGAACAGAATGTCCAGC
>VWZF01003552.1:957811-1055703 GCA_013396755.1 Sclerurus mexicanus | reverse complement strand
CCCAGACAGCTCCGCAACCTCTATAACACCACTGCTGGGCATGAACTGAAGCTTGCATGCCTTGCTCTGCCTAAATTTGTCTTGCCCTACCTGGAGCTGTGTTTTCATTTGGTTTTCTTGTTTTCACTCAGGTTTTTCTGACACACAATCCAATTACCTGGATCATAAGGTGCAGCTTTTTTGGACCTTTGCAAAAGTCTGGAGACCTTCCAGAGCACCTCAGAATTGTGGGATTGTGTATTGAACTCCAAGTGCCAGACTGCCTACCTGCCCTTGTTGACCTCCCCAAGAAATAACTGAGAAGACAATAAACAGTTTCTAATACATTTTGTTGCTGGAGAATACAATATGGTCTTTCTAACAGATTGTGTTTCTGGAGAATACAATATGGTCTTCCCTCGGCACGTTTACCAAAATGAATTTAAAATTTGCCTGTTCCACAAAACTCTTAAAAAGCCCTGCATGCAATAAAAGGGTTAATAACTCAGCTTCTCCTGTGCATGTAAGACATTAGTTTTTATGGCTAAATGTTAAATTTTACAGTTACATACATTTTATATGCACTGACTTTTATTGTCTAGCCAGTTCTGCATTTATGAATCATTCTCAGATCCTTTAGCTATCTGAATCTAGGAATGAAAGTTAAAATGCTGCTTGGTATTTGCTTTTTTATTTTGGGGGGGGGCGTTTTGGGTTTTTTGTTTATTTTTCTTTTGTTTTGCTTTTAAATCAGCATACAAGGCACAATTAAATATGCTTACTTTCAGGAAAGAAAGTTTAAACTAATAAACACCTGAAGTGACACGTATCTCAAAGAAATCAGCATAGACATTTAAAGAACAAAAAGCTGTACAAAATCAAATAGATAAAGAATAACTCAATAATGAGACAAAGACCCTTTCCTATATGTACATACTTATTAGGCACTTTTTTAAAAAAGCAAACTCTTCTCCCCAAAAGACAAGTAAAACTGCAAATTTTAATATAAACATCACTTTCCCCTATACCCTTGCTAAAATATTTCTGTAATGTCCAAACAATGTCATGTGTTCTGCTACCAAACTGGATCAAGAAGCTTATGGAGCTTATCCATAATGTTGTCCTCAGAACCATTTATGGAACATATATTTCATTCACAGGGTCTATATCTTGAAACACAGTTTATTATTCTGGGCTCACGGCAACATTCGGCACTTTGAATTCAAAAGCTGCTGACACTTCACTTCCATAGCTCAGTCTTTGCATTTCTATGTTTAAATCCAGTTGAGTTCTGGCAAGCTGACGACTCAGGGACCACACCTTTAGCTAAAGATATGGGGAAAAGATTTTATTAGTAGAAGATAACCATCAAAATATATTACACCATGACTCTTTCAGGACAGACAAATTCATGTGGGTGGAAATGTAAAAGTAATTGCCATAACATAAGAAAAAATGGACACTTCTCACACAGTTTTCAAGTGATAGAGCATTCCTGCTAGCTACAGGGTAGCCAAAATAATCCTTCATTAGAGAAGCAACCACTGGATGTATATTTATTAGCTACCTAAATAATCTGAAAGGGAAGCAAAAATCATTAGGATCAAAAAGTTAACAATCTGAAAGCAGAAATATAGCATCAAATGCAAGTGTGTGAATTAATACAAACAATGTTGTAAAGTGTTGATCTCTGAACCAAGCCCAGCAAGTCCCTTTAGCACATGTTAACTACAAACCCATCACACAAGATCCATCAGGGTATGACCACAGAGAGCCATTTTAATGTGGCAATGAACATGGTACCAGCACCTTGCAGGGTTGCACTCTTTATGCCCATTTTATATGTCTTGAAGTGTAACATTTACCTGCATATACCTTCCAAATATACAATATCTACAAGCAGACAGACGCAAGCACGCAGATCCAGAAGTCTGCTTCTCTACTTATTATATGGCTATTGTAATTGAAATGTTTGTATAGCCACAACTTAGAGAGCTTAAGTTGAGAAGCACTCAGCTCAGCCATCTTCATAAATCCTTTGAAAATTAATTTTTCAGCTTCTACGTATAAAGCTTTTCCCCTAAAGAGGTACTTTTTCTATGATTTTCTATTTTCTTTAATGTTTTCCTCTTAGCAATAACTACGACATATTACCTATCATACAAAGTCACTAAAGGAAAATTAAATTTTAAGGCTTAATGCAGGCCTTTAATTTCTTCATAAATTTGTGTTGACTTAGGTGTAGGCAAGAGTTCTGTTGCAAGGATGAAAGTTGCCAACTACTATGAGTGTCTCAGAAACTTCAGGGATGAGGTACAAGAGTTAGGAGACCTAAAGTATGAATAAGTTCCATCATTTACAGATGTTTCCTATAAAGGCAAAATGAAACCATAATGTGATTTCAATATAGTCAAGACCAATTTCCATTTTAACTCTATTAAATGATCATTAGATCACGATAGGTGATCCTGATAATTCTAGCTGTCTGATGTTTTCCCATGAAGTTCTTGCTTTCAGTGGCTTATATTTTGCCAAACACAACCATTTGTAGTACATTTTCTTTCTTAACTCTAGACAGTTGTGTTTTTGTTTTGATTCTTAGAGTTTGGTACAACCAGTTCAGCTGTTTCAGAGAAGAACAGGAGAAAAAGAATCAATAACTTTGCAAGAGCTTGAACTAATATTCACATGTTCTTTATGTTCACACAGAGCAATAGGGAAATGCAACTTAGCAAAATTTGTGCTGTGACCATGAAAAACCTCTACTTTGGGCAAATGCTGAGTTTCTAAAATATACAATATATACATTTAGAAAAAATATAATTAATATATAGAAAATATATATAAATAAAATGTATAAATATATATATAACCCATTTGTACAGATAGTGATAAGCAGAACTGAATGGCTATTTGCTGAAAATATTACTGGGCATCCCATCTGCACTGACCAAGCTTCATTGCCCCTTCAACAACTTATAAATACCAGTTACAGCAAGCAAACCATCAAGAAAAGATTTGTAATTCTGGGTGAATTTTCACTTCATAAATCACCCCTAATCAGGGAAAACAAGCAGTTAAACATGGAGCAGAGGGGAAATCTTCTTAGCTCTAACAAATCTGCTTCTCTGAGCTTCTCCTGCTTCAATGCAAAGTGCACATCCCTGAGCATTCTCACCTTGATGCCCCTCCTGTTGGCCAGACCTGCTGGGTTTTGCCAGCCCACAGCACTCCTGGGAGGTCCACAGAGGACCACTGCACAACTGCAAACACCACCTTTGTTATTCCTGTATTGGAAAGAACAGACTCAATACCGCATGATTCCAACAGAAATTAGTCTACATTTCTAAACTACTAATTTCACACCTCAAAAGTACTACATGCCTATCAATAAAAGTCAGAGGAAGATTCACCTCAAGAACCACAAACTGAACCCACAGTTGATGACCTACATTACTGCCCTATGACTGATATATTGATCTCAGCAATCCCCAAGGTGTCCTTCAAACCCTTGCTGGATGGCTGGTCTGTGTAAGTGTTACCAGCTGCTTCTTGAATTCATCTAGTGAAGTCTGGGCTGTGTAACTAAATATCTTTACATCTTTGACTGTCCTTTGTAGGCCTACTAAGTGGAATTAGATGTGGTAAATTAATTTAATTAAACTTTTGAAGAAACTTTGAAAGCATTATAAGACTGCATTGTCCACAAGACTAACTATTCCAAGATAGGAAATATAAAGATTAAGGTTGCTCCTTATAAACTGTCATTTGGGAATAGATATTCTGGACTGGTGAGCTCTAACTGTGCCATCCCTGTTGTCGTGAAGTGTCTCCCTGCAAGGTGGTTTGATGTGGATGATGTGGGCAATGACAACTATCACCTGAAAGCCTATAACTTCATGAACACATGCTAGTTGTCTGGACTGACCAGCACTTTCATGGAGAAGGGTCACTGGAGATTAGCACATGGCTGCAAGAAGAACAGAGAAAACTAATTTAATTTAGGTCTTTGGGAACACAGGATTCAGGTCCTATCCCTTTCAAGGAATCATAGGATGGAAGGGACAGGTCAAAATGAGTTCACCCGGCCCAACCCTCTGCCCAAGCAGGGCCACCTAGAGCCAGTTGCCCAGAACCATATCCAGATGCTTTTTTAATATCCCCAAGGTAAGAAACTCCACAACCTCTCAAGGTAACCTGTATCAGTGCTTGGTTACCTCACAGTGAAGAAGTGTTTCTCCACGTTCAGAGGGAACCTCCCATGATGCAGTTTGTGGCCATTGCCTCCGGTGCTGTCACTGGGCACCATTGAAAAGAACCTGTCTCTGTCCTCTCTGTACCCTCTGTTCAGGTATTATATACATTGGTAAGATCCCCCTGATCTCTTCTCCAGGTTAAACAGTCCCAGATCCCTTAGGCTTTCCCCATAGGAGAGATGCTCCAGACCCTTCAACATCTTCATGGCCCTTCAGTGGGCTCTCTCCAGTATAACTCTTCTACTGGGCAGTACAGCAATCCAGGTGTGGCCTCACAAGGGTTGAGCAGAATGACAGGATCACATCCTCAGCCTGCTGGTAGTATTAAGAAGATTAATTTTGAGACTGTATCATAATCAGCATAAGCAAACTATAGTTCTGACTTCTAAGGACTATATAGTCCTGATTTTGCTTTTTCCTATATTCTCTATTCTTCATATTCCCATCCTAACTTTGAAAGTATATTTCTGAAAGTACAATTAATAAAATATATGTACTGGAAATACATTCCCAGTTTTAGATTTAACTCTTAACAACTCTAAAACCCAAAGTCATAAACTATATGTAAATATTTCATTACACACATTTAATTGGACTAGGAATGTGCTTTTCTCTGATGTAGATTTATGAAACTGATTGCAAAAAGGATAGGGATGATACTTGACTCTTCTATTTTATGACAAGGTATAAAACATTGTCAGTATTTTAATATATTGAACATTATAAATGTTTAACTAGGGTCTATAAAATTTTTACTAGAACTTTTCTTTGAATAATTGCTCCAAATTAAATTTAATTTTTTTTTTAATATGACAATGCTACAGACATTTCAATTTCTCTGAACATTCTTAAAAGGGGAGATAAGAGAAGAGAGATATACTAGAGTTTAGCATTCACTGACATAGTGGAAGCATTACTAAAGAAACTTGTGTTTCAAAGGGTCCGTGTTAGCTCCTGTCTTTTACATGAAGTAGATTTTTTAAAAAATCAAACAAACAAATAAACAAACAAAACCACCAAGCAAATACAGAATAAATTACATAAGCACCCACCACATTTCCTGGTGGAGAGTTACATTTATGAACACCACCAGCATAGACACAACCTTCTTACGCCACAAGGCTCCAAAGGTAAGTTGCCTCTGTCCACCATGCATCAGGCAGATGGAAAAGAAACAGTGCGCTGGAAGAGGAGCCTCGGCAAATGCCCCATTGCATGTTCAGAGTTGCTCATGGGGCCCTCACCACTTGCTGTGTTGGAGTTTGCTGTCTGAAAAGCCCTTACTGCAGCACGTGCCCTGTAATGAGCTCCCTAGCGTTTCAGCTTGAGCTGTTCATGCTGGGGAGGGGTCCTGGGATGCTTGCTTGGTCTGAGGGGCTGAAACCTGGGGAGCAGGGCTAGTGCAGGAGCTCTTTCATCAGCTGCTCCCACTTTAATCAAACCTCTCTTATGCACCTGGATATTAGGTTTTTATCCTAGCTGGCCTCTGCTTGGTTCACCAAGTACTAAGATAAGCTTATCATTTATCTTACAGGTGTGAAGTGATAACCAGAATGCTTGGATTTAGCACTAGTGACTTCTTGTAACTTCAACATTTTTCTCACTCCAGATTCTGGCTAGGATTGAGCTTTTCTTAACAGCTCAGCTTTCTTGAAGCCAAAACATCACCTGATAATGATTTTTGCTAGTAGGAGATGGAAGAGGTTAAGCTAACAGCACAATTAGTGGGGATGCTACCGTTCCAGTCAGACTTTACTACTAAATTCTGCTCCTCCCTTATTTAATTGAGGCAGCTGCATGGACCCTGTGTGGTTTCACAGCACACATTGGTGCTCCCAGCTGTAGGGATGTGCAGGTACCTGAACTTTTAAATAAAAAGTATAGGTTGGAGAAACCATACTGCTGCATTTTAAGACTGCTCCACATGGGTTGATTTTATTTAAATCTGCTGATGCAAAGCAAAGCACTACTGCAATCGCTTTGCTTGCAGGACTCAGCCTTTCCCATTTACAGCTCACCTTGGATGGCTTTTCTACTGTACCAGAATACAGCCCTGGAGACCAACACTTACAGACCACAGTCCCCTTGCTCTCATCTCTTACATGTAAAGGATGTATTAAAATGTTGGAGCTTTGGCCCTGAGGGACAGGGGTGGGGACCTGCACTTGGTGATTGGAAGGGACCTTAACCAGCCCCAGGGGAGCCCAGGCCATCAGGGGGTCGAAACATGGTTCCAGAAATGTGTGCTTCTGAAATGTTTTGTGATTGTTAAGTTTATTTTGTGGTTTGTTATGTTTTAAATCACAGAAAGCTGTCAGGGTTGCAGTGTGTCCCATCAATCAGCACACCACGCAGTGTCTATATTAAACATCCCACCGAGTCTCACAGGGAGCATGAAATTTCCAGTGACAGAAGATAAGAAAATATTCAGCAGGCTTTCTTAAACAATTTATATGTTAAGGGACTGAAAGGTCAGTGAGCAGAAATTGTATTTTATCTTTCTTGCATATATATTGCTTGATGATCAAGTTAAAAATGTTACAAATACAGATGTGAGTGAAATATATGACTATTCATAGGCAGAGATGGGAAAACAAGAGGGTTATACTGTTCATTTCAGTCTCTGAACACCAAATTCAGAAAATTATTGTGTATTGCCAGGGAGAACTGTTTTTCTGTCTCTTACAGGTATTTTCAATCTTTTACCTTGTCATACCTGCAAAGTTTGTGTAAAATTACTAGCAAAATACTTAGTTTATCAATTCTTGGCCACCTCCAGTGCAAAAATGCATGAAGAGCTAGCTCATCCTTCAATTGGCAATGTTAGACAAGTGCAAAACACTGACATTTCCACCCTACTGACTGCTAAAGGGTTTAATCTTCAAATACTTCCAGGGATGGGTGGTGCCTCAGTAGACCTGCTAAGTCTGGTTTGGTAATTAGTGCTGAAAAATCTGAAGTTCATGTTTTCTGTTCCATGGGGTGGATGTGTGCTGGCCTTTCTGGAAAAAGAATTCATCAAAGCAAAGGGGAAATACCAGTTTCAGACCTTCTGTGTAGGGACTGTGCCTTGCCTCAGCTAAACTAAGGTAGATGTTTTTAGCAGAGAAGTTTCTTTTAAGTTGAATTTAAGAATAGTTTTCAGCAAAAAGAAACTAAAAAGAATAAAGAATTTTTTAATGCACAGGACAGGCAACTGGGCACAAGGCATTTCTGGGCTTTTTGCCCAGATCTGTCATTAACTTCTTGATTATGTCTTGTGGGTCTGCTTTATGTTTCTAAGAAAGAAAAAAAAAAAGACAATAATCTGAGTGTTAAGACAATGGGGAGGTTTGATTCATGGCAGTATGGTCTGTAGGTCACATGGCATGTTGGGTTAAGAGACCTTCAGTGCTTCTCTACATCCATTTTGCCATTTTTCTTTACTATGTTTTGGTCACAATTCTGTATTCAGGGCAAGTGCTCTATCTGGCTGTATGGGTACAGCCAAGTAGCCGTGCAGGACAGAGACATCTGTGCTGGCTTTAAATGACATGTCTCATTACAGAGGACATTCCTACAGGCAAAGTCACTAGGCTTCTTTAAGATGCATGAAGAACCATGCTGAACTGGTGGGGATCCCTTTGATACTTGGGTTAGCTCCATCATGATGCAGTATCCAGCATAGACTTACCCCCATATGGGAATTTGCTCCAGAATGGTACAAACAGATCATCCACCTCATGGTGCAAGGGGTCACAGGAAGGGCTGCTTACGCTTTATTGATCCCTGTCACAACCCCCTCTCCTTGGTGAATTGGGGTGAATGGACCTTGTAGATACAAACGTGTGCACACAGAACTGTTACCAGAAAACAAGAGGAAAAGTGTGCAGAGGGGTAGTGAGTGAAAGCCTCACGAACGGTAATAAGCTCTGAAGACTCATCTTCTGGCTGAATTTGAAACAGTTCATAAACTCAGAATAGCAAGAACCTGTGGAGTGTGTCCAAGGTTGTCACCACGCAAGAGCATCAGCACCAGGTGTTCTATCTCACACCATAGCCAAGGAGGTGGCATCTGCTATATGCAGACACAGACCACAGTCTAAAGGGTTTGTATAGGGAAGGAAGAGATTTCTGAACACCTTCCTAAAAGCCACTGGTGCATTGGTATGACCTCTGCTTCTCAATGGACACCTGGAGTTGGCCTCCTCAGTGCTGCTCTAGCTGAGTAAAAAGAGGAACTGAGAGGGGGAACTGAATGGAAGGTACCAATACTTACCTGCTGCTGACAGTAACAGCTTTATTCTCTTTTTAATAATAGCTTTAATAGCTATTATTTAATATTTTTAATAATAGCTTTTTAATAATAACTCGTGTTCCAATAAAGGTTGGTGGTGGTCTGTATCTTCCCCTGACTGGTTCCCTTGTCTGAAAAATTTACCTTCTTTTCCCTCATAGTTGGATACAAGGAGGCAATGCAAAGAAGATTCCATACTGTCCTTACAGGAGGCTGGGGAGGCAGGGATGATGCTGTGGTGAGGAAGGCTTTAACAGGGGTAGAGGAGAGGGCAGCAACACACCCCAGCTATCCTTAGCCCACTGACCTGACCTAGAGATCACTCATGACATCTAGATACTGATAATTAACAATAATGATGGCATTAAATTACCAACCTCCTTAGACAGATGGTGCTACAGGCTGCTCTGCCTTTCATTTGGTGAGTAAAGCAGACACAAGTGAGTAGTCATGTAAAGATTATGAAGAATTCCTGTCCACGGCTGACTTTTTGCAAAGACTAATTTTTGAATGCTTTTTAATTTTTGGAAACAAGTACACAGAATTTTTATCTCATTAATAGTGCTAATAGGCTCATGAATGGACAATAAAATCTTTGCCTTTATGTTCTCCAGCCCTGTTGCTAAGAGCTAGTAACAAACTGTTCACATAATATTTCACATTTTTCTTAACTAAAACCCCAACAGGAAGAAAAAAAAATTTCTGCTGACATTGATAAAGAATTTGAAAAAGCTCCTATGGTTTTTGCCATTCCAGGCTGCCAGTTTATAGTCTGGGAACATTATCGCAGCTTCATTTCCACAACAAAAAGGCCCCATTCTTTTCTTAAAGGTTTGACCCTTCATCTTGTCCTTGGTGTTTTGCATCAGAAATGCACTTGTGTTGTCAGCCCTTCTATTAGCACTCACTTATCGAGGGTGCCAAAGAAAAGTCTAAGAAAAGGACAAGTGTCTAACAGGTTACTATAGTTTCTTTTGTGTTCCTAAAATTTGTAGGCTTCAGGCGTTTATAAATGTAATTAACATTTGTGCATATGATAAATTTAAAAAATGGGTGAACTTTTCACACTTGAATGTTAACAATTTCTATTGTCTGTTACTAGTAAATTTCAATGGCTGGTTATTTTTACCCTACAGAGCTTTGTTGGGGTTTAATCCTGCTGAGTTGTACTAAGTAGACTACACCAAGTTGGGTGTGAGTGTTGATCTGTTGGAGGGTAGGAAGGCTCTTCAGAGGGATATGGACAAGTTGGATCGATGGGCCAAGACCAGTGGTATGCGGTTCAAAGAGGCTAAGTACTGAGTCCTGCCCTTTGGCCAAAACAACCCCATGCAGCCCTACAGGCTTGGGGCACAGTGGCTGGAAATCTGTCCAGTGGGAAAGGACCTGGTGCTAGTCAACAGTGGCTGAACATGAGCCAGCCCAGGTGGCCAGGAAGGCCAAGGGCATACTGGCGTCTATCAGAAACAGTGGCCAGCAGGACCAGGGCAGTGATCGATACCCTGTACTCAACGCTGGTGAAGCCACACCTCAAATCCTGTGTTTATGTTTGGGCCCCTCACTACAAGAAAGACATGAGGGGCTGGAGCAAGTCCAGAAGAGGACACTGGAGCTCGTGAAAGGTCTGGAGCATGAGTCTTGTGAGGAGCAGCTTAGGGAGCTGGTGGTGTTCAGTCAAGAGAAAAGGAGGCTCAGGGGAGTCCTTATCTCTCTCTACAATTTCCTGAAAGGAGATTGTAGCCAGGTGGGGGTCGGCCTCCTTTCCCAGGATGAGGGGACATAGCCTCAAGCTGTGCTAGGGGAGATTTAGGTTAGACATCAGAATAAATTTCTTCATGAAAAGCNGGTAGGAAGGCTCTTCAGAGGGATATGGACAAGTTGGATCGATGGGCCAAGACCAGTGGTATGCGGTTCAAAGAGGCTAAGTACTGAGTCCTGCCCTTTGGCCAAAACAACCCCATGCAGCCCTACAGGCTTGGGGCACAGTGGCTGGAAATCTGTCCAGTGGGAAAGGACCTGGTGCTAGTCAACAGTGGCTGAACATGAGCCAGCCCAGGTGGCCAGGAAGGCCAAGGGCATACTGGCGTCTATCAGAAACAGTGGCCAGCAGGACCAGGGCAGTGATCGATACCCTGTACTCAACGCTGGTGAAGCCACACCTCAAATCCTGTGTTTATGTTTGGGCCCCTCACTACAAGAAAGACATGAGGGGCTGGAGCAAGTCCAGAAGAGGACACTGGAGCTCGTGAAAGGTCTGGAGCATGAGTCTTGTGAGGAGCAGCTGAGGGAGCTGGTGGTGTTCAGCCTGGAGAAAAGGAGGCTCAGGGGAGTCCTTATCTCTCTCTACAATTTCCTGAAAGGAGATTGTAGCCAGGTGGGGGTCGGCCTCCTTTCCCAGGATGAGGGGACATAGCCTCAAGCTGTGCTAGGGGAGATTTAGGTTAGACATCAGAATAAATTTCTTCATGAAAAGCATTGTTAAACATTGGAATGGACTGCCCAGGGAGGTGGCAGAGTCATAATTCCTGGAGGTGTTCAAGAAAGGATGAAACATGACAGTGTAGTGGTCTCAGGGTGGTGATTGGTCAAAGTTTGGTCTTGATGATCTCAGAGGTCTTTTCCAACCTAAATGATTCCATGATTCTGTGATTTTTATAGACACAGAACAGGAAGCAGCCATTTAAATGTTCAGTGTAAAATAAAAGGCATTTTCCTGCCAAAGGTGAGAGAAAATAATTTTAATTATTGCAGGCTGATAGGTAAGAGGTGTCTTGCTAATATATTACATATTGCTAATTCTTTTTTTCTTTCATTGCCATTTTATACAGTCATTTAGTCACAAGCTATGAAAATGTATGAATACCCCACTTTTGCTATGTCAGCTTAACACAGCCCCAAAACCAAATCAAATATGATTTTGGCAACATCTGAAGGTACAGCAAAACTAATGCAGTTGAAAGTGGAGAGATCATGCAGCCAGAGATCTCACATAACAGTGTTCTGCCACTGAAGTACCCCAGTTAAATTCCAGAACATATTAATTGTTAGTGGAAATGTTTGTTTTACGGTTACTTGTCCCTCAAGGAGTCCAAAGTTTTAGTGTTGTCTGGTTTAAAACATACTGGTGTCTATACCACAAAACTATGTATCACAGCAGTTATACAGTTGACAGCCTGGTTGGCAAACTCAGCAGCAAATCCAATAACTATTACATTAGCCTCTGGTGGCAGCATTTGCAGGTCAAAATAAGGTAAGACAGCACCAGGAAATCTGCACTCTGCATATTCCATGGTAATAACCTGATCTTTTTTTCTGAAGCTGCCAGGGTGATACCTAAGAAAGGTTCTAGTTCACACAGTCCTTAAAAATGCAGTTGAGGCTTAGTCCCTAGGAGGATATTACACCAACGTGAGCAATTAGAATTAGAAAGAGATGGAATTCAGTCAGTACCAATGAATTTTATTGATGTGTCTCTTTAAAGATTGGTGCCCAAGAGAAAAAAAATGCTGCAGCACATAATTTGAAAGTAAACACCTCAGCATTTTAATAACTGCAAAAGCCATTTTTTCTGGAATGCCATGAACATTATTGCTGTAAGATAAAACAAAGGCCTATCCCATAAACAATACATAAAAAGACAGAGACGTTACTTGTCACGCTGCTTATTTTAGGGCTAAAATGCTGGCTACATGTTCCCATTGCCCTGTTTTAATGTTCCCAGCAGGCTTCTGCAGGGAAGTGCTTAAGTCTTCTTATGAAAGAGTGAGACTATACCTTCATCTAACACTATTCATATAGGGAATACAGAAAATCTCTCCCTATTACCTTTTTGCTTCCCATCTCTCCCTGGAAACAAAAGTATACTAACAGCAGATCACTAGCACTGATATGAGACTTTCTAGAAAGCAATGTAAATAAATCAATGCTTAATCAAATGGACATAGTAAATTCAATTCAGAAGCCTCATCCCACTGCATCTATCTATGGTCTCTCTAGTATGTGGTATGTCAAGTATGTCTGCTGGTGGCAGATGTGAGCATCACAACAGCATTAAAGGCATTCATCTGTCTGCTCATGTCAGGGATAGGATGAAGAAACAAGACCTAGAATATTTACTCCTCCCCAAATGATGCCTAGGGGAAAAAAAAAAAAAGAAAAAGCACAATGAAATTAAGACCCTGGGAGTCAAAAAAAAATGGGGGGGAAGGGAGGAACAGGGTATGGTGGTTTGTAGGTAAATTCAGAGATGATGTTGGACAGACAGATTATCCAAGGCGTTCAAAAGGATTGCAGATTAAGACTCATGAAGCAGGTGAAATGATTCAGATTGAAGGAAGGCATAGTTAGAGAGGAGAAGGTAAAGACAAATTTAGCAAATTTGTTCCAGATTCAGCAAAAGGATGATTAGAAATGAGGGCAGAAATGGACAAGTATTTTAGCAATAAATTGTCACAAATAGTCTTGCTAAGTCACATAGAATAAAATAATTAAATTTAATAAATAAGTAGATGGAGAGATAAAGAGAGAATGAGGAATCAAAGGTAACAGGAAGGCTACAAGACGAGGAGGACAGTAAAACTCTGAACAAACAGAAAAGGGAGAAAATAATATCCTTGGGACAGCTAAGAAAGTCTCATTTGAAGAGAGTTTGAAACAGCAAGATAACACCAAAGAAGCCATATCAGAGACAAAAATTCACAATAAGAGGAAAAAAACCTTGTAAGCAACAAAAACAGTTAGGGAGGATGAGATAGTCAAAATAGATAACATAAAGACAAAAGGAGGAGGACTGAGGGTGAAAATTTGAAGGATGCCAACAGGCAGTGGAGAAGGAGTGGGAGGATCTACCAGAGGAGAAGAGAACGGTGTTTGATGTAAAAGTAGAAAGCAGAGAGCACAGGCTCACCAAAGAATAAGATGGAAAGGAAGAAGATGTGGGGAATTTCCAGTGGTCCTGAAGACTGCAGTAAGCGAGATATAAACTAAAAGAAGCCCTCTGGTTTGGCTAGGAAAGAACATTGGTGAAGAGAGTCTCAGTAGATACTGAAACTAGATAATACAGAAAGTCTGATAAATCCTAGAAAGGAATGAATATTTGGTTGTCTAATTGTGTGTGGGAAAAGCTCAGGGGGGGGAAGTGCAACCATGGTTCCAAGCTGACCAAAAGGAGCCAGAGAAGGGAGGCAGGGCAGCGGAGAAAGAGGCAAGGAATAAAAGAACAAGGGACATTAGAACTGTGTCAAACAGGGAGTAAAGAGGTAACACCATAAAACTCTTACTCTCCAAAGCAGAGAAAGCAAGAAGAGTTTGGATTGAATTGAGAATAAATAGAGGAGGTAGGAAAATCAAGGTCTTTAAAATCACTTATCTTTAAGCGGATTTTGCTATTTAATATTAGCAAAGGATTGCACACTTTGAAATGGTCCCCTGCAACTACAAGATCCAGAAGTCTCTATAGATGTAGAGCCATATATTAAACTGATGCTATAGTTAACCTTGTTTCCTGAAGGAGAGACAAGAGATTAATTTCTATGGAAGGCATCCAGACACTAAAAGTACAATCGAACTAGACAAAATATCATAAAATCTACCTCAGTTATGGGGCAATCTAGCCATTAGGGTTGTGGTGAAAAAAATTTGGAGAATTATTAGCATTGACTAATAGATTTATAGCCCTATAAACTGCAGAATAAACTCTACAGGGACCCCCATTTTCAGGCTTTCTTTTTATGAGGAGACTACAGGACTACTGGGGCAATACCAGCCTTGAGGCCGAAGTATCAATGCTGGCTGCTTTTGCCCAGTAACTAGAAGATTGACTTAGCTGGCATGGTCTGGATGGAGAACTTGTGCCCAGATGATTAGTTTTAGGAAGTCATCACAAATCTTTCATGTGTTTTCAGTTCTTCAATAATCATGGCAAAAGAGGCTATATCCCACTTTCCAAGCTACTTGTGGCTTACCAAACAATTGATATTGCTCAGAAGGGCTGATGATGAGACAGGCTCTACTCACATTTTGTCACTGAGTATTTATGCCCTGGTTCCATGGCAAGGTGTGACAATCACATAATGTGCTGTACTGGTACTTGGGTGCCACGAAGGCTACAGGCCCCTGATAAATTCAGTAAATTTTCTTCAGACATTAAAATATTGATCACTCCAGTGCCAGCACAGTGTGCAGCTGCTGTTTGCCACACCCTCACATGGCACACAGGGAGTGTTGCCAATGCTAACAGCATTGCAATAGTTGAGTGTAGAATAAGTTGTTGACCTACAGTAAGCCACTAACTAAGGCTGTTGTGTCTTAACCTGAAATATAAAAATGAATGTATGTATCCAGCATTGAAAATGCTAGAGCACTCCCCCTATCACCAACAAGAAATATACCCTTGCAGATCACACTTAACCCCTGCAACATGACAAGATAAAGAAATTGTAAAAAGAGCTTTCTAAATATATTGTTCTCTTTTGTTTAGGTAGAAGAGGACCAAATAATAAATGACATGAGAATAAAACATGTATTTTAAAAAAGTCCACTTCCTTAAGTATGCCTTAGCATAATTAAGTTCATTTAACAGACTTCCCTCTTCTACCTAACCTCTTGCAGATTGATCTTGGTAATGATGTTAAACAAAAAATACATTTTTAAAAAGCAATCACTCTTCAAACCACTCAAAACAAAGGATTGAATTTAATCTGCTTTGAAAATGATTTTTTTTTTTTTGCAGCACAAAATCAGCAACACGGGATTACATATTCTTTATGTCTTTTTGGTTTAAGTATAGACTGCCTAACCTCTTTAGGAAGATGAGTTGACAAAAACTTCAGGGAATCTAATTTATCTGATGATTAATAGTGTGTGGATTTCTCACACCTCAGATCAACTTATATCTAATAAGAGGCAAGAACTTCTGTGAAACTTCTAGTAAGAGAGACCCAGAATCTGTTTCCAGACGAAGTGCAGTTTCTCTTATTTGCACTAGTCTGTCCTGGTGGGAAATAAAGAAAAGCACAATTTCCCTGCACTTGTTTCTCATCTAGATGTTGACAGACCTTCTAACTTGCTTTTGAAATTCTCACTCTGAGTATAAGAGGATGATAAAATCTGGCAGATGAGATTTGGCACAAAACACTTGAAGATCAAAAGCGTGTATGACTGATGAAAAGACATGGTGCCCTGAGATCCACCAGAAACTTAGAAAAAGATGCATTGCATACAACTCACAAACCTGTAGCTTTTCCCATGATTCAGAAACCAGTCATCTCAGCGGAAAACTATTGTGGGCACCACAAAACCGGACAAATCCAGGTTTAATGACTGAAATTCCTTAATAATGGATGACTGCTTAGTAGAAAACCAGCTGTGGTCCAATTGCAAGTCCCTGTGAGTTTGTTCCTGCATGGAAAAGCCAACACAGCACTTGACCATGTAGTCAACAGTGTGTGGTGATGACTCCGTGAGAGCGAAGAACCACTCAGCTACAAGGCTGCAAGATTTACTTACTCAAAATATTACTAAGGCACCTGTACTGACGGTGCAGGGTAACTTAGCAGCTAAGTGACAAAACTCTGTACATGATCATTTTACAAATGAGAAGAAATAAACCCAGGGAGAGCAAATGGAACTCAGGATTTTGGGATTTACATTTCATTTATTTTGACTGCTAGAGTTCTATTTAAATCTAATTATACTTCTCAAAAAATTAGGATATATTTATTTTTAGCACCATAATCTTTGTGGAACCTATAAATTTGTACTTCATGCTTATACATTCTTTCCTATTACTAACTCTTTCTTTAAAATTACTTGACCTGGCTGGGGTTAGGTGTCCCAGGGAGATTTTAGCCTGCAAGGTGTCATTGGAGCTCCCCTCCCCGCCTTCACCTGAGTACTAGAGATGTGACCTGAGGGCAATTCTCTGTAGGACCTCTCTGAGGACAGAGTACAAAGAGAGGGTAGCCCAGAGCCACAGATAGACAGACACTGCAACACATCTAGCATGCCTTCAGGACAGCAGGAAGGACCAAGCAGAACAGGGCAGGGCTGAGCAAAGGGGCAGGAGTGTGAATACCACATGGATACTGGGATCTAATGATCCTGATGCTGTTGCTTAGTGGATAAACTCAGTATCACTTGTCCCACTGTACCTGGTTGCCCATCACGACCGAACCACTTCTGCCAGTTCTGTTATGCTGACAGAGGCCTCCAGAGGAAGGACAGCAAGCACCAGACAAATGCTTTCTGCAAGGCCAGTTCAAGTGGCTTTCCACAAAACTCTCCCTCGGGGTTGTACAGCTCAGCAGACCCAGCTGGCTAGTGGTGTGGGTGTCTCCCTCCATCCCTATCTGGAGACAGATACCATACACAGACACATTATGTACTCACCAAGCTTGGTTTCCAGAGCTCATGGAGCTGAGGTTAATCACAGAGAATGGCTGCACTTGATTATTGTCATCATAGAGCCTGGGACCAAGGTAACTTATTACTAAGAAGAGACAAGGCAGAGCTGGAAAAGGGCAATGGGCAAAACATGGGGACATGCACAGGACATTATGACAGGAGCTGGGTGAGGTTTGCCAAGCTTTCAGCAGGGGAAGAGTTGGCATGTGGAGACACTGTGTTGTTGAAGAAAATCTCACTGTGATGCTGTACAGCCCCCCCACTGACCAAAGTTCTAAAGGATTTAAAGCATAAGCTCTAACATTATGATAATCTTCAGTATTAAATACCTGCCATTTTATTTCAACTCTACCAGGATTCTCTGAACTTCTTTCATCAGGAATGGCTAAAACAGTTCAGAGACCCCTGGCACCAGTCTGGCATATGTAATGTATATTGGAACTGCTTCTTTACTCCAACCTATCCATTTTATTCCAGTGTAAAATTGATATAATAGAGAACCAAGTTTCCAGCCTCTGTGTTTGAACTGTGAGACATTAGCTTGAGAACAGAAGAAAATAAATCAGTGTATCTGTTACATAGTTCTTGTCTTTCCTATCTCCAGAGGCAAAATCACTTTGGATAGTTGCCCTAGGGACCAGAAAAGACCATGTGTTTTCAGCTTTTGTGATATTTATTGCTTCTCAGATCAGAAGATTACACAGTAATCTCAACAATAAACTCCAAAAAATAATATTCATATGTTATAGCTGTGTGAAGAAAAACATCCTCAATGAAGACTTTGAAAAGAAATAAGAGATGATGGAGAGGTTAATTTGGATGTAATCCTTAAGGTTATTTGACTTGTGACTGAGAGCAGCACTGCTGAAGAAAAAGCACTGAACTTCTCTGACAGGACTTTAACTCAATCACTAGCAAAGGTCCTGTCAACAGGCCTCTAGCAGTGGTCCACAGTTCCCAGGAACCACGGCCAGTAGAGCAGGTGATGTGGGCATTGCACATGTGCAGTCTTCAGCAGCACAGCCCAGAAGGATGCTAAATTGTTGCTCTCTCCTCTGCTCTCCCATCACCAGCCCTTTGACCACAAAAAGGCCCATAAATCTGACTTCATGCCTCTCTCCAGCCCCAAACTTCACATTTTTATTCTGGTTTCTAAAAGCATATGCAAGTATAACCTCAGATAAGAACTTGTGTCCCAAATCTAAGGTCTATGAAAAACAGGTAGATGCTTAATGAAAACATTATTTCTTTTCATTCTTGTTCATGCTGCAAAATAACAGCATACATTATAAGGGACAGGCTCTGCCCCTCCAAACAAACATACGCTGATACTTGAGTGGCACCAAGAGGGTTTCAGAGCTGGGCATGTATTTTTCACAGTTGTTATATTTTCCCTGGCAGGCATGAAATTTACTCTTTGAAAAGACACTTCCTATTTGAAATTGTTAGTGAGTTTGAGAAAAATAACACATTTCAAGCTTTCTTTGCATATTGTAAGAAAACACAAACAACAATTGTAAGGTTTAAAACAACATTTAAAGGATTCTCTGCCAATCTTTAAAACCTGCAATTTTCTGTAAAGTTTCTGTTACATTTTTTCCCAGCACATCCTTTATGCCTCAGGTCTTCTCAGTGCTCTGTTTCTGCTCTATGTGAAGAGGTATCTTAGCAATGTAATATCATGTCAGGGAAAAAATTATTCTGTGATGTGATATACTACTGCAGTACAGTTTTAGGAATCATCTGAGCTGAAGTCAGATATTAGTTTATATTTAACAATCATCTAAAAAGGTAGGTTATACTCTTCCAGAAAAAGAAAGGATAAAAATCAAGATTTAAAAAATACCACCAGAAATAAACTGTAGAGATATATACTTTTTTATAAACATATATTAAAAAAATATGTTAAAGGGCCCAAAAATATGAAAGTTCTCTTCTGTACTTATATGTCTTTTCTGGCAGATATTCAAATCAAGATCTAGATGAAGAAAATAAAGCTGCTTTAAGAAAAGTCCTTTTCTACATTGAACTATCTTCCTCAGCTACAACATTTTCACTGCCTGTCATGCAGATCTCTTTCTAAAATGTGAGTCTTCATTCAGTGCTATCACTGGTAGTATCTCCCTGAACTTTGCAGAGGGACCTTTATATGGTCATCCATGATGCCTTTATCTTCACAATATTTTATCTAAAAGTTGGCCATCTACTACAAACTAGTTGTCCAGGAAACCTCTGCTGTCAGTGGAGGGAGACAAGTGTCTTCATGCAGCAAAGACAGACACCTCAAGAAGTGTGTCTAGCACCAGTAAGAGGAACTGCCTTCTGGATGTACCTGCACCAGCCCAGTGTGAAGGCAGCTAGCTTAGAGAAGCTCAACGTGACTGAATATGGGTGAGATGAAGCTCACCACAAATGTATTGTTGCACTGTACTGGGGCTGCTGTAAGGCTCATCTTTACCCCATCTTCGTTTGGGTACACTTCCAAGGTACCTACACAAGGAGTCATTTGCCCAAGGGACTCCCTGTGGAGACTGGAGAATAACAGGCACATCCTGAGAGTGAGCCATATCCCAGGGATGCACAGAAGAATATGAGAAAAACACTCTCAAATTCTATTCAGGCCACCAAAGATCTGCTGAGAGATTACAGCAGGAACAATGCGTGACCCTGCTCCATTTCAGGCAACCTGGAAAGGGGTTAACATAATGCAGGATGAATCCCAGCTTAAACTCCATTAAAATGGATTTGCATGTGCACTGTACAGCACTAACTGTAATGTCATACTTTGCTGTAAGATAAACAATAAGGCAAGTAGTATAAGGCAAATCCATAGTTACCTGAAATAGCTCTTAGAGAGTTTTTTAATAGCAGAGCAAACCAGATGCTGACTTTATGGAGGTGATAAACTGTTTTAAAAACCATAGTACAATAGAATTTCAGCTGTTCAAACAGATTCTGCTAAGTCGTTTGGATATGTCCAAGGAGACAATATGCCCTTAATGACTATGCTTCTGCTTATTTTTAAGTGGCAGCTTAAAAACATTAGCCAGCATGAAGTGTTGGAATCAAGTGGTCTCCTGCTATGTTTATTAATTTCAGTGCAGAGCCATTTTACCTTTGTTTTTTGACATTCAGATGTCCATACACCATATTCCCCAGTATTTCTACTTGCAGAAGTGTGGTGCATGGAGATACGCACAGATCTTGTGTTTCAGACCAAAGCTGCTGAAGTGTTTCTGGCACAATGCTTGTCCTGGAAAGCATCAAAGTCAGGAGTCCAAACAAGTATCCGAACTAGCATACCAGAGTCTGGCTAATCCTGTAACCTCTAGTTGCTATGGTTTAGCATTTGTGTCCACCTCACAAACTCTGCTCACCTGTAAGCCCACGCTCAGGGTTAAACAGACTTAGCTGAATGCAGAAATACCCTTTTTTTCACCAATCTCTCCTAGTTCAAGTCTTACTCTGAAGTGTAGCTCCTTGGTTATTTCTGCTATTGCCAGTTTAACTGCTGTTATCTCAGTCCTGTTGGATCATGGCACAGCAAAGTCAACACTGCTGCTAAACTAGGCTGGATGCCGGCATCCAAAGATCCAAGGTTAGGTTAGTCCAATCCTTCAGCTTAAGTCTACAACTCTTGTTAGTTAAAACCAGACATCCACACTCCTTCTCCTTTGATTGCATCTCATTATCAAACTGTCTCTGCAGTATACCTGTTCATTCATTTTCTTTCATTACTAAGGCAAAAACAGGATTTCACTGATACCTGACAAAAACATAAGCAAATAATACATAAAGATAAATTATGAATATGAAGCTGTGCAATTCATGCAAAATGAACAGGACTATTAGCTACTTTTCTCCGTCCACACTTTCTATAATCAGATTTCACAGAACCTGACTTTGGAGCTCTCCCTGGGTCATTGTTGACATTTTCCCATTACTAGTGATTTTCAAGTGCTTTCCTACAGTCTGATTTTTTTTTCTGTGCTAAGGTTAACCTACCTGACTTTGAAGGAACATTAAAACCAAATTTGTTAACAGCATGTGGTGTTTAACTGCTGTGAACTGAGGACGTTATGTACAGAAAGTTTACTGGAAAGCTCAGGGCTCAGGGATTTCTTCATATTAGTTATGACACCTCTAGGAATATTTAGATTTCAAGTCGGAACTCAGGTGGGTTTTAGTGACATCAATTTTATTCCAAAAGAAATATTTTCACACTAAAGGCAAATGGTTCTGGTTTGCTCCTATATAAGAAAAACTTCATTTTTATAAAGCATAATGTGTTGACTAGGTGAACTGCTCTGCTGAGCTGAAAGATTGCATAAGGTTTATGCAAAACCTTATTCTGGGTATACACAAAGACCTCAGAATAGGATGTGAGGGGGTGTGTATATGTATGTGGCTTTCATTCTCAAAACACGACACCAATAAAGGCAAGAAAAAAACTGGGATTGTTGTGCCCCAGTTAGCTTGTTAAATGTTCACACTAGTAGATGTAGTTAGCAACTGAAAAAACAGCTCGATGTTGACCTGTTATACATTCGTTAGAGATAAGCAGGAGCTGTTAGACTGAAACTAGAACACAGGTAGGTAAGTAGGTAGGTGACTACATACTAGCATTCTTTTTCCAAATTTCAACCAAAGTCAGCTTGTCTCTCTCTTGGAATAGAGGGAGCTACAGGACAGGAAAAATAATTAATTATTACATGTTAAGCAGTTCAGATGGGTTTAGCAGCTTTAGTGTTCCAATGGCTTGAAGCAGGAATTTGGAGTCTGGCATAATACAAGCATGATTCTACTGGTCTCTGTTTGGCTTTATCTGTAAAATGCTGCCCACAGCAGAGCAAGCTGGTTGCTTGAATTTGAAGGGAAATGAGGCTTATTTACTTAAGTTCTCTGTCAATCCTTCCCTAATAACTTTTGAACCAGATGGCCAGTTAAGAAAAAAATAAAAAGTAAGGGGACTGAAGTTTCTACAGCCTGAAGTTCCTAAAAGCTTTTGGAAAAGCAGAAAATGCAAAAAAGAAGGAAGAATTAAATATTGCATACCCGATGGAGAAGACAAATGAGCTCAACCTCTTGTGTTTGGCCTGTCAGCAGTATTTAGATTTGAAATTACTACTTCAAGCTTTTTTGATATAACTATTACAGGGGGCATGAACTCTTCCAGCTAATGTAAACTGATTCTAAAATACCTATGGTACCATCCAAGGAATTAGTATCCTGATACACCCAAGGAACTAGCACCCTTGCAGCCCAGAATAAGCCACAGCACATGCTTTCTGTTGCCCTGCCCATGGGAGAAAACTGAGGACAAAACAGGGGGAAAAAAGGTTTAAAGGAAATGAGGGAGGAATATTTTGAGAAAATATTAGCTAGGGGCTAAGAGGGAGGCTAGTGCTCTCCCAGGTGAAGGTAGAAGGAAAAAGTAGTAACAGACACACAAATTGATAGGAAAGAAGACATAAGTATTTCTGCAGGTAATGTGGCTTTCTGCTTAATAAACATAATCATCATGATACCATAGATAAGTATTTTCACTGAACTCAGCTTTTGCAAATATGCATATACATCTATATGTATACATATTTAGATCTGATTAAACCTGTTTTATCTCATATAGATATTTCTGGTGGCAACAGGAAGGACACTTCAGGGAAAGGGAAGAACAGTTAAAAGTGAAAATTCTCTTTTTCTCTCCTAACTGTAACATAAAATTTGGGGTTGCAGTATTTGGATTTGAAATTACTGCTTGCAGCTTTTTTGATATAACTATTACAGTGAGGCTGAAAGGTCTTCCATCAAACGAAAATTGATTCCAAAATGCCTACAGTATCACCAGAGTTGAGAATTCCTTTATCTTTTGCATGACCTCAAAAGAAAACAAGCTTGAAAAATGTTCTACATGATAAGATGAGATTGCAGACATACAAGGAAGGGAGACCAGTACAGCAATGCCAATTTACTTTACTGCATCCTTTATTACTGTGTATCATATCTTACTTTCTCCTATTGCTGCCATGTTGCTGCTATTTTCATTAGACAATGGAAATGTTCTATATTAAAATTTGTTTTCAGTATTACAGTTTGTTATCATAATATCACAGAATAAAACACTGACCAGTAATAGATGTCAATAGAAAATGCTGGAAGTCCTCTAGTAAGGAATTGTGGGGCAGACAATTTGGAGTGAAACCTGCATATAGAAGAAAATGTTCCCTTGTTTTCATAACAAGCAGTAGTGGCTTTATGCAATGATATACAGGGTTTATTTTGCTGCAGAAAAAAAATCTGACTAAATGTGGGGATATTATCTACATAAATATCATGGTTTTGGCATATCTTACTTAGCCTTTGACCTGAGTCTGATCATGAGTGCCACAGGTCAGTTTTGCATTAGATGCTTCATGTTTTCTTTTATTAATTTTATAAATATTGCCTTCGAATTATATGGGAGCTTCCACTGCAAGCTTTTGTTAGTGGCTACCCTTGGCAACCTATTACAGATTAGGGGCAGGCTGCATTCTCATCTCCTTCTCAATTCTGCCCGTTTATTGAGCTTATTTAAGGCTAGGACAGGTTTAAAAACTTAAACTAGGACAACTTATGCAAGATAAATTCCACTAGAAATATAAAATCCCAAAGATGTAAATAAGACTTTTTCCAGTGATATTTCTGGATAGTAGCTGGAGGCATTAAAAACCTTTCTGCTTCCTGGCACCCTGGGTCTCCAGTAGGCTGACAATGTGTATTTTCCCCTTTTATCACTTGCCTTACAGTACACCTTGCCTAAGCACCACTGAGACCCAGCCCCTCTGTCTTTTGATCCCAGTTTGATTGCTTTGCTCCTTTGCTGACTAGATTCTCACATCTTACAGGGAGCTGTGATTGAAAAAGTGTTTCAGAACTAGGCCCATCATAGTATAATTTAGGAACAAATAGAAGCATCCCTATCACAGTATGAATATAGAAAAAGTTACAACTCAGAAAAATTTCAATTTTTTTTTGTAGCGAAATGACAAGATAGCTTAAACACATTTTAGCTCTCTGTGTTTGAAATAGGAATGTTCTTCCTGAGTAGAGGTTATGTATAAAGATTTAGGACATAAAATCACAGCTTTCAAGAATGTCAAATAGGAAACAATCTGCCAATCATGTTACATTACTTTCTTCACAAACTAACCAAGCTTTAGGTTAAAAACAGTCCAGGAGTTCTTTTGACTCTTAAATTTCCTATCTTTAAGTCATACTTTCCTCATGTTTAGAAATTTTAATTTCTAGCCTCAATTTTCCTGTGAGAAAGTCATACATGTTTGTCCTTGAGTCCCTACTGCCAGTTGGCTGAAGTGGATTTTCACTTTCTCTGGCATTTACCTATCCAGCAAAAAGAAAACCTCATTGTATCCCTCACTGCTTTTTGTTTCATTAACTTAAATACACCAATTCTTTTTAATTTTGTGTCATAAACAGGTTCCCTGTTCTCCTGATTCTCTTGGTACTCCTACCTCCCAGTGCTGCGAGTCAAATCTGTGTTTCTAGGAATCAAAAACTGTAGAGATGACATGAAGGCACAAGTACAGGATCAGCCACGCTACCAAACCATTAGCCTGTTCCTGGCACACATTTAGCCCACACTGCCCAGTATTCCTCTGGACAACACATGGTTTGAAGGACAGAGCAAGTCATGGGCATGCTTTGAGATGGATCTTGGACTTGTCTTTTAGGTGTGGTAGTTGGGAAGGGGAGATAAAATTTAAGTTTATGAGCCATTTATTTTCATATACAGACATAGCCACAGAATTTCAGACATTAATGACACTTCATTTAGATGTTGGAGATACACTGATACAGTTGATGATTGCATTTTCTGTTTTCATGGACTTATCACATGTATGTTATCACACCAACTGACCTTTTGCTGTTGTGGCCCTTAGAATCTGCTTTGGTTTATGCTTCCATTTAATCATAGCTGAACTTATTTCTGATCACTCATTTCAAAGTATTTTTCAATCACCGCATTTTCAATACATCACAACACAAAGTAATTCTCATATAGTACCATTTCTGCTGCATTTTGCGGCTGTTTGGTGCATGCTCTTTATAATATCATGCTCAGAAATATCTAGATTTTAACATTTGTTCTTCATAGTAACAAACCCTATAGTGAATTGCATCTATGTCTAAATTGAAACTTAATGGGAAATCTCTGGCAAACTGCATTCACTCCCTTCAGGAAGCTTTCTGTCTCTTTTTAAGAATCAATCACCAAAAGGAATAGTAAAAGTAAGGTTTTTTTCTCTTTGTATTCCTTCTTAAAGAGGATACCCATTTATAGGCTTTAGTATTTACCTAACTGTTCCACTCCAAACTGCCTTTAATATTTCTTCTGAAAATGTGATTTCAAGTTACTTATTTTGAGCATTTTATGCTTTACAAAGATGACTGCTATTCACTATTCATGTTGTTCCTATCTAGTTTCATATTCTGCATTGGTGGTTCTAATTTCTTTCTTTTGTTCAAACCCCTTGTAATTACTGTATAGATACTCCAATTGCTTTTTACTGTTTATATTGTTTCTCAGACAGATGAACAACAATTCTTGTTATATCTTTTTTTTTAATGAATACAAATACATTGTTTTAGCTAAGAATGTTCTCCTACTCTTTAACTTAGTCCTTTTTTTTTGTGTACTTTTTAATCAAATTTTGTTTTCTTTCTGCTAAAACCAGATGTTTTTTCCACTCCTTGTAATTTCTTTCACTTCATCACTCAGATAACAGAATCCCAAGAGACGAGAATCCCTGGTGCTCTGTACTTTTATCATAAATGTTTTCTAAGAAATGGATATCTTAAATTTATTTTTCACAGACAATCCTTGGTTGCATTGTACTACTATGACTATGTCACAGAACTATAGGAAAGGCAAACTGCAGAAGTTGCTACAGATCATCAAATCCACCCAGATCACCAAGTCCAAGACAGGGTGTGGAAGCAGCAGCAAAAGTATCAAAAGTGAGATGAGCAATAGGAATGACCTAGGAATAGCAATGGAGCCCCCCTTTTTAGAGTCCATCTCCAACCACATGGATGACAAGAAGGCGATCAGTAGTCAGCATGGATTCACTAAAGGTAAATCAGGCTTGACTAACCTGATTGCTTTCTACAATGGAACACCTATCTGGATGGGAGAAGGGAGACCAGTGGATGTTGTCTACCTCGACTTCAGCAAGACTTTCAGCACTGTCTCTCACAACACCCTCATAGACGAACTCAGGAAGTGTGGACTGGATGAGTCGACAGTGAGGTGACTTGAGAACTGGAGGAACTGCAGATCCCAGAGGGTCATAATCAGTGGCCCAGTGTCTAGTTGGAGGCCTGACCCTGGTGGTGTTCCCCAGGGTTCAATACCGGGCCCAGTATTTTTTAACTTATTCATCAACGACTTGGATGAAAAGAAGCCTCTGTGATGGACCAAACTTCGATTGGATGGGCCCTGCAGACCTATTGTTTCTCTGACAAGACTGGTATCTTAAACAAAGTGGTTTTAGCCAGATAAAGGAAAAGGCTGATAAGCAGAACTGGGAGACGTAGGGTAATCCTTTTTATTATGCCAGCCTCCTCCCTCCTGATAAAGCATTTCCACCTGACTGTAAAACTCCCCCAACACTGAAGGTATCAGAGCATTCCCACATAAGTCTGAAGGTATATAAGCAGTTAAACCCTTTGTTGTGTGAGCACCTACCCTGCCACGGAGCAAGGCCACGACCATCACTCTGACCACAGACACTGAAATTGCATCAATCAAGTCTTGTCCCCAGACTGACAGGTGGTGGTGTCTTTCCTCTCCACTGTCTACTCTTGTTCATTCCATCTCTTTCTGTCTTTTCTTTATATATTTTCTTCATGATCTTTTTATATTTTTATAGAAAAGAACCAAAATGGCTACATACATCCTGTCCATTACAGTCAAATTATTTTTAAGTAAATCTGTCTCATGTATACAACTGTCATTCAGTGTCATTTCACTCTAATTCACTCCAAGAGATCTATTAACAAGAACCTCAGTTATTCTGCCCCAGGGGCTGGTGGTAACAGCCTCCTCAGCAAGTTTGCTGACAAGACAAAGCTGGGGGGGAGTGGCCGATCCCTGAGGGCTGTGCATTGAATGTACTGAAGGCACCTAGACATTAACAGTTCACCAGGATTCTAACAGATACATAGCAGCTTCTTAGGACACCCACATCAGAGGCAAAGAAGAGTGAGCAAATGTTGACAACTCATGGAGGTGAGATGTGGGATAAGATGCAGAAACTCATTATTGAAATGCCCTAAAGGGTAGAAAAGGCAGCTTTAGCTCCCAGCCTAAGAGACTAGGAGACAAGATGAGGTCTCAATAGTCTCAACGGGACTCCTGGGCAGACCACCACTGGTATCCCAATGCCTGCATGCTGGGCAGATTACCTGGGTGTTTGTCTGTGGGAGTGTGAGACAGCATATGTTAAATCAGTAATGTTTTAAAGTAAATGACCTTCCAGCCCCATTTTCAGGGTTAGCATGAGTGTGGTTGTTCTGAGAGGGGAGACTAGGTGGCAGCTGAGGGTGACCATGCACAGGCAGAGTCAGTGCCATCACCCACTGGGCACACTCACACCTCCCCTGAACAAGGTGAGCAGGGGTGAGTTGACAGGAACAGAGGCTGATGACAGCTAAATGACCACCAGAAAAATGCGAAATGATGGGTCAGGTCCAAGATGAGCCCAGGAAGTCCCATAAGCAAGTCAGCAAGGGACAAGGCTGGGCAGACTTACCCACAGCATAGCTGAGGAAGGACTGGGCAGAAGTGAGATTCCAGACCTCTGGGAAGAGGGCGGGGGTCCCAAATAAGGCTCATCAGTAAAATTAATGCTTGTTGCCCACTCAGGGCCCTGACATTCACAAGGTCTTCCACATGGATTTGTTAACAATGTTGCAACATTATTTCCTGTTCATCCAGTTGATTTCTAAAAGTCTATGTGGAAGATTGACAGACCCTTGTGCAGCTTGTTCCAGAGCTAAACCATGTTCATGGTAAAGCTTTTTTTCTGATATTTAAATCAAAAGTTCTGTCACTGCAGCCTGTAACTGCTTCTTCTTCATCTTTCACTATCCTGTCTCTTCTAAAGCCCCCTTTCAATAGTGGAAGACTGGTCTTGGAGCCCACTGGAGCCTGCTATTGCCTAGTTTAAAGTCCAGTTTGCTCTGCCTGTTTTCATGTGCCACATAATCCAGCTCTCTCACCAAATGGTTTAGCAGTCCTGTGCAGTCTGCTGACAACCACCTGGCACAGGGCAGGGCCCCGCCTTTATAAAGGGCTTGAGATGTGACCTCACCAGTGTTAAGCAGACAAGAACAGAGAAGGTAAAAGAAGGCTAAATGCATAGAGGAAAAATGGAAAGAGATGCTCCATTTCCTGAGCATCTCTCCCTCGATTGCCATTACCATCCCTAATCTGTTCCAGGTCATGTCAGTTGTCCACAGAAGCATGACAACCAGAGGAGACTTTTCTGGTTCATCAGTCTACAAACACACATCAAACTACATCTTGGTCACTTTTCAAGATTGTCATAACAGCCAGTATGTCTATGCATGGCTTCTTTGTGCCCTTCATATATAAAAATCTCTTAACATGTTCCACTTACATGCTTCCAGGCACTGCCGGCTTATTGCATATGTAGCTGTAATTTACTTATAACATTTACTGATCATCTATTAATTCTACATGAAGTATTTATAAATGCATCCTTCATATAAAGTATGATTCATTCATCTACAAAATGTATTGTTTGTGGAGTTATATTACATAAACCAGATTTTTATTATTAACAGAATGAAATTATAGTATCTTGTAAAAATCATTCATGATTATGAAGATGGAGAAACTATGCTGACATGTTTAATAGTACTAGAAATTGGATAGTATGGGTATTATACTGCATATATAATATATAGGTTTTTATGGCTGAACAGCATTTGACTTCATTCTTTATTTAATAGCTATTTTCCTCCACCATATTGCTCTAACTTCTATAATTCCCTATAAATTGTTACCCACTCATTAATTAATTACTTATCCTACTTGATCAAAGAAACAAATATAGCCATACATATATGTAACAGTAAAATATCTGGGAGAAAAATTCAACAGATAGATACATCTAGACAATTTGTACTGAAAAAATATTTAAATTACCACTTTGTAGTGTAAAGCAACTGTGAATGGGAATTTTGAAATGTAAGAACATGCAAAAGAAAAGCACACAGCTAAAAAAAAAGTCAAGTTCAGTGAGAAAACTGCCTCTTCAATCCTAAAAGATTTTAAGACCTGATACTCATCAGATATGAAATACTGTATTTCTTCTAACTTCCCATACTTGATTTAATGGTGGGCTGATTTGTACCACTAGACAACCTTGCACAACATCCATTAATGTTAGATAGTTTGACTCAGAATCTCTATTCTACACTTTTTTCCAAGACTTCAGCTTTGCCTACAAGGTTACCTTGCAGTAAGAATATTCATTATAGTCATGTCACACTAATGGGGATGTTTCATCCATGTTCAATGTGCTGACTTTTACTTCACCATGATGCATTGTTTCTATACAGAGAATGAAATTTATTTTGAATGACATGATCAACTGTCCTTTCAAACACCATGTGTTGAGGGACAGCTTTCAGGAAGATCTGGAGGACACTTAACAGAAGCTAGTTAGGCTGGAAGTCAATGTAATTCTGAGTATGAAATCAAAATTTTAAAGTGTCAGGATTTGTTTTCAGACATCACTTATAATATAATTGCATCAAAGTATAATCCTGATATAATTTTTCATACTCTTTCAAAAGAGTCTTCTGTTCTGCAACAACAGTGTCTGAGAAACGGATACAACTTGTACCTTCTGTTTTCAATATGTCACCAGAGGATGACTGCACCTTTGAGAGCCAGACACAGCTGCTGTTGCAGGTTTAGCTCAGTTGTTTAGAGCATGGTGCTAATAACATCAAGGCTTGTGGGTTCAACCCCTGTATGGACCATTCACTTAAGAGTTGGACTTGATGATCCTTGTGAGACCTTTCCACCTCAGAATAATCTGTAACTCCTATATTGTCACTGTAGTGTCAGAGATGGACAACTGCGGGAGCATTGGGTGTAGGAGATTTATTCTGTGCAAAGCTGTTCCCAGACTGTAAAACACACTGACAGGTACATTTGGTACAGTAGCTCTAGTGTAACCAGAAGGAAGATCACTCCATGGTTATTGCTGGCACCATGGTTATCAGTTTGATGCTGGAATGCAGGAAAGCATAATTTGGAAAGCCTAAAAGTATACACTTGCCAAAGAATGAGATTTGTCTTCTTTGAAAAATTTAACTCAAAAGTTAAATTTGTACACCTACCAACAGCACAACTATGATATAAGTAGACTAGATAAGTAATAGTTTTGATGTAAATACAGCCTTAATATCAACACACAAAAAATAATTAATTGACATCACAGGAGCCCAAGAAGTCAGATAAAAGGAAGGTAAAATCAAGTTGCCTAATGACAACTGGACCAACAATCTCTACTTAACACTCTATACTCAATATTCTCATGAATTCTGAAATTTTCTAATCTAATTGCTACAGTGTGCCAAAATCTAGTTAATTTGTATTTTATCTCCAAGAGACGTACTAGCCTCAGAGCCACAGTTAAAGAAGCTTTCATGATTACTTAATGAATTTAATTATGTACTCTTTTTTTAAAAAGTTCTCTATTTAGAGAAATGTATGGTGGGTTATAACAGGTAAGAAACGATGGAACTCCTTGTGCATTGTGTTTTGGGAATGTTTTCAGGCATTACAAATAACAGATAATTTTCATATACATCAGCAATGCACACCATTCTGGTTCTATGGATCAGATAAAATGATCCTCACAGCATTTTAGTATTGAACTACTCCTAAGGCAAGTACTACATCAACATCACCACACTGACAGAGATCTAATGTATACTTTCATTTCTACAAAGTTTACATTATTGTATGACTTCTCAAAATGTTGTCAAGCATCAGAACTCAAAGTATGTATAAAGTCTGGATTTGACTGAAAATCCATTTAAAGATCAATGTTTCTTCTGTATTTCTGATACTTGCCTTCAGTCTCTCCCTTCCCTGCAGAGCTTGTGCTCTTTTCTCTGGACCATTTACTACCTGACAGTTTCCTCTACAATTCCACCCTTCCAATCAACTTTAGAAGTTAAAAATGACCACAAAGTGTGGCTAGCAGGTTGAGAGGAGAAAGCCAGGAATACGTGGGAAGAGTGTAACAGGAAAGAAGACAGACTGCAACAGAGCAGCAAGTTGAAAACTTCAGGCTCAAGAAAGATTTACAGGTGTTTATTGGTTAAATCTGAAACCTATTAAGCTCCAGTATGCAAGAAAAACTTCATCTGATCAGCTGCAATTATTAAAAAAAAAAAAAAAAGCCTTTTCAGAAAATTTATAAGACAAATGGTAAACATATATTTCAGTTTACTGGAAACAAAATGTGTTAGGAATAAAAAAGGAAGCATGCTTTCAAAGTTTTCTTCTTGAATAACAACAAACTTAAATCTTTTTACAACTACTCAGCAGAAGTGGGCTGGTATGTAATGGAGTCAAAAAGGCCAGTACAAGAATGCTGAGGCTATAGATAGTTTGAAATTCCTATACCATTTCTCCTCAGCTGGGAAAAAATAACTTTCATTTTAAGAAACAAAATAATAGAAATCTTGAAAACCCCAATACAAACAAGCTCATTTGTGCTGATTATGTGGTGCATAACTTACTGTGTCAGGTCTTAACAACATTCCATCTGTCCAGGATTAGCAAATGTCGAGAGCTGAATTTCCACTGTAATTTCAGAAATCCAAACATTTTTGCCTTAGATCTCCTGTTGTTCCTCTGTCATGGTCAACCCCAGCCAGCAACAAAGTACCACGCAAGTGCCACTTGCTCATTCCCCACCTCGGTGGAGAGGAGAATCAAAAAAAGTCAAACTTACAGTTTGAGATAAGAACAGTGTAATAATTGAAACAAAAGAAAATATATTAATAATGACAATAATTATACTAGTAATGATAATAATAATTGTAATGAAAAAGAGAGAGAAGAAGAAAACCCAAGGAAAACAAGGGATGCACAGTACAGTTGCTCACCACCCACTGACTGATGCCCAGCTCGTCCTTAGGCAATGATTGTTGGCTCTCAGGCAACTCTCCCAGTTTATATACTAGGTGTGACAACATTCTGTGGTATGGAATATCCCTCTGACAAGTTCAGGTCAGCCATCCTGGCCCTGCTTCTTCACAGCTTTTTGTGCATCTTCTCATTGGCAGAGCATGGGAAACTGAAAAATCCTTAATTTAGAGTAAGCACTACTTAGCAACAACTGAAACACCAGTGTGTTATCAACATCATTCTCAAAAAAAAAAAAAATTCAAAACACAGCACTGTACCAACTGATAGGAAAAAAATTAACTCTATCCCAGCCAAAACCAGGACATCCTCAAGTGAAATACAGCGGTAGGAAACATCTTTTACTTGCCATGAAAAGAATTCCCAGCAAATCTAAAACCTTTCTGCTTGGAGCTACTGGGGAAAGGATGCATTGTGAACAAAAAGCCAAGTGGCAAGAAAGCAGTGTTTCCAGTTATTCACATCTTTCACGTACTTCATATGAGATTCTGTGCCAGGCAGCCTAAACTGAAATCAGGAATCTGAGCTACCAGCTACAGTGCAAATATTTGTATTCTAATGTTCAGAACAGAGTATTCAGAACAATGATTTCATGGTGGCAGCTGAATGACAGTGATGCCTAAAATCCTGCAAAATACTTTCAAAACAACTAGTGGAGATAAATAAAGTAGCCCCTTTACCAGAAGCTTCTAAGGTGCACAACAAAAGGCCACGCACTCACGTCAGCCAGATGTTACAGTTTTTATAACTTTCAGTAATTAATCTATTTGATATCTATAGCCAACCCATGGTACCACTTTCCCCTGGTGCCCCACCCTCAGAACTCCTCGGAACTGCCCCTTGGAGCCTCTCCAAGGGCTCTGAGCTGACTCTCCTGTTTTGACTACAAGCTATCTTATTGTCTCAGAGTTCTTGCAGGTATTCTTCAAAACAATGTGTCCTTGATACCGTGTGTCTAACAGAAGTCCAGGAACATGTAAGAAAGTGCTCAGTTACTTCTAAATATCACCTAAAATGTGAGAAGCTTAGGAAAACTTATTTAACTTCTATAACTCTATGAAAATCTACAAAATATACACTAAAATTCTTAGGCATCAACAGTTTCAGAAACCAATACACCTATGAATCACCTAAGGGCAGTCATGGCTTACAGCTAAAAACTTCTGTCCATGAGCACTTGCAGTAGCATGTCCCTTTCCAGCACCTCCTGCTCTTCCATACAGCTGCAGCAGAGCTGACTTGCTGTAAACAGAGGCTGAAATTGTTCCTCGGAGAAGGCCCAACATACTGAACAAACTTTGGATGATCCACCATGAAATGTTGAAATTCTTAAAGTACACAGTTTCTAATCAAATCACAAATTATGGTAATTTTTCTACTACTTCACAAGATAGAAGTGTGACTGGGACTGTCTTGAATTTCAGGTTTGATGGCTCCAAAAAAGTAATTTATTTGGCAACCATGTTGCTAGTACTTTGAAGTGACTGGGAGAAACAGCTTAGGTTGGAAGGAACTGGAAGACGGGTGTGGGACTTACAAGGGGATCTGTATCTCAAATTTCCAGGCAAAAGTGATTACTTCAGTTATTCAAAAGGAAATACAACATTATCCTCTGTTGTAAGATATTTATATACGAACTAAGTTGTTCTGCACTTGAAAATTATGGTTTCATTGCCTGAGAGATACACTTGACTGAAGCTGGAAACGAAAATAGGTTTTTTGCCTCAGTTTCTTTCTAAATGTCACTGCATAATGTGATCTGCTATACATTAGCAAGAGTGTACACCACAGTCACAAACTTGCTTTTTAAGTACCATCTGGAATGCATGTGTCAGAGCAGAGCCCAAGAAGAAATTCAGAAAAGTACAGAGTGCTGCATACAAATCAGTGCTTCTGGCAGTTCTTGAGAATAAAGAAAAAAAAATTGGGGCAGGAAGATAAGTTACATTGCCTGTCTCAGGCCAGGGCATTGAGGGCACTTTCCAATCTCAGTGAAAAAAACCAAACAAAACAGTAAATGAACATTAGTAATGGAGAACCTTTTTTTTTTTTTTAAGGAATTGGTCTTCATGAGGACCAAAGAGCAAAAGGTTGAAAAATATTTGACTTAATCACAAAGATTTAAGGAGCTATGCAATAATTTATATCATTAATAGAGAAGAGAGCTAATTTTTGTTCTTTAAAATTGATAGGTCAGTGAATGGAATTCCATGGACATGAGTTCTGGCATACACTGTATTTGATCTTCGTTATTTAGGTGCTATAATTGCTTTAATACTTAGAGGAATATCTGAAAATTATGCTGAAGTTTAAATATCAACTTGTTCATGCAGTGCATTCATCTCCACAGTAAAAATGAAATATTTTTAATATTAGCCAATTAACCTTAGTTTTAGGCCATGCAAATTAATAGTCTTGATTTTAATTTTGGTGGAAAGAAGCATTTTTTTTTTTAGATGAAGCAGAAAAATATTTAACAGACACCGGAAAAATTAAATCATATTAAATTAGACCGGCATTATTTTAGAATACATTCAGGAATAAATTAGAAGACAAGCTTACAGACTGATATTTGCAGTAGTCACACACTGCCATGAGAAACAGATGTGATAACAACTCAAATCCTTTAGATTTAAACTGAGCCAAATTTAGACTATAAACTCTCTGGGATTTGCATACACTTGCTTCTTTGAAGTCTGTACTTTTAAAGCCCTATGATAACAAAGCACAGAAAGACTAAAAACTAAACTTGTGAAAAATTGCAAACTCTCTCTACAGAGAATCATCTGGAAAGGACTGTATTAGCTTTAAGCTTTTAATTACACAGTAGGTATTACCAAAAACTTAATTATAACTCTTTGTTTTGTTTTCAAAAAGGATGTCTTTTATAGACAAAATTGCTTTCTCAAAAAGTATAGAGCACGAGAAAAACAATTAGATCCATTTTTTCCTATTTTTCTTTTAAAAATGGGCAATTATTATGGAATTGGTAGTGACATTCAAAGAAAAAAGAATCATAACTCCATCCCATCATTAATTTCTGCTGTCAGTCAGTGGCAATGGGATGTATGGCTTCTAGACAGGCAGCTAGCACACACTGGCCCATGTTAGCTAGAGAGGCAATTTTGGCCAAAAGCCACTAATACTCAGTGTCTGCTGAGACAGAGAAAGAAGGATTTCACACTAAAATGCATGCAACCCAGATAAGCAGGGCAAGAGCCAAAGCAAGGCCGTGCTGTAGATGTTCCAGCAGTAATGTGGGTCAGGGTATGAAGAACTGAGGTTTCTGACTCACACCATTGTGCTGCTACTTGACCTGGTGTGGCTTTTTTCCCCCTTGTGAGTGGCTGTTTTCCTATAGCAGCAAAAGATGCATCTTTGCTGGTCCACACTTTTGGTGGACGATGCAATCCAGTGTATGAGCTCTGTCAAACTAACTGAAGTGTCTTCTCAGTCGCCCAGTGGCTGATAGCCCGGACACTCTCTGGTTCTAGACCTGGACCTCTAACTCATTGTGTATGGAGATACCGGAGAGTGGTGATACAGCTGATGTTTTCTTGCAGAGGAAAGAAATGTTCATGTTCATACATAGCAGAAGTCCATGTGGGACATACAGAGAATTAATGTTTATTCAGGATAAAGGTTCTAGTGAGACATTATGAACAAAAATGAATGCTGAAATCTACAAAATTGTATCTAAAGAATCAGGAGACTGAGCCGGCACATTTTTACATATTATTTACTGATGTTACCATCCACTAAGATATATTGAGTGTCACAAATAGCAGTAAATCTTCTTAAACCAGATTTTCTTGGCATTCTGACATTACCTTTGCAAACTGATGCTCAATCACACAGGAAGTTTAATTTCAGAGAAGTTACTTTAATATGGTTTTTGTCTTTCGTGTCTCTTTCAGCTAAAGACTGTTTCTTGTTGATCCAGAATGTTATGTACTCATAACTTCAGATTTCATAGTGCCTCAGAGACACTAGAAAAATCCCTATTCCCAAAACCCATCTCCTTGTGCTCCCTCTCCACTGGTTTTACCCAGTCATTGACTCCTGAGTCCAGTTGTGTCCACACTTCCCCCCGTTACACCCCAGGTGGCCACCACAGGTTAGCAAATTAGGATCAAGAAAACCTTTCCGATTACTGTTGAAATCAAATCACTCCAAAGACTCCCGGGCGGCCCGTGCAGCTGTTCCCCTACAGCACAGCACCACCGGCAGCGCCCCAGGGGGCGGGGGAGGCTGCACAGCCCCCCCCGCCCTGCCGCACCACCTCCTCAGGGGGAGAAGGCTGTAAAAACATACGAGGGGGGACAGACGTTTGTTTGGTTTCGAACAGGGAGACCTCACCTCCCTCAGCCCGCGGCCGCCGGGGGCGCGCACGNCCCGGGGGGCAGCGCTGCTCCGGTCTGCGCACCCGGAGCGGGCCCAGGCGGGATCCGCAGGGACCTTCCTGCCTCCGCGGGGGGCTGCGGCGATGTGGGGAGGGGGAGAGGAGCAAAGTTTCATCTGCCAGTGCCCTCTTTCGTAGTGTAATTTAGCTTCTGTCACGGATGAAGCACGGTATTGAATGTTCTCGCAATGCTCGGTAATAACATGTGAACTACCGCCTGAGCACTGTGGCTGTTGAGCTGCATGTAAAGGCCCCTATAAAAATGCCCGCCTCGTGAAGAATCAAGATCCTGCTCTTACGGACACTCTGTTATAAATGCTGCTGCAGCTGTTAAAATTTCTCTGATCCTGAATAGAAGACCTTCTGCTGTTTAAAACAATGCGTTGTGTTTTTATCAAAATCAAAGGAAACTTTTTCCCTGTGACTTATTGGCATGGCACTACTTCAGTGAAAATGGCTTTTTCTTAGATTTAGACACGTGAAGAAAATACTGTAAATTTTTAGAAGTTACCGTTGAGGCCCACACTGCGTGAACATGTGCAGTAAGCAGGCTTTCCTTACTCTCTTGCTCAGTAAAACTCGTGTCATCAAAAATGGGGGACATCAAAGCATTAATAGGGCCAGGCTTGTATTTTATTTTGTGAAGGTTCATTTGTAAATATTTGACATTCTGAGAAAATTGGAAAGGCAAAGCCCACTGATCTAAAGTTTTAACTAGAGAGGAAATACATGTGGTGGGAAGAATAAAAGGAGGAGCAAAAAGTTAGGTCTAAATAAACTTACATTACTACATAAATTAATCGTGTCTTGCCAGCAAGGTTGCTCATATCATGGGATTTCCCACAGAAATGAGAGTAGTTGCCTCAGTTACTACATCAGTTTGACTTCTTCCAGACAAAATGTTAAAAAGTTTATTTTTTACATTTGGGGTCTTTGGGTGAACACTGCAGAAGAGTAACTGCTACAAAAGGCAGAGTAAAGTAAGGAATTCTGTTCTTCTGTTTAACTTCTGTACCTTTAAGGAGTGTGCTAATACCTGGTTTCTGTAAGTTTATTGGCATGACTTGGAACTGGAATTGCATGAAACAGGTTGGTATAATCAAGGGTCACCTTAAATTAAAAAGATTTCTTTTCCATTGGTTGAGTGAACATTCTGAATGTAGGGGTAAGGGCAGGATACCTGCTGAGGCGTAGGTATGAATGTGGAATTGGAGGAGGAGGGGAACAGTGTTCATAGGGTTCACTAATCTCCAACCCTGTACAGTACTTGTGAGTTATCTGCCTGTTCAGTGAGTAACTTTATTGGGGTGTTGGTTCTATCCTATTATGTATGTGTGTAGTATATTGTAACTGGAGAACAGTGAATGCAGTTCCTGTAACGGAATGGTGTGGTTTGAGTAATTAGTAAACCTAGTAATGCAACCTCAGCCCTAGAATTTAAAAAAAAATAGTGATGGAAAAACCAAGACCTGGAGACAAATGGAAAAGGCTCTGTGCATTTTTCAAATGTGTGTCAAGTCAAACTAGTTCAATTTCATCTTTTTCAATAATTGATTTTTTAGACATAAGAAATTGAGATGACTTGTCACTGAACTTCAGTAAAGCTGCAGGTGCCACAAAGAAATGTATTAAAATTCAGAACAATGTGGATTAAGGAGATGATTATAAAGGTGGTTGAAGTAAAGAGATCAAATAAGGTAGTGGTGAAAACAGGCATGGAGCTGTAAGGTGGCAGTAGTGGAGTTTATGATGAATTTTTTTCAGTGGCACTAGGTGTTCACTATGCTACTGAAACCTCTGAGAGAGACAGCGCTATTGAGCGCCCACAGCAGAGAAGTTCAGTCATGTAAGAAGGACTGTACAGTGAAGGGTTCTGAGTTAAAATTGAAGAATTCAAAGTATAGTTCTTAAAATGCGGTGAATATTCTGTCGTCTGCAGTATTATTGTCAACTGTTAGTACATTAAGCACTTTTCTGAGTGCCTTGAAGGATGGGACTAACTATGTCAGCATGCTTTTCAGAGTTTAGATAGCCATTCTGATATGCAGAAGGACTTTAGGATTTAGTACGTTGAGGGTTAAGATGAAGTTCATAGTTGGCATCTACCAAATTTTTTTGTTGCTGCTTTGGAAGGATCAGTTACCACAGTGCTACCAGTATTATATTAGTTTTGCTTTATGTCTTCACTTACTTTGTGTATAGAAATACAGCCTTTTTTACACTTTTTAAAGTGTGTAGTTGTTGATCAATTTAGGCAGAAGAAACTGAAGACAATTGTGGCACATTGAAGCAAATGCGAAGTTAATTAAAATAAAGTTTCAAGTATTTTAAAAGCTTGATTTGGTAAGATCAGGATTTGGTGTTGTGTGAGTACGTATTCTTTTTGCCTTAGAGGAGTGCAAGCAAGATAGAAAAAAACATAACTTGTTAGAGCAAGTTTTGGGGTCCTGGTTCATATCCAGTCAATTTCAAAAACTGACAGTTATATTTTACATTTCAAGCTTTTTAAGAACCATCAGCTACCCTTTTGTCGATTCTTACAAGGAACTTTTTCAGCCAACGACATATGTTCTACTACGTGTCTGCATGAGCACTCTGCCACTTGAAGAAACTCTTGGTTCCTTTAACATTCATCCCAGTCTCAAATTATGCCAGAAAATCTACTTCTCCTCTTATGCCACTGCATCAGCATACTGTCCTATGAATTAAAGATCAGATGAAAAGTCTGAAATACAGAAAAGGAGTATCTGAAAAGAAAGAAGAAAATGTGGAGGAAGTGGGAGCAGCCATTGGGGCCAGTTGGGCTGAGGCACTAAACATCAGCAGCTGAGCTGCAGCAGTTCAGAACTGTGAAGGTGGGCTTTGAACAGGTGCTGTAACCCAGATATTACCATACAGAGCAGCACATCTGTCGAAATTTGGAAGTGGCAGAGACTCATATTGTGACAGGAAATTAGTGCTTTAGAGAACAGAATTATAATTTATTAATAACAGTTCAGGTTGAAACACACTTGAAAACTATCTGTAGTGTGATTGTCACTGTTTCTCTTTGTGTATTTCACTGTGGCAAGGCTTCAATAATCAGTGAAGAGAAACAGATTTAAAGTGATGGGCAACTTGGACAGAAACAATTTATCTAAATAGTGTTTCACATTTAACAGGAAAACTTAAATATGTTTTCAGGGTTACAGTTAACTATGTCTGAAGCTTTGTGAAACCCATGCTACATATTTTAGTAATTGTGCCAAATTCCACTAGTTAAAGTACATTCTTTTGCAACTGTTGTTGAATGTTTTTAATGTACTAATACTTTGTAACTATATGTTTGTATTTTCCCCTATTCCTCATGTTCAGGGGTCATTTACAGGCTTACTGTGACCAGAGCACTGCATGGTTGTGGTAGCAACTCAAGATACCAAAATGCTGTGCTGTGAAGTTGTGTCTCTGCATACTCAAAAATACTGAGGCCTTTGAAAATGTACAAGGCATTGAATTGTTGGCTGGCCTTTGAGACAGTGTGATGTCTTTTAAAAACCACTGGGGAAATAAAAAGTAGAATACCTTTCTTTAGATAATGTTTATTGATCAGGGAGACTTCCAAAATTTCACTGTGCTTTCTGGAAAAGCTTGCATGTGTCCATCTCCAGCACTGTGCACTGCTGTCTTTAGCCCACACACTATCTCAACAAATAAAAATGGCATTTTAACTTTTTGTCTATTTGCAGTTTCATTATCACTCAAAGCTATTAACCTCACTCCTTAGAGTAGTTTTAATCTTGTATACTGAGTTAATTAGAGCTGAAGCTGAACATTGGCTTTACTTCCTTTAAATCCTGTCCACTGTGTTCATTTTTTTGTTATGAGTGGAATTGGTGGCTGGTCTGTCACTGAGTGAGAGCTTGATTTTTAGTTTTGTTATCCAAATAATTCTTCTCTGTTTAATGCAGCCAAAACTCAAAGTTTTCATCTTGTGTGTTAACAATACCTGTGAATGGCATTACAAGTATGGAATAGGGTCCTGCTACAAGGATAATTTTCCCTATACTTTTATATTCCTTGAAATCTTTCAATTAAAACAAACAAAAACCCACACAAATGCAAAATGGAAAAAAAATAGTTGTTGGCCTTGACTTTGAGATCTACAATTTTTCAGTTTTTACTCTGAAGTCTAGAGGTTGGCATTGCTTCCACCGAATCAGTAATGCCAGTGCTTCTCTTGCCCCTATACGTACTTTTCTAGCAGTCACAATTGAGACTTGCTGTGCTTCCTCTGACAGTTTTTTTGTAGGCATAGAGGAGGTAAAAACTGAAATGTGTTTGTTGCATCTTTTCTGTTCTCTTTTTATTGACTTTCGCTGTTTATGGAAATTGCTATAAAAACTATTTGTGAGGAATCTTCCACTTCTTTAAAGCAAATTTTTTCCCTCAACTTGTAGTTGAATCGTGCTTACGTCATGCATAGAATTGGCATGTTTAGATCAGAAGACATTGTGCTGTTCTGTTTCCCCATGGTTTGATATGTTAGCACCAGCCACAAGAAGGTAGTTACTAGGTAAATAGATAAATGGAAGTCTTTCTTTTTCTGGTGAAGGAGAAAGAAAATGGAATCTTAAGGAACTTTAGAATAAAGCAGTCAATTTTCTCACCATTTTTATCAACATTTGGAAAAAAAAAAAGAAACAGAGAGCAGTCTGTTCAGAAATGAAGACATAATTGTGCTTCCTGTTTAAGAAAATATAGTGAAGTCCAAAAAGTTTAGGGTTGTGTATTTTATAATAGTGAATGTTTTACTGAAACAATGTGGAATATATATATATATATATATATATATACTGGTGCAGTATAGTATAGTAGTAGCTAATTAATTAAGAGTAGGAAGACGTGGAAGTGGTAGCAAACTACTATAGACTGAAAACTGAGATGTGTTTCTTTGCATTATGAGAATTTGGTATCATTGCAATAAGGTTTAATATATTCAAGCTATTTTATTGAGGGATGGCAAACATTTTTAAATTGTGTAAATGCTGTTTGTTGCTGTTCTTTCTGCTTTATAATTCCTCTGTAATAAATATATATATATGCTATTACACGAACATCACTTGTAAGTGGTTGGCTTCTTAAATATTTTAAACAAATAGTCTGACCATAGTGGTTGAAAAGCAAACATGTGCACTGCTTCTGAGATTAAGGGGAGTGTTTACAGGGATGTTCCTCATAAAATAAAAAATCTAGAAAAAAAATATTTGCCTTTCTCTTTACAGGTTTGCACTTTGTTTTAGACATCTGGGACCATGTTCTATGCCCACTTTGTCCTGAGCAAGCGTGGGCCGCTGGCCAAAATCTGGCTGGCGGCCCACTGGGATAAGAAGCTGACCAAAGCCCATGTTTTTGAATGTAATCTGGAGAGCAGTGTGGAGAGTATCATTTCCCCAAAGGTATTTGTTTTACACTAAAGTAATGTTCCCTTGTAGTGAAAAGAACTTGTACTTGCAGGTGTAGGTTGGGTCACTGAAGCAAATAAAGTTCTTAGTGTTGCTGTTTGAAAGGGTGGGAATGTCTCTTCAGATGTGAAATACTCTACTGGGAAATCAGAGGAAATTTTGAGTAGAGTGATGTTTTTAAATGTTTTTGCTTTTCTTTCCCTTTGCTACTCTTGACAAGGAAATTGTTCATTGTAGAACTAGGGAACTAGTGATGTGGTTGTGACTTTTGTCACATCAGATGTCTGAATGTCTTATACAAAAAGCAACTATTTGAAAAAGAAAGAGAACTTATTTTTCTCTTCTATTTGGTTGATACAAATGTTAACAGCTTCTATAATGCATACAGAGGAACTGCTAAGTATAAACAAAACATGTATAGTGCAATCACAGGCATATTTACTATTCCAGAACAGTGATTTGCTTCATTGTCAGCTCTGGAAGGATTGGTAAAGAAGATAATGTTCATAGTCTCACTGGTGACCTGTAGCATTCTTCTAGAGAAAGGAGAAATTAATAGGCACTCTTTCATATGTTTAACTTTGTGTAATCTGTTCATTGGGTGAAATATTAGAAAGACATTGTAGAAGGTATGAATTTTGAGTTCTTACACTTTGAGGTTAAATCCAGTATGGTTTAATCTTTCTGTGAGACAATTGTTTCATTTACCTTTCAATACAAGTTTGATGCTCTTTCAGCCTAAAATACTTAAGAAGAGTCCTTTCCTGCATTATTTTTTTTTTCAGTTTTATGTTCCCACAGTAGATACTTGAGTACGTAGTAGTGAGATTAAAGAGGAAAAGAGTTTGAAATTGTTTTAATGTGGCAGTGCTTGTTTATGGACACTCTGTGTCTTCCAGTATTTCTCTCTGATTTTCTTTTTACCTGCAGGGCAGAAGATGGAAAGGTGGCAATTAACTGTTTATAGCCAGATTTCACTTAACCAAATCATTATTTATGGCTGTCCAACTTTTTGTATTTTTCACTTTTTCCACAATTAAAGTAACAAAGACCTTAGGAAAAAAGATGTGGTAAAAATGAGGCTTGTCCCTTTTTTTTTTTCACTAGACAGAGCAGTGTTTGGGAGTTCCTGGAGTGAGCTGCTGTTAAGTTACTGATACTTGCCAGATCATCCATAAATAGTATTAAGAGTATCATCTTGAATGTAAACTTTGCATGCTTTCTTTCTTCAGTTTTCTCCTGATCTTTATACTTAGTTTGTGTGTTTGATTTTACTGAAAAAACTCATGTAAAGGTGACTGAAATGTCATTAAAGGGAAAAGTAAGGCTACATCTAATTCACTGATTGTGCAATGTATTTTTAGGTGAAGATGGCACTTCGAACATCAGGACATCTTTTACTAGGTGTTGTTAGAATCTACCACAGGAAAGCAAAATACCTTCTTGCAGACTGTAATGAAGCTTTCATTAAGATTAAGATGGCTTTTCGTCCAGGTATCTGTCTTTATCTAAGCACTCTGAAAAGTTATGTTCATAAATATATTACGAAGGCTTACAGTTCTGCCTTCTTATGTCTGTAGCATTACATAAAATTATAGGAGAGGTTATTTTCTTTAGTGCAGCTTCATACTGGCTGAGTTGCCTGCTGAAAAACATCTTTTAACTGAATTCTTAACAAAAACTTTTCCGATTAACGCTGATTCAGTAAAATCTGTTACGATTTCGGCTGTTGTTGGTGTGTGATGTTAAATGTAAATACACTGCATGGTTTTTACCTTCTGTCTGAAAAAGGCCAGTATCTTACTGAATAGAAGCACAGAAGGGGCCTTGTTTCCATCAAGGGTAAGGATTGCTTTGCCATGGGTTGCAAAAGAAATCTATAAGTAAGCTGGTTTTTTACCACTTTCGTGTTTTAGTTTCTAGAAATAATGTGAACTCTAAAGTGTGCAAGAAAAATATTTTCCCTTTTGGAAGCATAGAACTCAACAGCTCACATTGTGCATCATGATAAAATTATTTTGTGGCGGGCACCTGTAGTGTTGTGATGATGTGTGGTGCCTGTGTTGGCTGCACAGCTCTGCATAGTGCTACACAAACAATAGTGAGTGATTTGAGGCTTCCAGGGTTATACAAACACTGCAAGGGCTTGAGGGTATATATTTTGAATTTAGTCTGAATCTCACTACTAACATTATCTAAGGTTTCTTCATAGGTGTCTCAGCATCAGTTCAGTTCAACAGATTTAAAGATGAAGTTCATGCAGGGTGAACAATGCTAAAGGCACAGGGAAAAATGCTGTCCTTGTAAGGAATGGGAACTCATATCTGGGTGTTCTTTGCAGGGGTTGTTGATTTGCCTGAGGAAAACCGAGAGGCTGCTTACAATGCTATTACCTTACCTGAAGAATTTCATGATTTTGACCAACCACTTCCTGATCTAGAGTAAGCTTGGGTGTTTTTTTATTTCCATGCAAATAATATTGGGGTTTAATTGATGAGAACCTGGTTTTAAACAACTAATTCATTGCTAAATGTAAAGAAAGAGTCTGTACGTAACTTGTATTCTTAAGTCTTTTAATATACTAAGCAAGCATGCAATCGTCTTTGTATTGATTTTAAGTTCATATTTTAATTTTAACCAAAGTTTAAACTGTCCTTACAGAGGCTTTTGAAAAACTCATATATCTATTATCACTTTCCTTTTTCTTCTCTGCAAGGCAGTCTACATCACACACATTCTCACGTTATAGACAAGATCAGTCTTGTGGAAATGTTCCTGTTGACCTTCTGTAGTGACACTTTTTTAATTCTTAAAACTTCTGATTACTAATGGATTACTTGTAAGCATAACAATACAACCTGAATAGTTCTTGAGCTTGAAAAAATTGATGTTACCCTTTGGGATTATTCATAACAGAATTTCTAGGATACAGTTTAATTTACTCAGTGTTCTATTTAGTTTGCATTCAAATTAGACTATATACTAATTTGAAATTGCATAAAAATTCTGTGTTCTTCCAAGAAACATATGTTAATACGCCACAAAGAGTGTGATTCTAAATGTAGTTTTAGATACAATATTAATAGCTTATGAAGTTGAAAGGAGGAAGTATTTTCTTGATTATTAATTTGGCTGTTAAAATTAGTAACCCAAATATAGCAAGGAGTAAGAGAAATTTCTGATGCTTTTCCAGAAGCTAACGCAATTTGGATGATAGATTTGACCCATTAATGAATGGACTTACTGTTCTAAGTAATGTTTTCTATTCAGTGTTCACCATCAGTTTTTTCAGTAATTGACTGAAGTGTAAAATGTACCTTTTATGAACTAATGTCACATTTCTTTAAGCAGGCTTTATCTGTTGGGTTCTTTTAATAGAGATTTTTAATAATTGCCTTCTCTTTGTTCAAGTGATATTGATGTGGCCCAGCAGTTCAGTTTGAACCAGAGTAGAGTGGAAGAAATTACAATGAGAGAAGAAGTAGGCAACATCAGTATCCTCCAGGATAATGACTTTGGTAATGATCTCGTGCATTATTATGTGTTACTAGCTAATTTTAGTAACTGAGATATGATTTTGCAATTACTACGGAATGCTCACTAAACATAAAACAGATTAGCTCAAACATGCTGTGTTCTTGTACATTGAATTTTTAGTTTGTACATATCAGTCTTTCCATAAAGTCTGTCCTCCAGTGCTCAGCAAACTTCTAGCTGCTTAGAATAGGCAGAAAGAAAAGCTGAAACATATTCAGTCAGGTTAATTAGTAAAGTACTATGTCAATTATAATTTTCAAACATGATGTGAATATGAAGTCAGCTATTGCTTTAATGATAAGCATGTTCTCAGTCAGAAACTTAGATTTCTAAGGCTGAAGCAGTGGGTGCTGATGAGTTTACTACTGTTGCTGTTTTTTCAAGGACTTTTCTAAAATCTGAATCAAGGCCTAAAGACAGTTGTATTTGAATGTCTAGTTTTCAGCATACAGTATTATAATGTGTAATTTAGTAATTTTTTTTTGAAAGAATAAACTAGGAATTGATGGTGGTGTTGATTTGTTATTAGCTTGCTCCTTGTACTTGAAGCCCAGCCTTGGGGCATGAGTTACAACATTTTTGAATTCCATTGAATTCTTTGGTTTCTGTGCAGCTAAAAGTAGGATCTTGGAAATATCAATTCAAGTAAATACAGTGAGATGCTTTGAAGAGGAGATAGTTATTTTTATAATTGTTTGAACAGTACTTTTGCTATTGTATTGCTGGGCATAACTTCTTACATCTTCGAAGTCATTAACTTCGCAATTAAGCTAAGTTTGGTCTCATGTGGGCCTTTGTTGATCAGTTAGCTGGGTCTCTTGTATCTTGATTCTTCAGCATTTATGGCAGTGAGATTGTGTTCTTGCAGGTGACTTTGGGATGGATGACCGTGAGATGATGAGAGAAGGTAGTGCATTTGAGGATGACATGCTAGTGAGCACCAGTGCATCTAATCTCTTACTGGAACCTGAACAGAGCACCAGTCACCTCAATGAGAAGTCTAATCACCTGGAATACGAAGACCAATACAAAGATGATAATTTTGGAGAAGGAAATGATGGTGGAATATTAGGTAAGTTTGAGAAATTTGTTTTTCCTCTGTCTTATCATCTGCATTAATAAGTTCTTGGGTGAGTGGGGGAGAAGTTGTTTTGTTTGTAGTGAAGATCCCTCTCAAACCTATTCTGTCAGTAGTGGAATTCTGGTTTGTGAGTGCTACAGCTGTGTAGATGACGCACAACCTCTTAAGTGTTGGCATATTTCAAATGAAGTTCTAAGAAACTCAGTAAATTGTGAATATGTGGCAAGTGTATTGTAACAAAAGTTGTCTGTAAGCTTAAAAATTTGAGCTGACATGCACCTTGAAAAAGTACAGCTGCTTTCTTCTGTGTCAGGATTGGGAGTTTTCTAACATTTGCACTGTCTTTATCTGTGTTGTAATAAATTTGTACTTTATACATTTGTCCTTGTTTCATGAATTTGTGGATGCAAAACTGATTCTTTCATATGGTTGCTTCAGATGACAAACTTCTCAGTAATAATGACGGTGGTATTTTTGATGACCCACCTGCACTCTCAGAAAGTGGAGTAATGATGCCAGAGCAACCTCCCCACGATGATATGGATGATGATGATAATGTATCAAGTGAGTATGATCTAGGGCTAGATCTAGAAATACTCTTCAACTAATTTAATTTTGATTCTAATTACTTAAACACATATTAAGCTCAGAAATATGAAATGTGGTAAACCACTTGAAGGTGTGGAGGAGGGGATGGGTAGGGTAGTACAGTTTCTCAGTGTTTTGAAATAATGCAAGGTGCTTGTTGCAATTGGCAGTGGGTGGACCAGACAGCCCGGACTCGGTAGATCCAGTTGAACCATTACCAACTATGACTGATCAGACAACGCTCGTTCCCAATGAAGAGGAAGCTTTTGCTCTGGAACCTATTGACATAACTGGTGAGTAAGCTATTTGGAAATATTTTACTTGGGTTGTCAGAGATTACCTTAGCTTGATGGAATGGAAGTGAATGTCTAGCACTGGTGCTGATTCTGCTTCTCAGCTGGAAGAGAAACCAGGGACCAAGTGATGAATTCCGTTTATCCTACCATTAGCTTTCCAGTACTTTCCAGGTAGGTAGCTTACATGGATGGTCTTAGGGAATATTAGTTTGTAGTTTCTACAGTCAGTAATGTAGCAGCATGATACTGTAGCTTTTGGTAAACATGCTAGTTAAAATGCACTGAATTGAAATAGAACTCATCATGTCTTTAGTTCTAATATGCTATCTATAGTGCCGCACAGTTCTTGATATGCTGTGTTTGAAGGCTGGGAGTGACTGCTTGCACTGAGAATGAGTGCTCTTCTAGTGATTTGTAGCTTTAATGAATTGTTGAGTTCAGAAGGTGTGTCTTTGTATTTGAATTTCTACTAAATAGGTAATTTCCTTGTCTTTTTCTTTAATACAAGAAACTTTCTTATTTTAACCAGTACTGTATTTGGCTGATTATAGACAGATCCCTGCTTTAGTAAAAAATTAAGATCTGGAAAGAAAGTAGCTTGTCCTGTATTTTCAGACTGAGCTCCAGGCCCTGATTCCCTGCTTGGCCAGTCAGAGAGCCCTGGCACTGCCCTCTCGTGGCAGGCTGGCAGCAGGGGTCCAGCTGATCTGCTGGGACCAGCAAAGACAGCATTTACCAGAGCTTCAGGGTCTGCTGCAGAGTGCCAGGCTGTAAGCAGTGTACAGTAAAGTCATCCTAGAGCAGGGTGAGAGTTACAGGTAAGGTAACTACCCGCATTAACTCCACCAAAGCTCAGGTAGGGCTTAGAGGAAAAACTTGGTGTGATATTTTCACTCTGTGATTAGAATTATAGAATGTCTGGGTTTGAAGGTCAGCTAGTTCCAACCTGTCTGCCCTGGGCAGGGATACCTTTCACTTGACCAGGTTACTCAGAGCCCCATCCAACCTGGTCTTGAACACTTCCAGGGATGGGACATCCACAGCTTCTGGGCAATCTGTTCCAGTGCCTCACCACTCTCACAGTAAATAATTTGTTCCTAATATCTAATCTAGGCCTACTCTGTCAGTTTAAAGCCATTCCCTCTTGTCCTGTCACTACATGCTCTTGTAAAAAGTCTCCATCTTTCTAGTAGGTCTCTTCAGGTGCTAGAAGGCCGCAATTATGTCACACTGCAGCCTTCTCTGTTTCCAGGGTGAAAAATTCCAATCATTTAGGTGCTCTGCCCCTCTATTCAACATGGTGGCCAGGGTTTGCACCAGCCTAACAAGCAAGCCATGGGGGAGGGAGGCATGTGCAGATGAGGACATTGAGGCTTAGGTAGATTCAGTAAAACTACAAGTTACCACAAAAGAATTTGTAGGTTACGGGACAGCATTCCTAGTATTTGATCTTTCACACTACTTATAGCTTTTCAGTCTTTTTCCCAAAGCTTAACATTGCCTTAGATTCTTTATGCAGCTTTATACGTGGGCAAGTAAGACCTATAGAGAACCTGCAAGATTCTTCTATGATGTGGTATCTGAGCTAACCTTCATTACTTGCTAAAAATCTCAACAGTCAAGGAAACCAAAGCAAAGAGGAAGAGAAAGCTGATTGTGGACAGCGTGAAAGAACTGGATAGCAAGACTATTCGAGCTCAATTAAGTGACTACTCTGATATTGTTACTACTTTGGATTTGGCACCGCCTACTAAGAAACTGATGATGTGGAAAGAAACTGGTGGAGTTGAAAAACTTTTCTCTCTGCCTGCACAGCCTTTGTGGAATAACAGGCTACTGAAGGTAATGCTTTTGTGCAGGTTCATTTTTAAATGGACTGTATTCAGGACTGTGCCTCATATAGAGTAAACGTCAGTGTATGAATAGTGATACAGTGATAGCAGTATTTGTAGTTGGGAAAAAACCCCACATTAAAACAACTAAGATAACTGTTTTAAACATTAAAGTTACAGAAATAAATTTAATTTTTTTTTAACGTTAATGCTATTGGAGAGGAGCTTAAAAAAGAGGAAAGGAAGATAGCCCATAGTTACTTGACCTGAAATGAGATGAAAGCACACTGAGAACTACAATAGTTAATAATATAACCTTTCCTCTGTAGCTCTTTACTCGCTGTCTTACACCACTGGTACCAGAAGACCTAAGAAAGAGAAGGAAAGGTGGAGAAGCTGACAACCTTGATGAGTTCCTTAAAGACTTTGAAAACCCAGAAGTTCCCAGAGAGGAGCAGCAGCAACAGCAGCAACGAGATGTCATTGGTTTGTGTCTTGTCAGAGATGCTCTGCTTTCCTTTGGAGCTTATTTTTCCTCTTTTGTTTGTGCTTTATATTAAGTCATCAAAGATTATGGAAGAAGCAAAGAGTTTTGTTATGATTGTTTGGCTTGATGTACACTCTGTGACCTAAAATAACTTTTTTTTGCTAGAAATAGGAGATGCTCAGGACTTGTTTGAACCAGTGGCTTAAATATGTTGGATTGGGTTGTATGCGCATCTATGTCATTTCTGTTTAAGTCACTGCAAAAGCTATGCAGGCTCTTAAGAGTACTTAATTCTAAATTAATAGCAGATGGGGCTTTGTTGCAGTTTCTAATTACATTCTAAAGTATCTAAAACAAAGTTTTTTGTGGAATATAGATGAACCTATTCTTGAAGAACCAAGTCGTTTACAAGAGTCGATGATGGAAGGCAGCAGAACCAACCTGGATGAATCTGTTATGCCGCCCCCGCCACCTCAGACAGGTGTGAAGCGCAAACTGCAGCAAGTAGAACCAGAGCCAGTGTTACCTGTGAGTAACATTTTGTTACCTTTTTTTTAATGGAGAATGAGAAGTTGGAAGTGTCTTTGAGCAGGAAATGACACAGATTTGAGGCCCTAGCTTTCTACAGTCCTGTCAGATTTGCTAGAGTAGTATCAGAACATTTGCCCTGGGTAGTCATTCTGGTGTTTTTCTTCAGTGAAAAGCTTACTGAAACATTTAAAATGCAGATATGATAAAGAAATGACACTATTTCCTCCAGAAAAAGTCTTCAAGGAGTTAACTGTATTGTTTACAGAGCTATCAAATTCTGCTTGGCAAGTGTATATGAACAGCTTCCACTGAAGCTGCATAAACTTCATGTTTAAGAGAGTCCTAATGTTCCAGGCTTAAGCCTTCAGAGACAAACTCTGATTGTCTGGAGATATTTCTTCGCTGAATTATGAGTAGACTTGGAAACTAGCTGTGATGCAGTGTGAAAGAAAACAATATTTTGAAGGGGAGAGGAAGGAAATGGGCAAAATAAAAGGTGTATTCTTTTTCTGAATGCTTGCCTGGTGAGAATAGTCCTGCTTTATGCTATGTCTCAGGTTTGTGCATTTTTAACCTCACTTTTCATGTTCCTTGGCTAACAGGTTTTTCACTGTAGAATGAGACTGTTAGACGTTATCTTATTAAAAAGGGTGGCAGCTGCTGCTCCTCTTGGCCATGTCCCGGGGTGAAATTGGCATCAGCTGTGCTGAAGTCAGTGTAATGGTGGTGTGTGAGTGTGTTAGGAATTCTTTGATCACACCAAACAGGTCAGGCCTCTAGCAACATACCTGTAGTGTTACCTGCTGTACGACCAAGTCGTTACTTAGCCATTTTAAGGTATGTGCAGAAACAGCTTCAGTTATCAGGGTAACTTCACTGGCAAACACTTAACTGTGTATAGATTCACGAGGAGATTACTGTATATTAATTTTATTAAAACTGATTACATAAATCCTGTTAAACTGCTTCTTTGGGTTTTCCTCTTGATATAAGTATTTTCTGAGAATGATACTTGAGTACCAAAGTTGCTCATACATTTTTGGAAACTTTGCAAGGTACCCGTGTTTTAATTCTTTCCTGTTTTGCTGAAAACGGCATTTTGATATTTTGAAGATGCCTTATTCCCCTGAGTTAGAGAGTGTTTGTGTAGCAGTGCATCTGGTCATGTGGAATTTTAAATTTGCGTGGGCCAATCCAAGAAGTGGGATCAGTAGTTTGGATGGTGGACTAAGTGAAGTTACTGAAAAGCCTTTTTCCTTTCCTTTTTTTCCATAATTTGTGGTTTGAGTAGAATCTAAAAGATTAAAAATACACATGGATAGCAAAACAAAATTGCTTTTCAGTTTTCAAAAATGAAAAATTCTGACAAATGGCTAAGATTTAGATACTTGGATTTTCTGAAACTGGTCAGTTGCATCATCATTATATTGTAAAAGCACTGACAAAATTATGCTGTTGGTTTGACTGTATTGTGTCCTCTTAAAGCATCCACCATCACAACAGCTGGAAATGCCACCTGTAGAAATGCCTCCAGAGGAGCCCCAAAACATCTGCCAGCTAATACCAGAGCTAGAACTTCTGCCTGAAAAAGAGAAGGAGAAAGAAAAGGAGAAAGAGGAAGAGGAAGAAGAAGAGGTAAGAATTCTGTGTAGAAAGAGTTCATGTGTTTCCCAGAAGTGTTTGACTGTGGATTCAGTTAGTCTGTCTGTGGGAAATAATAGCCTTTAGAATTGTAAATTCTTGAATTATTTCATAACCATTTTATAATACTTAAGTTATTTCATATTATAAATTGCATATACATTCTGTTTTGAATTAGAGGATTCTCCTGTTCTCATATGTGTCTGGTTTAAACCACTCTATATATTTATGATGCCTTATACAAGAAATTTTGAACTTAATGTTGTTGTTCATTTTAAATAGCTTGTTCTTCTTAATGAAAGTATTTTTTTGCGAGAAAACCAACCACATCATAAAATGTGATAAGTTGTCTCTTACCCACACAATATTAAATATTGTAGCTATCAAGACAAACTTCATTGACACCTTTTATTTGACATTTGCTTGCAGGAGGAAGATGGCACAGGGGGTGATCAGGATCAAGAAGAAAGGAGATGGAACAAGAGGACCCAACAAATGCTCCATGGACTTCAGGTACACATGTTCATTTGATTTCTCTTGAAGTAGCTTTTGGGTGTGCCCACTGATGCTTTTGACCTGAATTAAAAGGTGAAGAAAGAGCTTTCATTGCAAGAGATGTTACAGCTTAAATACCGATTATGTCTTAGAGGGGGAAAAATGTTTATGGTTGATTAAATCTATATAAAATAATTAAATGAAAATTAAGTCTATATTTATATAACTGTCACTTTTTTCCAAAGAACATTTCAAGTAAAAATTTTCAGCCTTTATGTCCACACTTGGTGTGCAAGGAAGACTCCCAGAAATTTAAATTTTAAAAAAATTGAGTTGATTGTGTTTTTAATGAAACCATACCACGCCTGACTTTGTGCTGTGTGACTCTAGGCAAACGTCATCGAGGTCTAGGGATAAAACCCTGTTACAGGATGTTTACCTGGCTAGCATAGTCAGAATAATTCCATGCCATGAGAAGCTGAATCTCTAACAAGTGTGGGAATCTGACCTTGTCTGACCTTCCAGGATGTGGCTTCAGTCTGCACAGACTCCATCTGTAGGATGGATTCTTGCTTGCTGGAACTCAGAGCTTTTTTTTGATACGGTGATTGAACACTCAATATATTCAATTGAACTGAAGCACAAACCACTGTTTGTGTGCTCTGTGGTGTCCTTCACATATTCTTTGCCTTTCAGCCAAGTTTGTAGCTCCTATCCCTTTTTTCTCTTAAACATTTTGGCAATTCCTGCAGTTCTGCAGTCACTGAAGTGCCTCAGTTTCATCACTCTAAGCTGGCTTTGTTTTCCAAAGTCATCCTTGTTTTTTTGTGAAATTGGTAGGCTCCATCTTTGCTTGTAAAAGGTCATTGTCAGTATTTGATCTGTGAACTTCCTGTATGATGGCTTTGGGGGAAGGGAGTGGGAGAACGTTGCTGAGTTTTCAGTAAATTGAGATTTAGTAGTAGCGTGTATTCTATTAAGTTTCTCAGAATTCAGGTATTATCAAGGAAAAGCTTTACATTTCTGGAAAATGTTGAGTTAGTTCTATCATAAGAATTACTTGCTTATATATTTAAACAGTGAAACCTTAATTTTAAACTCCTAAATAGCCTTTATGATACTTTAATACACTTAAATTTAGTTCAGATTACATTGTAAAGTAATGTGATTAAAGTCAAGAATTGTACTAGTTTAAATAGGATTGCTTTAAACAAAAACCCCTGGTCATCAGCACAGCCCCACATGGTCACTCAGTCACTGTCTTCTGCATGGCTGAGGGAGGGTAAAAACAAGAAAACTTCTGGGCCGAAATAAAGGCAGTTTAATAGGTAAAGTAAAAATGGTACATGCAAGTGAAGCAAAATGAGTTAATTCACTATTTCCCAACAGCAGGCAGACATTTAGCCATTTCCAGGGAAGCAGGACTTCATTACATGTAATGGTGACTGGGAACACAAAGACCACAATCACAAGTGCTCACGCATCCCCCTCTTCCTTCCCCCAGCTTTATATGCTGAGCATGATGCCATATGGCATGGATTATCCTTTTGGCCAGCTGGGGTCAGCTGTGCTGGCTGTGTCCCCTCCCAATTCCTTGTGCACCCCCAGCCTCCTTGCTCCAAAACAGCACCGTATGAGCTGCTGTGAAGAAAATCAACTGTCCTAGCCCAAGCCAGTACAACTGTAGCTTAAAAGTAATTTCTAAAGTATAGAGATGTTGAGATGATAATGTTGTGTAATGTTTTCCTCTCTGAATGTTTCATCCCATTTTCTGAAAAGAGCTTCAGAAGTCTCTTTGGACTATGTCTAGCTTTTTTCAATGGTTTCTTCCTTGTACCCAGAAGAGCATCACACATTAAGTTGGCAATGAGATTCAAAGTTGAGATCTGATTACTAAAAAGTAATTTGATTTGGCCAGCCTAATGGCTTTTCATCTAGTAGATATTCCAGAGTAGGTTCTGCTTTAAATTGATTTCAGTTGTTGTCCTAGCCAGCAAAGAGATGTATTTTCATGATTTTTTTTTTTTAATCTATTCTTGCTAAGACTCTGAGACAATGTAAACAACTTTGGATACCTAGTTTCAGACAAACAGGAATTTTAGAAATAAACAGGCTTTTGCCTGTTTTGTTTCTTTTTTTTTATTACTATTTAAAAAAATATTGTCCTGTAATTAAAGACTGGTTAGCTATTGCTGCAGAAAGAAAATCTTGTGTTACACTACAGTGTTTCTGGAGTAAGGTCAGCAGATTCAAGAGTGATTTTCCACACATCTCTGGGAAGCCTATTTGGTTTCATTTAGATAAGATGCCTATAGAAACTTTCATGTGCATGTTGCATTGTGCTCATCCAATGTCAAGCCCTTCTGAATCCTTCACAGTGTCCTGGGTTTGACAACAAACAGAATTTTACGAAGAGATGTCGTTGTTTCTGTGTAGTTCTCTATTTAATTTGTTGTATCGATGTTGTGTTTTTCAGAGAGCTCTTGCTAAGACTGGAGCAGAATCCATCAGTTTGCTTGAGCTGTGCAGAAATACAAATAGAAAACAAGCAGCTGCAAAATTCTACAGTTTCCTGGTACTTAAAAAACAGCAAGCTATAGAGCTGACACAGGAGGAGCCCTACAGTGACATCATTGCAACACCTGGTCCCAGGTTTCACATTATCTAAATGGTTACGTAGAGCAGAGCTAGTGCTCGTCTCACTAGTGCATACGTGTATTGCCCTCTCTGTAGGGCCCACAAGACCATTGCAGAAAATTTAGATTTTATTGTCTGTATAAAGTCCTTGGTTTTCTTCTGGGGTTATTTTGGGGTTTGTATTTTAACTTTACCACTCAAATTTTTAGTGAAACTGCTGGGGTGGGTGACTTGACTTCCAGCGGCAGAAACCAGACAGCTCAAGCGCCCAGATAAAGATTGTTTTAACACCTCGAAGCAGATGTGTGCAATATTGGTGCATGTGATGTTGAGTATCAATGAAAATGTCTTACAATAATTTGACTAGTTGATTCAATAGATATTTGTAACCCATACAAGTAAACCTGAATGGCCAACCTATTGTCTGATTAAAATCTTTGCCAAACTCATCTGAAATGTTCAGCCTGCTTCTCATAGTTGTGGGTTTTTTCCCCTTCTCTAGATCTTTGTGCATACCGTGGGTCTCTTAAAGCTGCCAATATGAAAGGTGGTGCCTGATATGTCAGCTTGCTGTGTCACTGCATTTTTGCAGTCAGATTTTTGTAGCCCTTGATGCTAAGGGGAAATGAGTGTCTGTGGAAAGCACTTCCTCTATGTGATACATGAAAGGACAGAATGTGTTCAGCATTTTAGACAAAACATTCCTTTTCACTTACCACGTCATTATGGTCCACTACTGATGATGGCTAATTACTGTTAATAAGTAACAAAAACTAGTCATTTCACGTAAACCTTTAAGATATCATAATGCTTTGGGTTTGTTAGAGCTGTATATAAACTCCAGACTTTTTAAAACAGACTTCTAGATTGTAAATTATCTGATTTTTTTTTTTTATTATTGAGCAGGCATACGAAGATAAGAGAAGTATCTAAATTCAGATACCACTTGTACCGAAAGGGCAACAAACTTTGAATATAGAGTACAAATGGGCACAATTCCACTTAATTGTGTAGATCATTAATGACTCTTAGGATATATTTATGGTTTTAGTATCAATTTGTTCTGATAATGTACACTCCTGTGTTCAAAACATTTTACCATTTTTGCAAAAGAAGTCCCATGTGATTTTATTTTGAAAGAATGAAGCTTTACTGTTAGACCAGGTAGCACCAAAAATTATGTGAATATGTTGATTATGGAGACCTGTCTTAACTTTTTAAGGCAAAATTATTCACACTGAAGGTTCTGGTTTTAATGTTGGCACTTTTGTGGAATAGTTTTGGGACTCTGAAATTTCAGTGTACACTCAACTGTAAAATTATGTGAATGTTTGAAAAACTGAGACTACATGATGACCATGGTTTCGTAATCCCTGAAAAAGTTAATTGTATAAAGTTACTGCAGCTTTATTTTCAACATGATGTGCCTGTAAAACCATAATTTTCCCCTTTGTAAAAAGAGACATTGTAGATAACTTGAATGTTTAATTATAGAGAAGGTCATTAGTTTCTTGTTACACATTTTTAGTCTGTTTTTGTTGCTTTTCAAGGTTAATATTCTTGAAAATAGTTGATGCTGTTATGTATAACTTTTCTAATAAAAGTTGTGTTATAAGCTGTTAATGTGTTACCTCTGTATCATTTGAACACCTTCCATTTATGTAGGAGTGGCTGAGCACTTACAGGTTGGTTATTTTGGTATTAGGAGTGAAAATGTAAGGATTTAGGTCTTTGAGAGATTTAAAGCTTGAATATGTATATAGATTTCTTGTCAGCAGGAAGGAAGAGTTATTCTACTGGCCACACTATACTCTTGTTCAAGCATTCTGTGCTAGAAATGTCTGTGGAATATTAGGGGAGTCTGTCTATAAAATGTGATTCATCTCCATGCCTGTCTCTTCTGAATGCCAGAACATATCCAGCTTGAATTCTTTAAGCTCTGCTGTTCCCTTGCTTCTGCAATTGCCTCTGCCTGCGAGTAAGTCAGTGCCTCTGAAGTTACGTGTTCCTGGTAGATCCAGATATGGATCCAAACCTACGGGTGCAGCGCATCTCCCATGGAGCCACGTGGTTACCTGCAGAGCTTATACAGACGCGGGGGCAATGAATTCTGATCTACATGGGCTGTTTTGGGAAGGTGAGGAGCCGGACTAGATCCAGTGATCTTAGTCTGGGCTCCACCCACAAGTGACTGTTCTGTTTTTGAGAGACCCATGGAAGCAGCTGGGCCCATCCCATGGGATGCAGGCTGGCCTGTGCTGAGCCAGCCCCAGCGTGTGCCTGTAGGTACAGCTTGCCTGCACTGGAAAACAGCGACTTTCACTCCTTTGGTTCAAGCTCTGTAAGGGAGAGAAGTATGGGAACTTGGGCACTCAGACTAGAGTGAAAGGTAGTTCTGCCTCTTCTATCAGAAATCTAGTACACTTTTGTCATCAGTTTTGCTGCTACACCACTGTGGTCAACACTCATGACAAGTTGATTTTGCACAAATGTATATGCCTGATGACACTATAATCTGGGGCGCTGAATGCAAGCTCTGCTTTATCATATACAGGATTTGTTACTAGATCTGACCACGGCCTGCAAGTGGTACTGACAGGCTTACATTTCTTGGAAAGCATCTTTGTAGTAATACACTGATCAGCTGTTCAGTAAGGTCTCAGGATTGGTGATAGAGCATTTGTGCTCTATATTTCTCCAGTATGTAGAGGAAGTACATTTCTTTACTCTGTTATGGACACAGATGATGAGATGCAGAAAGGCTCTCTGTTGCACAGCATTCATTGTTTTCCCTATGACTACTGTTCTTTTTTAAAGTACTGCAATATCTTTGTAAAGAAGCACAGCATCTGTATTTTATTATAGGTACTCCTCAAACAAATGTCTAAATGGTTTTTAAGGAATTAACCATAAGCATTTGCTTAGTTTTTACTATATAGAAAGCCATTTTTCTCGCAGTTTAGTGAGTAAAACCTAGTTTCAGAAAGCTGTCTTGTGAGGGATTTAGATTTGAACGATAACATTAGTGTAATATGTGTTCCTCGCTCCTTTCCCAGCTAGGCTGGCCTGTCTCTAGTGTGTTTGGCTATGGTGTTGCACTGCAGCAGTGAGAAGGAACTGCTGTAAATGCATCTCTGTGCTCCATCTTCCCACTGGTGGCAGGTTTGTTCTGTCTGCAAAACTTAACTGTTCACAGCAGGGGTACTGTGCGTGCCCTGCCTTCCAAATTACTCCTCCTTGGTGGGTAAAAAGAAAAACAGTTCATGAATCTAAGGAAATATTCCTTCAAGGAGATTGAGTTGTTGAATGAACTCCTGCCCTGTGTGTCTGACCACCTTGAAGATGTACTGCTCCAGCTCTCCCAAGAGAGAGCTTTGTTCTTACTTCAACTGGAGTTGAAGGGAGGAAGTCAGGCAGGTGATGTTATCTACAGCAGGAGGTTAAATAGTGCTGTGTTTCTGGGAAGGGTATGAGTAGAGGACTCTTCCTAATTCACAAGATTTAGATGCAATTATTGGCTAAAAGTATCACGGGAACTCACACTTCATGATGTTAAACCAACTTGTTAAGCAACTGACCTGGCAGTCATCTCTGCTAACCTGAGTCTGTGTGGTGGTACTTAACATTACCTTTTAGGGGGAGGGGGGCCTCACATAAATTTTTCTGTTTCTAAAGCTCTCAAGTGTCCACTGTTTGTGCAACCTCTTTCCTCAAGGGCTTATATTCATCTTTGTGCTTTTTCAAAGATTTTTCGTCTGTTGCTTCTCCAGGGAGCAACTGGACTGGCTATATAGTGTCAACTTCTGCAACCTAACATAGAGAAAAGCAGAAGGACCGAGAAATAGGTTGTCCCAACGAACAAGGAAGAATAGTTCTCTGCATTTCTTGCTGACCTCTGAATGTCTGATAATGCCATGGGAGAGACAAGAAAGGAAGTAGAAGAAGGGAAGATTTTCCTTGGTTATTATCACAGGAGCTGGTTTACATTTGTTTTAGGTTAGAGCATCTTCATGCAGAACTAAAAAAATGTACAAAATGTCAGCTAGGAGAAAATACTCATATTAGCCAAACACTAATGTTAAATGTTGTGTTATAAGTAGAATGAAGTGCCAGAAACTTTCTGGGAGAACACACCCTCCAATTTCATCTGGCTGTGGCTATTCCCCAGCAGCCAGGAAGAATACCAGAGGTAGTTTGGTAGTCATGAGCTGGGTTTCTACATGTTCTCCCTTCCCCAGCCCGCCTGCTGTTTCTGTTTGACCAACTTTTGTTTTCAATAAAAACATTAAACATCATAACACAGCCTGAAACTAACACTAAATAATTGAGGACTGTGTGGTTGACCTTTAATCATGGATATTTATAAATGTTGTTTGACATTGATCAAGAATACATGTGATGAGAAAGACAGAGTTGCTCATGACACTTGGCATCCTTCTGGAGCAGATGGGCCTTTAAAGTCAGTAGTGTTCTCCATGCAAGAGCTTCTCTCTAAACTGTTTTGCTACTTTTTTGGAATACATTCCCCTTCCCTGCCTTGCAGTGCCCAGGTAGTGCTGGCAATTATTTGTACAATTTAGTTTCCTAAGTTTGAGGTTGGTGGGAATTGATTCAGGGTAAAAACCCACCAAAAAAACCCCGTTCTTTTTCTCCAGCTGGATCAATTCCCACATCCTGTGCACTGGGCAGCCATACAGAAACTTGTTCCAGCATAACACAAGAAGCACCAGGCAGGAGAATAGAGAAGGCAAGGAGTGAGGATTGTTTCTTCGAATAGCTGTGCCAACTCTGCATATGTGTTAAATCAGTCTAAGAAAATTGTTCACATTATTCCTGTTTGAATTCAGGTGTTCCAGGCCTGGCTAAAACTGGTGTATTGGCATGTTCATCTTCAACTTGCATACCACTACTAATATTCTAATATACTAATTTTCCAAGGCAGAAGTTGAAAGTTCTCCCTCAAATCAGATATTTCTATGGCAGAGCTCAAGTCCAGCCTCTGCCAGCAGATGTGTCCACACTAATTTTCTGTTCATGTTGTGAAAGATGATCCAGTCCTCATGTTACTGGAGAGTAAGCCAGAATTAGAGTCAACATGTGCTTTGCTGGCAGCATGTACCACACATCAGACTGGATTGCTAACTTTGAAATGAAAGGATTGGAATACCATAAACCGTACGACCGCTGAGCATTTTTGCAGAAAAGTTCAGCTAACTTTGTCTTTGTACAAATTAATCTGTTTCTCATATTCCTTGACTACAGGACTAATCTCCAAAACAAAAGAAATGCTGATGTTTAAGGAATAAGAAACCACAGTCAAATGTTGTGAGAAAAAATAGAAGGAGAAGCAGCCTAATATTTGGATTTCTAAGCCAAATTTGATGCTTAGGAGTGGTGCTCTGATTGGTTAAATAACAGACAAGAAACCCTGAAAATAAACCAACTGCACCATTTTGCATTTTGTAATTACATGAATGCAAACTTGGTACCTAGTCTTGATGATGCTGAGGGAGGCAGCAATGAGCCAGAAAAGACACAAGAAGATTTGTTATGGTGGCAGCTACTTAGCAACACAAGCTGCGGGTTTTCCTTGATCATGTGTCAAGACTGAAATAAGTGCAGAAGACACTGATGCTTCCAGTGCAAAGTTTTATTTTCACATCTGTGAGAAGCAGTTCCAGTTCATTAACTGTGGCAGGCTGCTCCCTGGGGTGTGAGCTGGGGCTGGGATCCCTGGGATCTCCCACCTTCACCACTGACCCTGTGGAATTACAGGGAGGCTCTGTTCAAAGCTGATACTAAAAAGGTTTAAAACCAAGCCCAAGAAGAGCAGACGCACCATGTGCAAGAGGAATCTATCTGGAATATTTAAACCATCCTCACATCAGCAGCAAAGCCACCATCACTCCCCTGTCTCTGTTGTGCTATTCCCTTGGCAGGGTGACGTGAGCATCGGAGCGTTGCAGGTGTTCGGCAGGTTTTGCTGATCACCAAGGAGCTACTTTTGGTGAGGCACAACTGAGCCAGCAGCTCAGTCCCTGGGGCACACAGCTGTGGAGGAAGATTTCAGTGCAGCTTGGTCGCCCACAGCTGTTTCCTGGAGGGCAGACGCAGCTCTTTCTCAACAGGCGGAGCTGGGGATGAGGAGGAAGAGGATGAGCCTTCCCCAGAGAGCAGTGTTAGGCCTAGCAAGGGGAGAGCACATATAGCCTTGCATAGAGTTAGTTTGCTTTTATGGCACTTTATTCTTACGACTTTGTAATGCCATTTCTGTTAGGAAAGGGCCCTTCTGGCTCAGTGTGATGTACAGGTCATTCATGCCCTGAGGGAAATACAGGGGTACCAAATCCAGCCAGATGTGCTGGGCCTACCTACAGTGCAGCCATAGGACTCTGATTCTGTAAGACTGGACTGAAAAAAACCCCAAAACCTGTGGATTTTCATTGCAAATGAGGTGGAGACATAAGGTCTGCCAGCTGTGGAGATGGATTCAGCAGGATGGGAGACAGGGCCTGCAGGACATGACAAAATTACCTGCCTGCTCAATAGATAACAGGTACAAACGACCATGCTGTCTCTCTGGTCTTTATTCAAAACCCCTCTCTGTTTCTGCCATCCCTGAGGTCCAGGTTTTCAACAGTAACAAAGAGTTTTCTGCTTAATTTTAGGGCCAAGACTTTTTCCACCAAAGGACTGGGAATGGGCTGCCCAGGGAGGTGGTGGAGTCCCTGTCCTTGGAGATGTTTAAGAAAAGACTGGATGTGGCACTTAGTGCCACGGTCTAGTTAACACTGGTATTTGGTCATAGGTTGGACTTGATCTCAGGGGTCTTTTCCAACCTAATTGATTCTGTGATTAGATTTCTGGAACCAAAGCTACATGTGCTCATTCTGTGCCATAAAACAAAGCACACGCTTACCTCATGCAAAATAAGGCATCATCAGAGGAAAATCACAACCCAAGTATGCTTACCATACTGGAAGGAAAGACAAGAATACTCTTACTCTCTAGAATTTTGTGATTACATGCTCTTGTCTCCTAAGTGTGGTACTTCTGTTTTTGTATTCATGGGAGTGGGTTTAGTTAACAAGTAAACAACAGTAATTTTTTGAACCTGACACTTTCTTCCTTATGGTAAGAGGATCTGGTCTGCAAAATCCCTGGGTACATGGCAATGCAGTACATGTGATCTAAATGTGAAGAAAATGAGCACACAGCATCAATGGCTGTGCCTGGTTGAAGGAGGCAGCACTATGCAAGAAGGGTACCACAGCTGTTGGATTCCTGCAGTGTAGCGACTGGCTCACACACCATTTTGAGTACACAAATAAAAAGCTTTGCCTGAGTGTTCTTCTGCCCAAAGGGAAAATGGGTGCTGTTGTACTGTGGCCCCAAATCTGGTACTCAGCTGTGTTCTGCCAAGAGCTCCTGGGAGCCTTGGACTTGGCGTTTGCCTGCTCCACAGAAACTGACATTTTCCTCAGGGATGTGCAAGAACACACAGAGGACACTCCTCTGTGAATGGCACTTGAGAAGCCACCTGGACTACGAAGTTCCACTCTGCTTCCCCCCGAGAGAGGAATTTCCCAGCCTGTCCTACTGGGAAGCCCAGGGTGAAGCCCATGTGAGAGAACCCCATGAGGATGACTGAGCTGTGTGCCCCGAATCCCACTCCTACATCTCATCACTTCAAGAACATCGCAGCTGCAGAGGAAAGGCACTATTCTGTTCCTCAGCACAGCACAACCTGCCAGTGGCAGAGGTGAGAAGCAGAGTGCAGAGAGCACCTCTCGCCAGGAGCCTCACAGGACAGTCCTTGCACCCAAGTCATTGACAATCAGTTCTTCATCACTTGGGAAAGGCTTAGACTAGAGTACCAAAAAAAGGTACTTTTAGGCAAAAATCATGCTGGTTTCACCTGAATGTTCCACAGATGTGAGTAATGAATGCTCATCCATGACTCTTTTCTGCCTACTCCAGCAGAGAAGTACCGAGCTGCATCAGGTTTTAAATCCAACAACGTTACTTAAAACATTACAGTAAATTTGGATCTGACACTTAAAGCAAAAAAATAGTGGTTTAGGGTCACTGGACAAACTGTATATTATTTGAAAACTTCAGCTTCTAATTAATACTGCTCAAAATAATTCTGTTCCAAACACAGGATAGAGAAATCCAGTTTAACCAAAAGGTACCAGTAGCAATGAGGCACTACCTTTTTGATGCAGAACCTATAATTTGATAAATCATCACCATGATATATAGTTTGTACATGTTTAAAACACACTCTACTATAACTGGCTTCGACATCCTAGTTAAATGTAGTAGAAGCAACTAATATAGTTCCTTACACACTATAGTTTCTCTCTATTTTTTTCCCTCAATCAAGTAAATTAGATCTTTTTCAGGCTTAGGGTTTAAAAGCACAATAAAGTCTGGTAGGCATGAGTTCTTGATGAAAGCCATGTAACTGTGGGCAAAAGGCCAAGAAAAGATTTAAAGCAGTTAATTTCCTGGTGACTGAAGGATGTGTGTGAGGTCATATGCATTTATCTTCCATTGTGACTCCACAGTTCCTTCTGGAAATAGAAACAAAGTTGTCTTCATGGCATTTCTGTACTGGTATTTTAATTTTAGAATGCCTCACTGTAAAAAGGATGAGGAATCTAAGAAGCCATGGGAATAATCTCAAATTCTTCAAATATTTAAAGTACTATGAGGTGGAAACAGTCCACNCTCCTCTGTGAATGGCACTTGAGAAGCCACCTGGACTACGAAGTTCCACTCTGCTTCCCCCCGAGAGAGGAATTTCCCAGCCTGTCCTACTGGGAAGCCCAGGGTGAAGCCCATGTGAGAGAACCCCATGAGGATGACTGAGCTGTGTGCCCCGAATCCCACTCCTACATCTCATCACTTCAAGAACATCGCAGCTGCAGAGGAAAGGCACTATTCTGTTCCTCAGCACAGCACAACCTGCCAGTGGCAGAGGTGAGAAGCAGAGTGCAGAGAGCACCTCTCGCCAGGAGCCTCACAGGACAGTCCTTGCACCCAAGTCATTGACAATCAGTTCTTCATCACTTGGGAAAGGCTTAGACTAGAGTACCAAAAAAAGGTACTTTTAGGCAAAAATCATGCTGGTTTCACCTGAATGTTCCACAGATGTGAGTAATGAATGCTCATCCATGACTCTTTTCTGCCTACTCCAGCAGAGAAGTACCGAGCTGCATCAGGTTTTAAATCCAACAACGTTACTTAAAACATTACAGTAAATTTGGATCTGACACTTAAAGCAAAAAAATAGTGGTTTAGGGTCACTGGACAAACTGTATATTATTTGAAAACTTCAGCTTCTAATTAATACTGCTCAAAATAATTCTGTTCCAAACACAGGATAGAGAAATCCAGTTTAACCAAAAGGTACCAGTAGCAATGAGGCACTACCTTTTTGATGCAGAACCTATAATTTGATAAATCATCACCATGATATATAGTTTGTACATGTTTAAAACACACTCTCCTATAACTGGCTTCGACATCCTAGTTAAATGTAGTAGAAGCAACTAATATAGTTCCTTACACACTATAGTTTCTCTCTATTTTTTTCCCTCAATCAAGTAAATTAGATCTTTTTCAGGCTTAGGGTTTAAAAGCACAATAAAGTCTGGTAGGCATGAGTTCTTGATGAAAGCCATGTAACTGTGGGCAAAAGGCCAAGAAAAGATTTAAAGCAGTTAATTTCCTGGTGACTGAAGGATGTGTGTGAGGTCATATGCATTTATCTTCCATTGTGACTCCACAGTTCCTTCTGGAAATAGAAACAAAGTTGTCTTCATGGCATTTCTGTACTGGTATTTTAATTTTAGAATGCCTCACTGTAAAAAGGATGAGGAATCTAAGAAGCCATGGGAATAATCTCAAATTCTTCAAATATTTAAAGTACTATGAGGTGGAAACAGTCCACAGAAAAATGTCATTATCTCTCTGCTATCAACCCAAATACCTTCCTGCATCACCACTGAGAACTGAGCTAACCTACTCCCTCCATCTCTGGATTGGTCTCACAGAGCCAGAAAACCTTCCTCAGGAAAAGTCTTTCCCAGAGATCACATTCCTGAATATCCTTTTCGTGAGTCTGCAACTGTAGTTATTTGGCTCTCAGTTATTTTTCTCCGGCATTGGCAATTTGTTGTTTCTCTCAAATGTTCATCTGGGCTCTGTTTTGCTGAATTGTAGTGTCTCCCGAAGGTCTGAACTAATGAGTTTCTGCATTCATACCATATGCTTTCTTTGCCATAGAGAAATTCAGCTGTACAGAAAATAGATTTTGAGGCTCTTCCTATTCCCTTTTTCTTCTATCCTCAAAACTGAAAGGTCTTCTAGGCAAAAGGGGCTTCTCAGGTCTCTTCACCCTGCTAGTTAGAATGAGATCACATCTAAACAATGCTCCCAGGTAATTTAGACATGTGACAAAACTTTGAAAGTAACTGGATTTATGTTAACTAGTGTTTTTGGAGTCTTCATCAGAAATCCCAGAGGCCAAGGTCATCCACACACTCAAGAAGTGGTGACAACTCCCAGTGACAGGAGACACCAATTTCCTACTGAAGGAGCTGTGCTTCTCAGGGTGGTGTTTACAGCCAGGGAATGACTGCTCCTGAGCAAGGGGAGGTTTCAGAATGTTATAGGAAGCTCGAGGAAGCTAGAAGATCAGTAGCAGAGCACAACCTTCCCAGGAAAGGCCAGGCCAGCTCCCCTGGAGGTAATCACAGCTAGCAGACTACCCAACTGACAAAAACAACCCAAAAGAGTTAAATAACCCAGACAGAGAATAAAAAATCTCACTTAAAATTATGCAAGTAGGACACAGCTCAACAGGGAATGTTCTCTACAAGAAAGTCCATGGAGGACTATTATGGGAAGACCAATGACGGCTGGTGTTCCTCAGGGGTTGGTGTTGGGACAGGCATTAACACCTTTGTTGGTGACATGGACAGCGAGATCCAGTGCACTCTGAGCAAGTTTGCCAATGATACCAAGCTGTGTTGTGCAGTCCACACTGTGGAGGGAAGGGATGCCATCCCGGGGGACCTGGACAGGCTGGACAGATGGGCCTCTGTGAACCTCATGAAGTTCAACAAGGCCAAATACAAGGGACCAGGGCAATTCCAAGCACCAATATAGGTCAGGGAGAGAATGGATTGAGAGCATCCCTGAGGATAGGGACTTGGGGAGGTTGATGGATGAGAAGCTCAGCATGACTTGGCAATGTGCACTCACAGCCCAAAAAGCCAACTGTGTCCTGGGCTGCATCAAAAGCCCTGCAGAAAGCCCTTGACAAATTAGAGATAGCCAATTACCAACTGTATGAAGTTTAACAAGGGGAAGTGCCAGATACTGCAGCTGTTATGGGGCACCCCTGGATGTGTGTATAGACTGGCAAACAAGAGGCTGGAGAGCAGCACTGTGAAAAGGGGCCCTGGTCGATGGCAAGTTGAATGAGTCAGCACTGCCCTGGCAGCCAGGAGGGCCAGCCATGTCCTGGGGGGCATCAGGCAAAGCATCGCCAGCCGGGCGAGGGAGAGGATTGTCCTGCTCTGCTCTGCACTGGGGCAGCCTCACCTTGAATACTGTGGCAGTTTTGGGCACCACAATCTAAGAAAGATATTAAGCTGTTAGAGACTGTCCAAAGGAGGGCAACAAAGATGGTGAAGGGCATTGAGAGGAAGCCATATGAGGAGTGGCTGAGGGCACTCAGTCTGTTCAGCCTGAAGGACTCTGGGGAGACCTTTTAGCAGCCTTCCAGTACCTACAGGGGCCTACAAGAAAGCTGGAGAGGGACTTTTAGCAGGAACACATAGTCATAGGACAAGGAGCAATGGCTTTAAGCTGGCAGCAGATAGATTCAGATTAGATATAAGGAAGAAATTCTTTTCTGACAGAGTGGTGAGGCACTAGACCAGGTTGCCCAGAGAAGTTGTGGAGACCCCATCCCTGGAAGCGTTCAAGGCCAGACTGGACAAAGTGTTGAGTGGAAAGTGCTTATGTCTCTATGACACCAATTCCAGTTTGTCTGCTGAAGTTACAGCTGCTACAGTATTTTATAGCATTTGAGATTTTTGCCAGGGTGTTTGTCATGTGCATTTTTTTTCAGTAAGAATGGATTTTCAAATTGTCTAGTTTCAATTTCTTTTGCCTGGTTTTACAGATACTTCCCAGTGTTCAGTATGCTCTAATGTAAACACTGGGGACACCTGTAGGATGTCCCTTGGTAAACTTGACTATCAGTTATACAAACTCAGAAGTTTCATAAGCTGGCCAGACCTCTTGAAGCAATCCAAGGCATTATTGCATTAATGTATGAGAAGAGACTTAATTTACTTCTGTATCCATTTTCAAGATAGCACAATTTTCTCCAAAAGATCTGCCTAAAACCTTTGTCTCCCAACTTGAAATAGGTTTCTGAAAGTAATAAAATTTCCCATTACATCAGAAAAGTATATATTAACTTCTATTTCTGAGGACTTCCCATCCCTCAAGGGATGTCTTCTATGTACCTTCGCAAACTTGATAAATGAAGATCAATGAATTCAACTGATGTCCCACCTTCAGAGCAGGGTTGTTATAAAACAGGGGGAAAAGAAGATTCCTAGGGCAAGTGGAATCAGAAAAAAACCTCCTTGTGTTCTTAGCATACTTGGAGATTTCTGGTAAAAATTGGGACAAGGTGTTCTACTCCTTGTATGTGTACATAACTATAAGGGCAGCTTGCCATATGCTTCACCCATTTAGAGAAAACATGCCTGGGATGGCACTGAGCCGACACTGTCACTGCTCATTCCCACTCGCCACTAGTGCCGTAAGAAACAGAAGTGGTGTTGTGGAAAGATGGTCTTCATCACCTCATGGGAAGATGTAAGCCTCTGCAACCATGCACTGTGGTCACACCAGAGGACTCTGCTGGGGGTCACACCAGAGGACTGTGCTGGGCTGGTGTCGGCCACTCCTTCACTATCTCCTTATTCCTTGTGCAGGGAGAACACAAATAGCATTCAAACATTATTATTATGACGTCACTGGCCTCATCATTTGGTTAGCCATTTTGGTTAACTTACATGATGTACTTTTGCTTTAGATGGCAGAGGAGGAGGGAGTCCAAGCAGGGACTTTCTCATGTGACCCACAACCCACACCATGACCACCACTGGAGAAAGGAGCACAGAAAGACACCTCTTTCCCCTGAAATACAAACCTACCAAACACTACAAAGTCCAAGTTACAATTAAAGCCATAGTCCAGAGAAGGAGGGTGATCCCTTAATTTTTCGCATGTTGAACAAGACAGAAAAAAAGTGATGATGGTTCTCAGGGCTTAAAAAGGACACAACAAATTGCCTCGCACAGTGAGGGACCACTCGCTCTCTGAAGAGAGTCAGGCAGAGGATCAGCCACCAGGTGAATATCATGGTTCCATGTTGGTCACTGGTTTGTTATTTTCTTTTCCTGTTTCTTCATCCTATTGTAGCTGCTATCTGCCCATGCCCAGTTGAAATCTCTGTGGTCATTCTCCTCCCATTCTCCTGACTGGTGTGGTGAAGACAGACAAGAAGGGCATGTGTTGTAATAGAAACCTGTCCTTTAATCCTGCACGTCAGATTTCTTTTAGTCAGCCTGTCCTACTCAACAGCTACATTGAAAAACTCCTGCAAGTAATGGATCTGGCTGCTGTCAAAGAGCAGGAAATTGGATGAGCTGTTTGTTCCTTCCTTAAAATAACCTTAGACAAAACTGCACCTTCCCTGGACCCTGCTTCCATCTAAGTATGCAGGTAACCTAGGTACGGTGGGGCTCTCTTGATGCCTCTCTGATGATTCTCCCCACACTTTATCAGAAGCAAACCAAAAATGCTCTTGATGATGAAATAACCTACCCTGATGTATAGACATCTGATCTGTGTAGTGGTCAGTCTGGTGACTTCTTCCTGGAAGAAGGCTTCCAGATACCTGGGATATCTTGTCCTACCCAAAGCTGCAGACACTCAACTCTGGCGGTTGTAGAAAGCAGAGTACCAAACCAAATAAACCCTGGGTTTGGTCTCCTGCTCTTAAAACCCACTGCTTTCTTGAAACCCATCCTGCCCAATTCTTTCTGCCAAGCTCCAACCTGCACGGTGGATCCTGCTTTCTAGCAGCATGCCAGGGCTGGCATAGCATTCATGTCTGAGGGAAATGGCAGTTTCATTACTCCTAAAATGATTTGCTCAATGTGAAATGGGTGTGCCTGGCACAGAAGGATGCATAGCAGACACCACAGACTGAGCCAGAGGCTTTGGGGATACCTCATGCCTACTAAGAGGCATGGCCAGAAAAAGAGACACCCATTTCCCTCTAAAATGCTCTTCTGTCTGCAGGTAACAAAGATATGCAGCCTGAATTGTGATAGTAGTTGGAAATGTTTTAAAATCCATTTTCAGGTCACATCTAGCAGGCAGGCAGGCTGTCATCAGCTCTGATTTTGCCATTCCATTTTCACTTGCTCTCATTCATGTGGAAAGATCCTGGAGTGCCCTGGGCTGTGATCTGCTCAGTTCTATTTTTGGTTGTCTCCTTTCTGAAGAAAGGTGATTTCTCACATGTGGTTGTTTTCCAATTATCACTTGTTGAGACATACCCCCTGGTTATATTACAAAGAGACTCAGGTGGCAAGTACATATTTACAAGTCTTTATTCTAAGGCACAGGAATACCTTATTGATCTGAGCTTTGAACAGAAGCTGTGGATACTCTTGGGAATTGTGTTTCTTCTGGTAAGTTCACCCAGCCCCTTACTCTTCTCTGACAGATAGCGAAAATTAAGTATCATCTAATTTACTTGTGTGTATATGGGAATAGGGTGTTGGTGGTCCATTGTACAAGATTTAAAATAACGAAGTGTTTCCTACAATATGTTGCAAAGTTTCCATTGTATATGATATGAAACAGGTTTGCTTTTTTTTTTTCCCCAGTTACTATTCACCTACTGCTCACCAAGCTGTGACGCAGCTTCTTCCTTCATTTAAAAAGCTTAATCTTTTTGGTGTATAATATTACTTTCTAAAGCACTTTATCAGGAAAAGCATGGCTTTGTGGAGGGATGAGTGGGTGAGCTAGCAGTGCTGCGGCCTTTCTGTTTGCTCTGTCCCACTCACAAGATGCACAGGATTACCTTTGAGCTCTCTCAGCAGCATAAGCTTGAAAGCTGGAAAAAGCATGATGATAAATGAAATATTTACAGTAGTAGAGAGCAGATGGGCTCATTTTCCATTGAAAATTAGCTCAATTATTGACAGCATTAAAATAACACCTTAAATACAGGAGAAAAAAACTCAGCAAGGAGGCTGGGAGTGCACAAGAAGTTGGGAGGGGACACGCCTAAGATATCTGACCCCGACTGACCAAAGAGATATTCCCCACCATATGGCGTCACTGTCAGTGTATTAAGCTGGGGAAAGAAGAAGGAAGGTGGGAGGAGATATTCAAGTGATGGCATTTGTCTTCTCAAGTCACCGTTACACGTGATGGATTGCTGCTTTCCTGGGGAGGGCTGAGCACCTGCCTGCCCATGGGAAGTGGCGAATGAATTCCTTGTTTTGCTTTGCTTGTGTGAATGGCTTTTGCTTTGCCTATTAAACTGTCTTTGTCTCAACGCATGAGATTTCTCACTTTTACCCTTCTGATTCTTTCCCGCATCCCACCAGTGGGGAATGAGTGAGTGGTTGTGCTGGACTGAGTTGCCAGATGGGGTTAAACCATGACACTTCCCCATCACCCACTGTCCCAACAGAGTCCCAGATCAGGTGTCAGGACTTCCCCCGTGCATCCCAGCTGCACCAACAGGACCGGCATGGTCTTGCATGCAGCAGCCTTGTTATCAGCTGAGACTCCCTTCTGTGTGAAGGTGCAGCTCAGCAAAACCTCCAGTCACTGATTTCCTCCATTCTGTGAGCTCCCAGAAGTGGCAAAAGTCCCAGCGAGAGCTGCTGAGCAGAGAGGATCTGTTTGTTGATACTGTGGATATTTCACGGCTCATAACCTTTCATTTTTTTTGGCAGCCACCTTTTTCTTTGCAGCAGTGTGGTCAGCAGTTGTCTTTTCTTGGAACTTGAATGAGTTTGACATATTTCTGCACTTGCTGTTACTTTGGTGAGCAATTTATCCCAGGGTCTTTACACCAGCAGTTTTCCTCTCTTCCAGCTGTTTGTTCACATCTGATAGAACAATTTCATTAGACCAGCTTCAAGCTCATAGTAGTCAATGTCCCAGTTTCTTTTACAGATCATTGAGATGCAGTTCATTTTCTTGCTTGTAACTTTGGAGACTGAAATTGAGATGCATCAACATTCTGGTAATTTCTGGTTCTTTCTTATCTGTGCTTTCCTTTATAGACATCCTACTTTTTCTAGGCAGACAATTGTTCTTTCTCTGCATTCCTTGATTCAGAAAATCACATTGGAGAACCAGCTTATAGAGCTTTTCATCTACAAGCACGTGTATTCAGCCTATGTTGAGTTGTTTTGGCTCTGGTTCAGATAAAAAAAGAGTACCAGATGTAAACATGACAATTGTAGGGTCAGGGAAACTGAAGGAGAAACCCAGCATCTTTCTGAGAGTGCCAGAAGAATGCACACAGTAAATGTAGGAGCCCCCTGTCTAAGATACGAAGTCCCCAGGCCTGGTCTGTGCAGCATTACTTTGTACCTGGACACTTGGTCTTGGAGATTTCTGTGAACAACAGCGAACAGAAAGAGCGCTGAGAAAAAAAGGTACAATCACACTGCAAAAAGCATGGGCAGCAAATTGAAAAGTTCAATAATAGCACCAGATAGCCAGGATGGAAAATGCCCTAAGACTGTATGATTACTCTCTGCGGAGGCTTGCAGTTGAAATTTCAGTACACTAAGTGGACTATTTCCTTATCAAATGTGACAGAAGGCAGAGCAGATTGTAAGGTACTGTACAAATATGAACTATGGCCATTATTTAAAGCCACTCTACTGAATAGTCTGATGCCTGGAAATTCATCTACCAATGAGAACAGTTATTTCATCCATACCTAAGTCATATTTCTGAACCTTTTCTACCTGTCAGTCATTAGGTTAGAAATAATTATGAGATTCAATAGCATGTTAAGAGAAAAATAAGTAGCATAGGGGGAAAAAGGGCATTTTCCTCTATTCAGCTTTGTTTTCCAAGTTCCCTTCTCTGCCTTTTCCACTCTCAATGTATTTTAAAAGGGATTCATTCTAACCTGAAGGAAGAATCAAGTGGCCTGAAAATACTTTATTCTAAACATGCACTCCTGATCCATGGAGCTGTCTGACAGAAAGCATTGGTGTGGTGGATTTTATTGAAATGGGGTTTATTGAAAAAAAATAAGCAAGGAAGTTCATTTTTAAGGCAGTAAGGGGAAGCCTGCTACAATTTCGCAAAGTTAATTAAAAATGGAACAATCACATGATTGCATCAGTGTTCCTATTAATAATAAATCAATAAACCGATGGGTTCAAATCACAGAATCAGTAAATTAATGCAGTGAGTAATCAAACTGGAGCCTGAGGTTGGCAATGAAAGGAATTACTTTGTATTAGTCCTGTTTCCAACTCTCATGAGAGCAAGGAACAGAATTCAAGGACAAGGCAGCTTCCTGTTGTCTCTGGCTGCAGGCTGTAGTAATCTAACTAGCTCATGAAACTATTTAGTCAATGAAGAATCATTTTGGTTTCAGGACTGTGCCAAGGAGACACTGCAATCCCATCCTGTTTCACTGTGAGGAAATGTGATTTAGAGAGTTCTCAGAGGTTCCTCTGTAACATGGCCTCTTTGTGCTGAGCTGCTGCCAGCGGTTTTGGGTTAACTGTTCTCTCTGAATACTAACAAAAACTAGAAACTTCCCAAAGACAAATAAAGACTATTTCCATGCAGTACAAAATAAATGATACAAAGAGGACCCACTGCCCCCAGTCTAGCTGCTCTTTTCCCTCCCCAAGCACTTCTTCCCATTTGCAAATTACCAGGCACTGCTTTTCTGATCCATCTGCCTTGTGGAGAGGCTCTTCCAGCACAGAGCTAAACATATTCTGTAGTATGACTCCAGAAGAGTGGCTTTGGAAGTGAAAAGGTTACCTGAGATTAGATAATTTTTCTTTGATTATATCCATGACTCTGAATTTGCTATTCCAGAATAAAGTGTCTATCAAATTGTTTGTGGCACAAAAAGCCACTCATGTACATGTCACAATATATCCTCCTTCCAGACCTTCTGGATTAAGTGTCCCTACACAGACCACCCTCCCTGACGTCTGTGCCCTCTTGTGACCACTGATCAGCCAAATTAGTGGCAGAACTTCAGACAGTTTGAAATAATGACTTTATTTTATTGCTTGTTTTATTGAAAGTCCCTTAAAACTTAAGCTGTCTTGTTTCTCAGAAGAGATACCTAAGTCTCCTTGCTGTGTCTGTGACATTCTTGCTGCCCTGTCTTTATCCCAGCAATTTCAGGAGGTTATACTCTGTAAAACTAAATGCCATGCTATTTTCCAAATATTTCATGTCTTTTCTTGTCAATACAGAGTACTGCAAGGAAAAGTAGGTGAACTTCTACCTGTGGAGATTTAGTTCAGGCTTCACTGGTGAAGTTTTGAGAGCCATATTTTAAAGATGCTAGAAGATCCTGACAGGCAGCTTGCAGTATTTTTAGTACTATCTTTACAGTTGATTTGTAAGGTTTTGACCTTCTAACTTTCACTCAGAGCAGTGTCTTCAGAAATCAGGTGTAATGCCGAACTACACCTGAGGGGTGGTGGGTGCTTTGAGCAAGTGTAAAATTGTCTTATTCATTTACCTGTGTTTAAAACCCCCTCTTAGTTAAGCACCTGTTACTGTGCAAAGTGTCCTGGTAGGTGTCTTTTCCTATGTTTGTCCATTTTGGTGTATTGCTTCAGTTAGGAGGGTGGCTGTCAGAAGAACACACTCTTTAAGAATGGATTGGGATATTATGATAAGCAAGGAAGCCAAAACGCTACAATTTTTATCCCTCACATGTAAAGTGGAAAAGATATTTCTGCCTTTGTTTTCTTGTGTATAACATAGGGTAGGGAACAGTTCCCCACCTGATGTCCATCAGCACAGGCTATTACACAAGAGAGAGGGTCAAATCCTACTCAGGATGGGTCCACAGCTGATGTAGTACCATCAGCATAATTCCTATCCAAGCATAGTGAAGTCCTCTGTGCTCCCTGGATCACACTGAACAGTCAGAATAACCAAATGATTGCTTCCAGATGAAATCACTGTTACAGTATAAAGACTGGGTGTTCAGCCTGCTGGACACAAACACATCACATCTGGCACAGCAGCTGGGGCTGTGCCACCACTCAGTAACTCTAGAGGGCCGGGTACGCCATGATATCCCTGCCATAGACTTCTATGGAAGAAAGGGAAAACAAACAGGCAGGCTTTACTGGATTTGACATATTTTTAATGAATTAGAAAAAATGTATGGTAAATTCATTAAGACTTTTCTGTGGGAGTCTCTAACCAGAGTCCCCTAGCTGGGATTTAAAGGACTTGAAACAAGATGTAGAAGTTTTCCCCTTGGATGAGATCCAGAGAACATACTGGAAAGATAAATGCACACTTCTCTCCTCATCGTCTTTCTTTCTCTGTAAAACGTTTAGGCTTAGATCTTCCCTGGAGATAAACTGGCACGGTTTCACTCATTGCAGCAGAACTGCAATAATTTACAAAGGACCTGTGCATTTTAAACCACAACAGCTACAGCAGAGAGAGAAGGAATATTGCAAACCACGGACCATGTGCCCTCCAGCCCTGGTGCCCGCCTGGCTGCTCTCCCTGACCCCACTCTAAAGCCAGGCTCAGTGGAGGTTCTCTCTCGTCCACCAGCACACGGTGTGACCAAGGCACAGGCACTGCTGATGGAGCAGAGCTGCAGGTAGGGCAGCTCAGTGCCATCGTGTGCCCACTGAGGCCATAGCCCTGCTCCTTGAGCTCCGGCTCCCTGTGGAGCAGCACCCTGGGGACCCCACGCTGCCCCTGCAGCCACCCCTGGGCTCCCCGGGGTGCTCGGGGTGCCTCGCACCCTCCCACAGCGCAGCCAGAGTCCAGGACCTGCATCCAGCCTGGCCTCCTTGATCCCCAGCTCCCACTGGATCCTCTGCAGACCTCCGGGTTTCCACTTAGTGTCCCTCTGAAGTAATTAATGCCGAGGGCCGCATGCTGATTCCGCAGGGCCCATTAATCACTTTTGCTGAGGCACAGGGACTGTTTGTACAGAGTTTGCAGAGATTATCGCCCTGGCTCCGGGATTTGTCACGCTGCATTACAAATGGTGCTTTAGTGAGCTCCTCAGGTCCCACTGGGCCATAACCTGTCTGAGGCAAAGGCAAATATTGTCAAGCAGCAGAGGTTTCCCAAGAAGGGGCTTATCTGTTCCAGATTGCTTGATGGTATAAATAGGACTTTGATACGAGAATGCAATTAATTCCTCAAGGGTTACATTTGATAATGGCACAGAAATTAATTTCAGTCACAGAAAAAACACTGGCTGTTTCAGGGAGTTCAAGTAAAACCCTGTAGAGATATCCCCTATCCCATCAAAAATATTTCTTTATTTTCCCTTCTGATAGATTTATATTATTATCATTGTAACCTGCTGAAATTTCTTTCCTGAAGATGCTCTAACAAGGATTAATTCATTAGTAATGAAAGAAAAGGGTACAGCAGCCACAAAACAACCAAGCCTCAGGCACTGACCTGTATGAGTGGGAGGCTGAGCCAATGTTCCCAGCTTTCAGATCCACTCTCCCATCCAAAACCTGGTAGAAGGGTGAACCAAGATGGGGCACTCTCAGATATACTACACAAGTGGTGCCTACCACTAGGCAGGTGAGTAGGATATCAAGAGAAATTTGCCCAGGGACCAGGACACAAAGGTTTGGCCCAATCGTAAAGAAAAAATGCTGAGAAATCTTTCAGAAAAAATTATGTGTGAAAGTAGGCCATTAGTGTTCTTCCTCAGCATAATGGTATCAGATATGTTTGTGGTGGAGATAAGCTTGTGTATAACTGGAGGATAGCTGAGAAAGCCTGAATCAAATGTGGCTTCAAAAAAGCATACATTAAATAAAAGTTTTGTTATTTAGAAGTTCAGTAATTATGTATTTTGAGCAATCCTACCACCTGCAACTTGAGTCAGCTAGCTACTTCAGAGAGTTCTGGAAGGCACAAGTGAACAGATGGTGTGTTTGTGACACCATCAGGTAGTGGGCAGTGAATATTAGCAAATTGGCAAGTATCCACCAAAAATTATTCCAAAGTATATAATTAAATAAGTTATAAATAACAACTACTACTACTAAAAAAATCAATAGTTGAAAAGGAAGGAATATGGAAAGGAACCAAAATTTTTTCAGATTAATTATATGGCCTTATTTCTCATCTTTTCCTAGTCCATTACACACAGAGACCAATTAAAAATCTAATAAATTAAACACCTCTCAGATATTCTATATAACTGAAGCTAATTGTCTGCCAATATGATATTGTCAAGCATATATATTAACAATGCTCCAGTTCTCACTAGCATTAAGTAAGTACAGTTTTGAAAACAAATCCTCCAGACATCACAAAAGGCCAGATAGATGGAAGAAAATTCCACTGATTGACATAAAGCAGTGACTTGTATGAGTGCCATACCCTCATTTTAATTTTACTATCTTCATCTCAGAAGCTTGGCAGGTCTGCCTGGGTTCTAATAGCACCTGTGTTTGTGCAAATCTCTCTCTGACTCAAGCTTGACACCAATGGCAACAATAAACCTGACTTCTTTTCTACACAATACAAAAAGAAATACTGTAATTCTGTGGGCATTCTAATGATGACACAGAACTCTTTTTTTAATATCCAGATTAAAAATTAAAAATTAATATGAACAGGCAACTCATATTCTGAAAATTCATTATGTATACTGAGAGATAAAGTCTACAAGTGGGGTAAAAATACAGACACAGGGCCTGGGGAAAGATTCTGGCTATGGACATACAGGCATGTAGATTTTGAGGACTACAAGAATCTTGCCAGGGTGTGCAGCGAGGCAGTCAAGAGGACTAGGGCTTGGCTAGACCTGAAATTGGCCAAAGATTTCAAGAAGAACAAGAAATGGGTCTTCGGAGACATGAGCAATAAGCAGAAGCACAAGGAAGATATAGGACATTGTTAAACAGGGCAGGGAAACTAGTGCAAGGTCACTGTCTATAATATTTGGAAAGTCATGGAGATCATGGGTGAAGTTCCCTGGGGATAAATACTGGAGCCCATGATGCTGAACATCTTCACAAGTGATCTGGATGATGGGATTGAAAGCAGCCTCACCAAGTTTGTTGATGACACCAAAGTGGGTTGTGAAGTGGACATATCAGAAAGAAAAGACATCTTACAGAGAGATATGGACAGGCTGGAAGAGCAGGCAGTCAAGAACTGTATGAAATTTAAGAAGTGCAAGGTCCTGCACCTGGGACAACATAAGAAAGAGCCCAGAACAGTCCAGGATCTGTGGCTGGGGAGCAGCATCACTGAAAGGGACCTGGGGGTCCTGGTAGACAACAAGCTGACCATGAGTCAGCAGTGTGCTATTGCAGCCACAAAGGTAAATCAGATCCTGGGCTGCATCTGCAGGGGCTTTACTAGCAGTGGTACAGACATCACCATCCCACTCTACTCAGTGCTTGTTAGGCTGTACCTGGAGTAACGTGTTGTTTCATTGTAAAAAGAAACCAAGGTGTCTATCAAGGAAAGTGAGGAATCCTTCTGGACTAGGAAGGGGGCCTTCCTCTCCTCAAGCCACCACAACCTTTGAAATTAAGAGACTTTAGTCAGAAAATGTAGAGAAGGAGATAACAGTTCTTTACTACAAATATATATATATATATTTAACCAAAACCAGAACAGAATAAACAGCAACACCGTAACCAAAACTTTCAAACAAATCAAGTCCCATCTCTGCCCCTTCAGTGCAGTCGTATTTACAAACATCAGGGGTGCTGTCGGGCTCCAGCAAGGCACAGGTAGAGATTCCAGAGCTCACCTGGGAATGGTGGCCACAAGGACAGGCTGGAACCTTTCCCATGGGCAGCGCGAGGACTCTCTTTTGTCCGAAAGCTTTGGGGGAGAGGGGAGTTAGAAACATCTCTGCAGATGGTGCGGCCCCTCGATGAGTCCATAGCGAATTCAGGCAGTGGTGGTTGTCCTCTCAGGAGAACTGTACAGGATGCGTGGAGTTGGGAGGCCGAGCCAGGACCCCCCTCCCAGTGCTGCCACCAGCCCAGCAAGCGGCAGCTGGGCACCCAAGCAGATGGAGAACAAAGGTGTAGCACATCGGCAAAAAATGAGCAGCGGGAAACCTCTCTCTGATCACCTCCCAAGCCAGGGAAAGAGTGAAGTCCTCCGCAGCAAAGCTATTAGCTATTCCTTTGTTTAGGCTTTAGACAGATAGCTGGCTCCGGTTGTGAGAGAGCTGGGCTTCAACAAGCCATCTTGTCCTGGCTCCTAACCCCCAAACCGCTGAGTTGGCAAGGGACAAACAAATAAAAATAAAATCCATGAAAGATTTTGAAACTAGAACACGTCTAGTTCTGCCCCCAGGAATTCAAGAAAGATTTGAACAGACTGCAGAGTGTCCAAAGAGAAGCCACAAAGATGGATCAGAGGGCTGGAGAACCTGCTCTGTGAGGACAGACTGAAGGAGTTAAGTCTTTTGTCCCTAGAGAAGAGAAGGCTCAGGAAGAGCCCAACACTGTATTCCCGTGTTTAAAGGGTGGCTACAAAGAAGATCCAGTCACACAGAGAAGACAAGGGGCAACAGGAACAAGTTGCACTGGAAGAGGTTTCATATCAAGATTAAAAAAAGACATTTTTGACAGCAAGAACAATCATTCAGTGTAACAATCTCCTCAGGGATGTGGTGGAGTCCCCATCACTGGAGATTTTCAAGATGAGATTGAAGAGGGTCTAAATAATCTCATTCAGGCTCCCTGTCTCACAAAATGTTGGACCAGATGATCTTTCAAAGTCCCTTCCAACACGGGCTGTTTTATGATTCTATCATATTCAAATTATCATTTACATCTTAATTTTAGGGTACGGGGATACGATCATAAGCCTGGTGTGCAGCTGACTTTTATTTAGGATTTATTGTGTGCTGGGCAAAGATTGGGCTTTGCCAACAATATCAGCACACTAGCCAGTTGTCTTGTGAATGTTAGTGATGCCAATCTGCAGAGAGCTTGGGAGCTGAGGGAAATACGTACACCATCATTCCATACAGGCAAGAAGCCAAACACGTTCAAGAGCAATGGCATTCAACTCAGGCACCCAGGGACAAACAAAAAACCTGAATGCAGAGTTCCTGTCCTTCACCTTTTCTCACAAGACTCTTCTTGTTCACTCTCTTCCATGAAGGACATCCAGCAGAATACAGGGACTCTGGTCTTTTCAAGTGAGCCTGTCTAAATTGAAATCTGCTTTCCTGTTAAGTGCTGCTCTTTGTAATGCAGAAGACACTTCAGCTTGAAAAAGAGATGAATGAGGGGAAGTATCACAGAAGTCTATGCAGTCATGAGTGGCACGGGAAGGATGACTAAGGAATGACTGCTAAAACTTTCACCCATTACAAGGACCAACTTGTAGGTAGCACATTCAAAACTGATACATGAAAGTTTTTTGTGCAACTCCTTACCACAGAAAATTAGAGGCTTAAAGTCTACATGGTTTCAAGGAGAGACTGGATGAATTAGTGAAACAGAAATTCATTGTCTACTATTAAAAACAAAATATGTTTCCGAGGTCAGGAACTCCCTAACAAATTGTCAGAAAGCTGGAACATCATTTGGGGAAGCACCAAAAAAATGTTTTATCAATTTTCATCCTCTTCCTAAGGAACAGCTTTCAGCCACTATTGGAGGTGTGATGCTGGGTGAGACAGATTTTTGGACATTCTCAGAAGAGCCTTGCCTGTATTCTTGGGAGCTGAAAGAGAGGTCAGGGTGGAAAGAGGGAGCCAGGAATTTTAGAAAAGTGCTCTCTTCAATTTTTCTGAAACCCTGCCTGTCGAAATGGGTGCCAATTCACAAAGTGAAAAATTTCCTCAGTGTTTCTCCAAGACAGTCTGAATAAGTAACCACCCTGAAGAGTCAAACTAGTAGCATCTTTGGCCCCGGAGGAATTAACACGGCAAAAAGATCATTCTGGATCAACTAGAAGTCAAGACTGCAACAAGAAACTTTTGAGGTTCCCTAATGAGTTCCTGGAATATTAGACTTTATAAAACACCCATACCATGCTCTGGGTCATGATCTCCACAGCCAGAATTGCTGGCTATCCCAGACTATTGCTGTGAGTACACTCAGGAGCAATTAACTGCATGGATTCACCCTATCAATAATGGCATGAGAATGGTTGCTGCTGGATGTAATATCTGCGTGCTGGGCAGTGAGCCACATACAATGTTAGGGAAGCGCTACAGCAGAATGATTTGGCTGCAAACCTGCCAGTGCTGCAAAGTGTGTGATATTGAAAAACCATAAAGACACAGACCGTTTGTCATCATGAGACCTACATCTGGAGGAACTCTTGGACTACCAACACAGGATCTGTGAGCAGTTTAGTCAGTCTAGCTCCCTGTTTTGAAAAGGCAGAAACTGAGTCACAAAGAGCAGTGAGGTTTTCTTCAGGGAATTAGAATGATTTTTTATTTTTGTTTTAAATTTGATTATGGTTTATTCTTTTGCTCCCTGCTCTCCTTGACTGCTGAGCCATTTCTGCTTCACCTTTTGCTGCTGACTAATTTTGTCTTTCAGTTAACACTGTGAAATCCTCATATATCTTTTTCTTTCTTCCTCAGTTTCTTTAAATCCCAGTGACTACTCTACTGTCTCTTTTCTTCCTTCCAGCTCTTGGCTCTGGGTTGTTTTTAATTGGACCCTTGTTAACAGCTTCATTGTTTCCCTGTACCCATACACAGAGCACAGCTGCATGCTCTCCCTCTCAACTGCAGGAAAAGGAACAAGAAAATAAAGTCCCCCTGAGAGAGCCCAGCCTCTCTCTTCTATAACAAGCTCTAGCAACTTTTACAAAATGACTGCCTCCATGGGCAGACAGCTGAGCTCTCTCAGACAAATCTGGGGCTCAGAGTGCACAGACATAATAATTACCAGAAACACATCACAAGCCCCTCTCCCAGCATTAGTTAGGCCATTCCTAAATCACAAGGTGCAGTCTCTCGCTCACTCCCAACTCTCTGGGTACAAAAACTTCTGCTTTCTGTCATTCTCTCTCTGAACAGTGCAATCTTTCTCCCTTAAATTGTAAATGGTAACACCTGCTGGGGCTCTTATTTGTTCATTTCCAATTCTCTGGCTGCTCCCTGTGTGAGATATTACGCCCACACAGAGGTATGAAATATACAGTAGCTGCTTGTGAAACTTCTATCTGAAAGATGCAATGAGTATAAATAATGGTATTGTTCCGATGTTCTTCATCTTGTATCTGACAGAACATGTTCAAGAAACTCCAGGAACACTCTAAAGCTGATGGAGAAGTCATTCACACTGTATCAGTGTAGCTGAAAACAAATGAGCAGGACTACTCTGGACATCCTGTTTTCTTTTCACCAACAGAATGTATTTATTCTTCAAGTCATACCATATTAATATTTACTTTAATGATTCATAAACACCCCAGGTTCCAGAAGCTTCTAATTAATTCACCTATTTAGTATCATTAACAGATGCTCAGGGAGTGATTTATTGTACAATATCCGATCACACCAACATATAAATCCAGCCAATTGAACTGACAGGCAGTCTTGGTAAATATCTTCTGCTGCTGGTAGATGAGACTCTGTCCTAAATTCAGCATTAATGCCCTGCAGACTGTAGCTGATATATTATTGTTTTCTTCTTCTGTTACTCTGCACACGTAGCATACATTGTACTGTACAACACTGATAATTTCCCTCTCTTAAAAAAAAACCCTAAAAAAAATTGGTGAGCTAATGACTAAGATTTGGGGTATATATTTATGCTGAGAAAAGAGGAAATCAATAGCCCCAAAGAGTTTTTTCTCAATCTTCTTTTAATTTACTTCTTTCTGTAATTTCAAAACTGAAACCAGTCCCTCTGACACTCTACAGCAAAATGATCCTAAACTTCCTCAGAAAAGTATGTTGGGAACTGTCTATATTAGAGTCGTGGCCATTTCTTGATAAATAAGGCAGTGGTTTTTTGGGCAGAACATGGAGTGGACACCTGCAGTCTCCTGCAGACTCCTGGTGTGTGCTCTGAGAGCCCAGCGGGGCTCGGGAAGTACCCACTGAATGGTACAAACACAACCACTCAGCTTTGGCCTGGAGGACTCGCTTCACTTGGAAACTAGGGTGGGCTCTTTTTTTTTTTTTTTCAAATTTCAGTATGGTAATAAAACACAGTCTGATTGCCTCTGTCGTTGCCTGGGCAGAAGCTCTCCCAAAGCTGACAGACAAGTTATTTACCTTGCTGGAGAAGAGCTGTAGCTATGCAGACACATTTTACAGCTTTTCTCTTAAGAGCTCACTCCCTTTACATTCCAGTTCTTCCCAATGGCAACACCATGACTCAGTGTGTGTTAACAAAATGCTAAGGAAACATAGATAAATATTGTTTTAAATTCCTTAAGGTGGGAGTCATGAGAGAACTGTTAAAATATTCTCTTTTTTGCAGGAATTATGTTTTTGTCTGTAAGTCTTCAAAAAAAGGTGCATTTAAGCTTTGTGTTTTAACAGCACTGAAAGGGACTACTGGAAATAATTAGGGTGTTTTCTGCTCTACTTTTTAAAAACAATATTTTAGTAAAGTTACTGGGTTTTAATATACTTTTGACTCTGAATGAGATTTTAATGATGAACCATCACTGCTGTCTGCTCCAATTTTGATTTACAGCAGTGATGTCTGTGAGTGGGGAAGAAATAGAAGCAATATTTATGGGAGAATGGGAAGTAAAACTACATTAACATGGGACTGTGCCCAAATGAGTGAAGGAGAAGGGACTATGACAGCTTCAGAAAGGCAATATACATTAAACAAATCTGCTGCATTTGGATATTTCTAGGAGTTACCAAATTTCTCCTCAGGACTCACTTTAGCGGTCAATGTAGGAACAATACCATGATGAGCATGACTGGTTTAGATTTCAAAGCTTTCATCTTGACTACAGTTCCCTTCCTCACTGCTTCTGTCTCTCACAGTCCATTCCCAAGATGCATGTGGTCTCTCGTATGGAACAATAGCAGCACAGCCTGCTCCCAACAGCCATGTTGGAAGGAACAGCTTGGACTGGAGCTACAGCAGCAGTGTCCTGTGCACCTCCCTGTGCTGGCCAGAGGGATACCCTGCAGATTCTAGGGAATGACCCCGCAGAGTCCGCTAAGACTGACCAACTCCCATCACTCAAGCTGATTTCTCAAAGTCTGTGAAACAACTGTCCATAGAATTTGAATGGCCAACAGAAACCATCATACATTATAGATGTGTACTCCAAACATTCAAGAACCTGTGCAGACAATGCACACAAAAACTACCTTGCAAACCCATGATACGCAGGCTGAAGAATTGTTTAGGGCACATGACTTAAACTCGGGCAGGTGAAAAAACTGAAAGCTTTCGTTTTGAGAACTACATCTCAGTTAAGAAAAAAACACACTGAGAAAAGTTAAAAATCTGGCCAGTGATGACTGGGAACACCGTGAGAGCACACCAATGCCACAGCATGTACTACAGTGCATACCCCTCTATTATGGCATCTCTGTCACTAGCTTCTGACTCTAATACCACCGAAGATGTAAGGAGGCATGGGAAGCAGTAGCTACTAAAGAAAATTAGGTACTGGAAATAGTTTTGGAAACTCCCTCCTTGTGCTATTTTAGGCTGGGATACAGTTAGTTTTATTCACATTACATTAGCTTTTAGATTTGTGCTGGAAACAGTGTCAGGATGTTTCAGTGTTTGCCAAGAAGTGCTTACACAGGGGTCAAGGGCTTTTCTGCCTCACCCCACCAACAAGGAGGTGGGGGTGCACAAGGAGCTGGGAGAGGGCAAAGCCTGGACAGCTGATCCCAGCTAACCCAAGGGATGCTCCACACCAGATGGTGTCATACTCAACATGTAAAGCTGGGGAAGAAGGTGGAAGGGGAAAACATTCAGCGTGACAGTGTTTGTCTTCCCAAGTCACCATTACATATGATGGAGCAGTGCTTTCCTGGGGATGGCTGAACACTCACCTGCCCAATGGGAAGTTGTGAATCAATTCTTTGTTTAGCCTTGCTTGTGTGTGTGGCTTTTGCTTTGCCTATTAAACCATCTTTATAGCTCAACCCTTCTGATTCTCTCCACCTCAGCGCAGGAATTGAGTGAACAGCTGTGTGGGGCTGAGCTGCCTGCTGGGGTTAAACCACAACTCTGCTCCAACACAGTTCTGTTCTGTTCATAACTTTACAGAACAGTGAAACAGGCAGCAGGACCTGAGTCCCATCACCGTCAGCTGCCTTGTATTTCAGGACACCTTCACAGCTCTGCTATACTGTGAGGGCATCAGGTGTCAGCCAGTGCTTTGATTCAATGTTTTCAAATTGTATTCTTCCTATTTAAAAATTAAGAATAAACTATGGATGAAATAGACAGACTTAGAGATGCCATTATAATGTCAGAAATATCAACACAATTGCACCTCCAGGATATTCTTAATAAATGAAGATCAAGAACAACAGACACATCAGTCCACATGGCATGTACAGAGTATGTCTGTCTGGATGGGACTTTCCTTTTTCACTTTGCAGAAGAGTTAACTTTTCTATTCAAACAGTAGAGATAAATAAGCTATTGTATTATTTTAGCTCAGTTTCATATTCTGTAACAGACCAATCATCAAAAACTAGTTTTAATAAAAACAGCAACCTTGATTTAGAGAGAAGTCTAATACCCCACTGAAATCCATATGAAAGCCAAGAAGCATTTAAAAAAATTGCTGCATATCATGTGAATTCTGACACGAACCAAGATGCTGGAGAGAATAATGAAACATGAGGGTTCCTAAATATTTTGTTACAAACCCAATTGCTAAATAACAGAATAAATTATTAGGACAATAACCACCAAATGTTGAGATACAGTAATAAGCAGCACCACCTAATAAAAATAAGTTTTAATATTAACTCAATTTCACAAGATTCATCTTTCTTTTTTTGCAAAGTTCAAACAATGTCCAAGCCCTGTGCTGTATACAAAGATGGGCTTATTCTCCTTCATTCTTCTGCACTGACTGCACAGCTTCTGCTTTAACTCTGTTTCGCTTCCTTTTTCTTCTTTTCTTCTTTTCAGCAGACGGCTCCTGACCCTCTGATGTGTTCTTCTTTTTCTTCTTCAGACAGCTGAGTGGATTGGGGCCACCTGCCCTTTTGCGTTTTCTCCTCTTTTCACCTTCTTGCTTTGCTAGTCCTTCTTTTTCTTTAAGCTCCACAATACTTTGTTTTCGGTACTCTGGAACAAGTTGATTTGTCTGCAACTTTTGAACAAATGCCAAAGATTTAGGAGAAGGTTTGTCTAGCACCATCGTGTTCTGAATAATAAAGAGGAGAGGAACACCAGGCTTCTTTTTCACTTTGTTTGATAAGTCTTGGTCCTGCAAAATTAAATACTTTAGTCAATATTTTGGAATTAAATTATATTTGCAATTCAAATGCACCTACTTTTAATACAAAACTATGAAGATAAATTACATTATGAAAAAGATAAGAAACTTAATCTAGCAGATATACATGGCAGTGCCTTTCAGAGCACTTTAAATTTCAATTTCTCTCCTAATTAGCTGTGCTTCTGATGGAAAATTTATCACCATTTCCTCTTCTCCTGCATGTATAGGCATACATGCATTTTTTGAGGAAAAAGTCCCAGTTTACTGGCATGCAGACCACCACTCCACAAGAAGTAACATAACTTCCTCTGTAACAAACCATCTTAAATTCTTGTATCTTACAGAACCATACAGAATTCTACTATGAACCATTTTATATATGTTGTGTATCATTTATATATACAGTCCCAATAATAAACCCTGGGGAAAAAGGCCTTTCTTGTTTGTAGAGTTATTTATTATTTAGTCCAAAATTTCTTAAAATTTAAGTTTTACAGATGTTCGACACTTAATTTCACTTTTCAGACTACTGTGTGAAACAGTTCAGGGATGGGGATGCACACACAAGCAATATGCAAATTAACACAAGTTGTTTTCTTACATGTCAGTAGGTAGTCAGTATGTTTTCTACACTTTCTGCTAAACTAAGCAATATCCTTATAAGAAAGTAGTTCAAGTAAGAAGAAAGATTCCCTATTTCATAATTAGCATTTAAGAGCAAGTAAGACTTTATATGATTAATTCTCACAAACTATGTAAGAATCTCATAACTGAGGATAGCATAGGCTTCCTTATCTTTTGGTATCAAAGCACCACTTGAAATGAAATGGAGTTAACGTTTCCCATGACCTTTTACCTGTGTAGCAATAAAGAAGTGATGAGGGTTGCCATCTTCAATCATGGAAAGTAAACAGGTAGATCCACTCACAGGATCCTTGTGGTGAGAACAGTTTCGAACTTGAAATCTCTGTGCAATTAATTTTGCTCCATACAGTGCTTTTCCCAATGATTCCAGTTCTTTTATAACACATCTGAAAACCAAAAGAAACAATGATTTCTAAATGAAAAAATAAGCTCACATTTTTTACAACAGGAAAAGGCTGACGTGGGTTATTTACGAATGAGCAACGACCAGTTGTTCAGGCTCTATGATTTGTAAATGGCACCCAGAAATCTGAAAGCAGTAGCACATCTGAAGACATCAGTAAGGTTTCCTTGGTTGTAAACATGATTAACCAGTAATAACATTAAGTTACATTAAATGATTTAAAAATATTTCACATCAGTGACAATGCTGAGTCCTTAAGTTTACATTTGATACCACCTAGCAGATGAACTACTATTTAACAAATAGAATTATTTTTAAACTTTTATTTATTTTAAAATTAATAGATTATCAAATTTCAAAATTTATTTTTAAGAAGGGAAATAAAGAGGATTTGGGGAACAACAGGCCAGTCAGCCTCACCTCCGAGAGGTGACAAGATCCTGACAAGATCATGGAGCAGATCCTCCTGGAAAATATACTAAGCCACATGCAAAACAAGGAGCTGACTTGTGACAACCAGTGTGGTTTCACTAAGGATAAATCATGAAAAGTATGGTGGCCTCCTATGACAGCGTTACAGACTTGATGGACAAGGGAAGGGAAAGAGATGTCATCTAACTGAACTTTTTTTTTTTGTACAAAGCTTTTCACACTGTCCCCTATGACATTCTTGTCTTTAAATTGGAGACATGGATTTGGCAGATGGATCACTTGGTGGATAACAAACTGACTGGAGGGTTGCACTCAAAGAGTTGCAGTCAACCGCTCGATGTCCAAGTGCAGGCCAGTGATGAGTGGCAATTCCTCAGGTGTTGGCGTTGGGACATATGCTGTTTAATATCTTGGTCAGTGACCTGGACAGGGGGATTCAATGCCCACTCAGCAAGTTTGCCAACACCAAGCTGTGTGGTGCAGTTGACATGCTGGAGGGAAGGGATGCCATCCAGAGGGACCTGGACAGGCTTGACAGATGGGCCTCTGTGAACCTCATGAAGTTCATCAAAGCCAAGTACAAGGTCCTGCAAGTGGGTCAGGGCAATCCCAAGCACAAATACAGGCTCGGAAGACAATGGATTGAGAGAAGCCCTGAGAGGACCTTGGAGATTTTGGTGCACAGGAAGCTCAACATGAGCTGGCAGTGTGCATTTGCAGTCTAGAAAATCAATCACATATTGGGCTGCATCAAAAGCAGCATGGGCAGCAGGTCAAGTGAGGTGATTCTGCCTCTCTGTCCACTCTGGTGAGACCCCACCTGGAGTACCATGTCCAGTGCTAGGGACTCCACCATAAGAAGCACATGGACTTGTTGGAGCAAGTCCAGAGGAGAAGAGAAGGCTCTGAGGAGACTTTATAGCAGCTTTGCAGTTCCTAAAGGTGGCCAAGAAAGCTGAAGAAGGGCTTTTGACAAGGGTATGTAGGGAAAGGACATGGAGAAATTGCTTTAAACTGAAAGAGAGTCAGTTTAGGTTAGAGATAAGGAAGAAATTCTTTACTGTGAGTGTGGTGAGACACTGGAGCAGGTAGTCCAGAGAAGATGTAGAAATCCCATTTCCTTGAAGTGTTCAAGGCCAAGCTGGATGAGGCTTTGAGCAACCTGGTCTAGTGGAAGGTGTCCCTGTCCATGCCAGGGGGGTTGGAACTTCTAAGATCCGTTCCAAGCCAAAGATTCCATGATTCTATGAATTAGCACAAAATGATTAATCACTGTATGTAAATTAAACTCTGTATTAGCATTAATCACCTTGCTTCAAACTTGCTATGAGAATCCAAATAACTCAAGCAGAAGAAAGACTGTCCACACAATTAAAAATCTAGAAGTTCATGGCTCTACAACGTTCCAACTAGAGCATAAAATGCAAACCTAAAATCCTCCTCTTAGCAGCACTCAGAGCAGATGTTCACACAGGACACCACAGCAGTCTACGAGGATGCTTGCTTGGATACTCAGAACTGAACAAGAGATGAAACCTAACTCACTGCAGTGCTCTATGAAATGTGGATAGCAGTAGGCCTGAAAGAACAGCTTCAGGAACATGGTAGCAATTATTCTTCTTTCCAGAGAAGAAAGATTGTCTTTGAGGACAATCTTTGCAGGGCCTGGAGCCTGTTCTTTTTGCACACTCACAGTGAGGCAGCTCATTTCCTCAGGGAGGCTCTTGTCATGCCATTGAGGTGCTGTCTCAGCAACTCAGCATTGTGCCAGCAGAGAAAACAAGTCCAATTCAGCTGCCCTAAGTGAAAGTTGGTCAAAAAGACCAACAGATATTGCTGAAAGAAGAAGCAAGACGTGGCATTTAGACATGACAGGAATACAGTCTGGATCAAGGTGGTTCCCAAACCTTTCACAGCTAAGGACATGACTCGATACTTCATACTGTTTAGAGTACAGGTCAGTTCTGCACACCGTGCAAGATGGCTCAGTGTGTTTTTTGAACCTAGTGTATACATCTGCCTGGTATTTTCATTCCTTGCCTCTCTGACGGGCAGTTGGCTATTCTGTCATTGCAGAAACACAACCGAGGGAAAATTTGTTACATACAATACACACAACCAAGTAAAAACAAAGGCAGCTTCGAGGCAGCTCTGACAAGCAGTGTGCATGCTTTACTTCCACATCTTTCCGCAGCGCACCCTTGTCCTCCCTCGAGAACAGCTCCTCCGGACACCGCCCCGCACGGGCAGGCTGCAGCTCCAGCCAGGCAGCCATTCCCTCCCTGCCCACGGGACCTCAGCTTGCCCCGCTGCTCCCCCCGGCACAGCGGGTCACNGGGACAGGGACAGGGACAGGGACAGGGATAGGGCCGGGACAGTGCTGGGGGCTCTTCCCGAGAGCCGGGGCAGTGCTGGCGGCCGCGGTGCCGCCCCCGAGAGCCGGGCCGGGGCAGCGGTGGGGATCCCAAAAGTCCAATTTTAATCACCCTTTCTGTGAAAAAATGCCTCCTAAACGTCCTCTGACACTTTTGAAGACTACATCCTCTCCTCTCGCCAGTTGCCTGGAAGGCTTCAGATGGCTTAGGAATANGCAGCGCACCCTTGTCCTCCCTCGAGAACAGCTCCTCCGGACACCGCCCCGCACGGGCAGGCTGCAGCTCCAGCCAGGCAGCCATTCCCTCCCTGCCCACGGGACCTCAGCTTGCCCCGCTGCTCCCCCCGGCACAGCGGGTCACCCCGGCCCGCAGCCCCGGGCCGGCCCTACCGCGTGGTGCAGAGCTGCGCCGCGCCGCCCAGGTACCCGGGCAGCTGCTCCCGGATCTGGATCTTGTTGCGGAGCGCGGCCTGGCAGAAGGTGCCGTCCAGCAGCACCTGGAAGGGCTCGCGGAACTGGAAGCTGTGCCGGTAGAAGCCCATGATCTTCTTGGCGTGTTTCTGCCGCCTCACGCCCATGGCGCCCGCCCGGAACGGCCGCGAATCACCCTTTCTGTGAAAAAATGCCTCCTAAACGTCCTCTGACACTTTTGAAGACTACATCCTCTCCTCTCGCCAGTTGCCTGGAAGGCTTCAGATGGCTTAGGAATACTTAGGAAGGCTTTTTCAACACCTGCTTATAATGTTTACTTGTATTGGGTACATAAACCTAAGTTCAATGTGCACAAAATGGAAGATGAAAAGCACATATTATGCATTTTAGTACTTTTTTTTAAAATTTGTTTTCTGTTTTTTTCGTGACAAATAGTTTAATTTTACTGGAGAAACAGCTGTCACTCAGAAAGCTATTGCACAAAGTTCTCCCTGTCCAACAGGAAACACGAGCACACCAGACATCTGGCATTAAAAACCTGAACTTAATGCCCCTGTTTCAGGCAGGCAAAGGGATGGGATACCTTAACATCATCAAAACGATAACTGGAGACATCTGTCTTGCTATGCAGGTTCTGCAGGAGACATCTTTCTGCCAGGGACACCTGTACTGTGAGCAAACACATGGCAGGTACCTGCCAGTTAGCTGTAATCAGTCGGGGTGCTCTAAGGTCATCAAAGCAAATACCCAGCTATCATACCGGTCTTTTTGCTAGTAAACAGACGTGGAAAATATGTGCTTCCAAGCAGGTTAGTTAGTGTTAAGAGAAACTGAAAAATAAAGGATTTGATTACTATTCTAGAAATTCAAATCAAGAGGTGATTGAGAATATTTTCCGTGGGATTCAATTGTGCTGTTGATAGCATTTTTCTGCTGTTAAATCCTTCTTTCCAGCTGTCTTCAGGAGACAGTTGCACATGCTTATCAGTATTATGGACATCTATGGATATATGCCTTATTATGAGCTAAGTGATATGTTGAATTCATTATTAAACACAGTTCTAAATATAAAAGTCTTTATTAAACTTCAGTTCTGTGGCTGATGTTCCCATAGTGCTATGATGACCCAGTTTTTCCTCCAACTGTAGAGGGTCATTATTTAAAATACTAGACAAAAGCACTCAGCAAGACTCCAAAGTAAAACCTTATTAATTATTTTTCCTTCAAGTACAGTTTTATTTGTTTGGTTTTGTTTTTAGGGGTGTGTGTATGATGTCAGCTAAATAACTGCCCCAAAAGAGGCAGTCATTCCATATTAAGAACATTTTCCACATCTTACAGCTAGAATGAAGAATCTGCAATGATAACAGCTGCTATTGCAGAATGGAGATAAAAAGGAAAAACAAGTAACTGAGAACTTGAACTAGTTTTTGAACTAAGTGCAAAATAAGATGTAATCCAGAATAGGATGTTAAATACCATTGTGATGAGATACTCTTTCCCTGTTCAGTTGGTAAATATTACCATCACAGACAAATTGTAATGTAATTGGTATGGTTAAATATGTTCAGAAGGCTGTCTAGCAGGCAAAACACAGCACAGATTTCTCCTTCATTGTGCAGAAGACAGCATTAATTGAATGATAAACTCCTTACAGTACCATTCTGTAAATTTTATTTCACTTTTATGCAGTTCTTTTAGTTTCTTTTTAATAAATTTTAAATGTTAAAAGTAATGTCTATAAGAGTACTATAGCAGTGCAGAGAAATACAGTATAGAAATAGAAGTCTTTGATTGCTGTTGGACAGATACAGATCTAGGGTACAGTCCTGATCTGACAAAACAGCTACTATACTATACTATACTATACTATACTATACTATACTATACTATACTATACTATACTATACTATACTATACTATACTATACTATACTATACTATACTATACTATACTAGTACGAATACTAGTACGAATACTAGTACGAATACTAGTACGAATACTAGTACTAATACTATACTATTGATACCTTGTAGCCAAATATACAGCATTTGTGAAAAGGTGTCACTCAAGAAGAATATCTTCTTTCTCTACATCCAAAGTGGAAGGAGGGCTTCATGCCGAACTTCCCAAACGTGCACAATGGTGAGCCAGACATTCTAGGAAACCAGGCTGCACCAGCTGCACACAAAATGTACATCAGCAGAAAATTAGGTCTTTGCAGAGCTGACTATCTCTTGGCATATAGGAGTTCAGCTCTGGTTTTGAGATGCTAGGTAATGCAGTAGTAGAATTAAATAACAAAATTGCGGTGACATGGTTTACTTGAAATGAAAGCTGTTCTTTATAAAAAGAGCTTTGTTGTAGGCCTAGTGACAAGGATTTCCCTTAAGAGCTGGCACTTGGCAAAAGCCTGTACCTTGGTTAGAAAACGGCTTCTGATTCTCCCAAACTTGTCCTGTGTTAGAGCTTTTAAATCTGAATGTGTTTCTTTTGGGCAAAATGTACCCTGTGATTATCTGCAATAAGTCCTAGCAGCATGCTTAAATATGAGAAAGGAACAGATTTACAAAAAATAAAAGGGTAGGGTTTTCAATTGCAACATTTGGAAACAAAACTATAATAGACACAGGCTAAGAAATCATTGTTGGAGTGTATCTGGAAATACTTTCCTAGGTGTATTTTTCAATTTTTCTGTGGTATGTATGGGACATAGAAGAAGATTCAGAAGCATTTATTGCTAAATTATATTTGTCAGAATGTATATTATTCGTTACTGGCTCCTTCTTTCATTGCCCTCGGACTGGTCTTGGGTTTTTGAATTTTAACCATCATCATGTACATCCATCTTTTACAGTGCCTATTTTTCTGTTATCTCATGGGAATGTAGCATCTGGATTTATAATAACTATGGCTGTGACAAGCTCTGTTTTTCCTTTATGGATTGGTATGATCTCAGCAGATGAGAATTTTGTGTATGACAAAGCTTTCTGCACTTTTCTGGCTCTACTCTAACTATGTTCTTTAGTTAGAAAATTACTTCTGGCTGAAGTACCATAACTGCCCATCACTGTATGTCCCACATTAACTGTCTTTTAAATTGTGTATCATAAGAAGCACACACTCAATGCAGAGGTTGGCATATTGAGTTTCACATACCAGTGGCTAGCAAGGGTAAGAAGTAAAATACAGTGGATACCAATGCAGGTTTTAAGTGACTGTTTACAGCAGCACATACTTTGAGAATGCTCTGGAGAACTAAGATTTTGCAGGCAACTTTACCTTTCTTACTGGAGCTGAAAGAAATTATAGGGCTGAAAATAATCAGTGGGATTCTTGACAGCTTCTCAAATGTTACACCAGCTTTTGTCTTGTTTTTGACGTTGAGCTAAATTCACATGAAAGATGAACAGAATCAGAAATTACTAATTTAACTAAAACTTTTGTCTTTCTGGATAGATACACATTACTGATACATGTCATTTAGTTTATGCAGCATTTTTGGTTGATGCAGCTCTTTAAGACATTCATGTTAAACAACTGGTTTCATGCTTAGAAACATATAAGGACTTTGTGAAGTAACCTGTCTTTGTTTTACAGATCAAAATGAGCACTTAAAATGTCTGAGTTTATCAAATGCATTTTCAATTATGCAATTTTATAATTAATTCCTTTGTAATATTTTTGTTCCTATTAGTAGTATGTTAATGGGCTTGAGGTGCTATAGTAAATGATCTGCTAATAATAAAAAATAGCTATAAACACCTGGAATGTAAAAAGAGTGAATAAGAATAGAAGGTAACTAAAAACACTTATTGGAAAACAGTTATTGAAAAAAGAAGAGAAAAAACCTGGAGCAGTGAAAAAGAACCCAAATTTTCCCAAGGGAATAACTTATATTTTTAAATATTCCCTTCATTTGCAGAAATACCTTATTGTGTTACTGTCCATTTTCTAATATAGGGCTTTCACATTTAGTCCAGCAAATGCTATAAGGTTGACTGTGCGAGAGCATGGCTGAAACCATGTATGGCCTCTGAAACCTCCATTCTTACAGAAAATAAATTGAATTTTTAAAGTTTAGATTCTGGTCCCTTAGTTTCTTTATTGCATTTGATGTTTGTCCCTGGGGGTTTCTATGCTGTTGCAGCTCCCACTTTTACCATTTTTCTCTCACTCCTGAACCTTATTACTTTCCATTTTCTATTTCAAATAAAAAACCCCAATAAAACCAATTTCTGCACGTTGATTCTCTTGAAGAATATTAGAAAAAATGTGGAATAGACTTCAGTATTGATTGGTACCAGTAACTTCTAAAATCACAATTAGCCTCATGAGAAATAAGGGTACTTAAAAATTCCCTGGCACAAAACGCCCATGCATTTATATAGCCTGCTCTTAAATTTTCCCATTGAGCTACTCTGTAGAAAGTAGAAAACACGGAATATCTGACACTTCAGAAGATATTTAGCAGTGAAACAGAATGTTGTAGATGCTGTAGAAATAAGTATGCAAAGGGTCTGACTTCAGGGAGTCGCAGTTGGTGATCAGTGGTATCTGAACACAGTGGGTGTGGAGCACGGCCTCATTTATGAGGGAGAACTTTCCTTAGCATGGGTTGATACGCCCGGGGATATTTAATTTCCTTGAGTCTTAACTTGCTGTGGTCAGCAGAACACAAATAACCGAAACCCCTGAATTACACAAGGCTTATACACAATGCTGCTTCCTGAGGCTGGAGTCGGATTTGGAATTGCCCGCGCATGGCACGCAGCGCTGCTCAGTGCAAATGCAGCTATAGAGTCTTTAAAGTTACCCAGGCACACTCCTGGCAAAACTGCATCTGCTCCAGAGACTTGAGGTCCCTGTTACATCTTCTTCTGACCCACTTTTTTTTGCGGGGGGGCTGTGTGGAAACAAAGGAAAGAAAAGGTTGAGCATTTAAAAGATCTTGTCTGTCTCATGGCTTAGGAAATGTGATTCACAGATCTTTGAGAGGCTGAGTGGGGGTGTGGCTGTTGGCCAGAGTCAACCCACCACAGATACACAGAGGGACCTCTTGTCATTAGGATTTTCACTTTCCCTATGGGATGTGAGAATGGTATGTAAATGACAGGCTATTGTCAAAAGGTGTCCTGTGAATAGAAAGGGGTTTCAAAATGAGCAGGTGCCATGACATGCACAGAATTATGTAGAATCAGCTTTTTACTTGAACGTAGGGATTAAGTACAGCCTTAAATTCACTATGCTCCTCCCAAATAGAAGCCTTACTTTATGCAGAAAATATGTTAGATTCTTACTTCATTTTTAGGCAGCACACGGCTGCAGGTACATTTCCTACGATGGCACACTGAGAAAGGTCACCAGTGTATTCACATGGAGATGTGCCACATGCCTGTGTTTCATGATGTTTGAAAGCTTAAGCCTGAATACTTCATCTCTTTCAGAAAACCGAGCTGAACTTGAAACTTCTGTAAGGCTGCAAGATATTACAAGGCAATTTTAAGATTGTGTTAGGGGAATCTTTTGACACTGAGATTTGGAGATTATTTTACTGGAAACTTTTTTTTTAACATAATAATGTTGGTTTAGGCAACTGCAGTTATTACTGCAAGTTTGTATTTGGGGTGTTGTGTCTCAGTGCAAGTACAGACGGTTATATGTATATCCTAAGTGATTCTTCCCTTTTCCTTTACACTTTGTGATAATGAAATTAAAGTATTCATTATGCTTAGAAATACTTGGAATTGCTGAGAGGGTAGGAAAGAAAATCACAGAATTCAGACATGACCCATTTGCCAAACGGTAACAAGTCGTTGCAGGTTAATCCTTCTCTGGTGCATGGTCATAGCCTGCAGCATACACAAATGAAATTCAAGTTGGTCTAGCCCTTAAGGTAAAGTCAGTCTGATGATTTGGAAGGGATTATATCTTTGAACCCTTATCAGATAATTTCCATTTAACAACTCTAGTTCTGCTCATAGCCCTCATATGGTGCAGAGGTGCTATGAGGGGAGATGACACATTTCAGTTTCACCCAGGTTTTTACTGAAGCAGGACTAGGGAATAAAAGGGTTTTGGTCTGTTCAAGCTGTCTTTTGATTTAGAGTATAATTTAAAAATGATTAATGGAGACTGTGCACTCTGAATTTTCTAATGTATTTTGTGATGGAAGTCTTCTGTTTAGTGGTTTTCCTGAGTAGCTTGGGCAATGTGACTATAATTCTTCACTCCTTTTCATGGCCTCCCTCTCAAGAATTCAGTATTTTCAATGGTGACATTTTTTATGGTCTCTTGCCTCCAGCGATCTGGTGAGTTCTGTAAAGTAGAAAGTTGTTATTTGTGTTTCGCTTTTCATGTTAATCATAATTAACCAAATTGACTGAATTATACTAGCATGCATTAAGTAGTCTAAGCCTTATGCCAGTCCCTTGAATAGGGCTATTTTGGTGCCCACAGCAACCTCTTTGAACATACTGATGTTCTGTGCTGTAGCTACTTGTTGGGTTTTTTTGGTTGTTGTTTTTTTTTTTTTTTCTGTTTTAAATTACATCGACTTTTTGTTTAAAAATTTGATAGGCAGGAATAATGCATTACATTTGTGTTATCCCAGGAGCTTTAATGCCTTTTCAGATCCCTAAGAATTTGCCAGTGGTAAAGCACTGTGCATTTACTGACAGAATGTATGTTTTTCTATTTAAATACCTTTCAACAACATCTTTGAAGTAGCCAACAGATCTCCAGCAGTCCAGGGACTGCAGTTAAAAACTACTATATTACCATAATACTATTTCCTAATTTTAGTTTTCTTTAATTAAAACTATTTGATCATATTTGTAAATTAAAACTGGATATGCATGTGAATATAACAGCAAAGTGAAATAATAATATTGAATCAAACAANTCGGTGGAAGCCCTTTCCTGAGGGATCATGTGCGGATGAGAGCCTGCAGACACCTGCCCTCGGTCCGGCTGTCCCACAGCTGCCGGGACAGAGGTTGCTGGGGTGGGGATGCTGGTGGGTGGCAGCTGCCTCACCCCGTCCCTTCCCACCAGCAGCCAGGCCACATCGTGTGGCTCGGATGCTCAGTGTCTCTCTCTCCACATTCGCTGTCGTGCCCTGGTGTCCAGGAAAGACTCAGAGGCTCCAGGCTTGGGAAGGAGCGGCTGGAAAACTGCCGAGTGGAAAAGGGCTGCTGGTCAATAGCAGCTGAACATGAACCATTGTGTGCCCAGGTGGCCAAGAGCACATCGGAAACTGTGGCCAGCAGGACTGGGGCAGGGACTGTCCCCTGTGAGGCCGCACCTCGGAACCTGCGTCCAGTTCCAGACCCCTCACTACGGGAAGGACACTGAGGGGCTGCAGAGGGTCCAGAGAAGGGCAAGGGAGCTGGAAGGGTCTGGAGCACAAGTGTGATGAGAGAGGCTGAGGGAGCTGGGTGTTTGTGCTGGAGAGGAGGCGGCTCAGGGCGCCCCCCCCGCTCTGTGCAGCTCCCTGGAAGCGGCTGTGACGGGGGGGATCGGCCTCTCCTCCAGGCAAGTGACAAACAGGCCAGAGGAGACGGGCTCGAGCCGTGCCAGGGGAGGTTCATGTGGGACATCAGGGAGAATTTACAGAAGCTGCTGTTGGACATTGGAATGGGCTGCCCCAGCATTCCACCGGGCCGACTGCTGGTGGAGGCGGCGCTGGGCGC
>VWZF01003552.1:746181-955256 GCA_013396755.1 Sclerurus mexicanus | reverse complement strand
GAGCTTCCCGTGCCGGGCTCCCCCGTGCCCATCCCCGGGGAGGGGAGCGGCTCCCGCCCGGTGTGAACGAAGGCCGGGCCAGGACAGAGAGTAAATTGCCTCCAAATGTACCTTTTCATTCCTCAGCCCCGTCGCCCTCGTGCCCGGGTTTGCCGGTTCCGCCTTTCATGCCTCAGACTCGTACTCAGAAAGCTGCCCAGGTGTGAAAGGTGACAAGCACGGCGGGTTTTTTCCTTCCCGTTGTGCTTTTTGCCGTCTCTGGCAGCGCTGCAGCACCGGCTGCCTTTGCTCAGTGAGAAATGAAATAGCCTGGCGGGGTGAAGGGACTTACCAGAGAACAGAGCCATCCCAATATGGACAGTCCATGCAGGCCTTGAGTGCAGCAGCATCTGCTAAAGCTCTTTCTTGGCTTTGCTGCTGGCTCTTTTCGTATTGGTTGATGTCTTGCACCGTCTATAGTACTAGCAATGACACTTGTTAAGAACAGAAGCATTGTTTATTACTTTATTATCTTTGCCAAGTGTCAGCAGAACACTGATACCAGAATTGGTATCCTGCTCATGAGAAGGAAGAATATAGTTTTGAGGCAAGCTTTGAAACCTGCTTGGAATTTATTCCTGGTAGTCCTCAGTCGTTGTCCTGGAGTTATACAGTAGAGTAAATATTTGAGAGAAGGAAAAATAACTTACTCGTGTATAGCAGGTCTTGTGAAAGAGAAAATTTGAATTGCAGTTTTCTGCACTGTTCTATCCAACTGTCTGTGAGTCCATGGCTCTGGTGCACAGAGCCTTTCGAAGGAGCAGTGAAAACCGACTTGACTGTGAAATGCCCTAAAAATCCAGTAGTGGATATCAGACTGCTCCTGCTGCAGGTTGGTGCCAGACGGGCAGTGTGGGTGTGTAGCTGTTCAATAGCAAGTTTAAGAGAACAATAAAAATGGGAAGTAAGAGCAAGATACACGTTGTAGCTTTAATTCTATTTCTCTGGTTGTAAAAACTGTTTTATCAGTTTTGGACTTTGATAACCACTGTTAAAATTGATTTATTTTGTTCTTGCTTTAATGAAATAAAGAGAACAGATGTTCAAAAACTGTTCTCTATGAGGTGTGTAATCTGCTTTGTGAGCTGCTGTTGATTCAGATCAGCTGTGAGTGGCCCTGATGGTCTCCTGACAGTCCAACAAAGTGCCTGTGAGCACTTTTTGTTTCATGCTTTTTTCCCTCCTTATGTATTCTGGTACAGCTCCGTGGTGCCTCTTGCGTGGAGTCACTGCAGAGGAAGGTGAAAGCTTTGACCTTCCACCTGCTGAAGATGTATCTTGCACAAAATGTTCTCAGGACACTGACACTGTGGTTCATAAACTTCCATGACACCTGTGATGAAGAGAAACGTTGGCATAAATTCGCTTGCTTTGTAAGCAAAGGGGCTTCTGTTGCAAGTCCTTCAAATGTCTCACAGAAATTCTGCTAAAATGTTCCTAATATCTTACTGATTTAAATGTATCATTTGTGCTCTCTCAAAGTAACAAGACTTCATCAGTCACTTTTGATAAGGTGGTTACGGGTGAGACTGGGAATGAATTTCAGTGGGCATCAGGGAAGTTTAGGGATCTCCTCTTCACTGCTGCCTCATGTCTTGTCAGTGGCACAATTGATTTTTCAAATGGGGCCGCTTAGAAAGCGCCCTGCTAGATAGGTTCATTTTGGGGCTGTGAATGCAAAATAGAAGGTGCATCAGTCTTTGTGTGTGAGAATGTGAAGGTATGGTTAGAAAGCTTGTTAATTCAGAGGAACAATAAAGTGATAAAACTCCAATATTTGTAATGAAGGATGTTACCTTAAATGTAACACATGATGGAGCAATACCTACTTTTGGGCCTTCTCTTTAAATTTGCTACAATACAGCATCCGATAGTTAATTTCTTTCTTATTCTGATGTGATTAATTCCTTTTCTCATTACATACGGTGTAATTTGGATTTCGATCAAGTGCAGTTTTTCAGGTAACACAATAATAAGTTTAGAAGTACTGCCATGTCAAGAGTAAAAGCTAACTATGAAATCCTAACTAGTAAGATAGGCTAATTTCATGTAACTTCTTAAAATACTAGTTTTATTAGGGTAATTTATTCTGATTTTGATAGTTAGAACATGATATTGTTTTCTGTTTAATTTTTGAGAGATTTGTAGCAGACAAATTATCTATGAGTACAGTTATACATGTTGGCAGAAATTTGGAAACTGTCTTCTGGGGAAATAACAGCTGTGGGATGGGAGATGAGGATGTATTAGCAAGGTATGTTCTCTGCTAGGCCAAATAAGTGGTTTTTATTAATCAGATTTGCCTTCAGAGTAGTCCCAAGACATTATGTTGTTACTAGAAAGGTGTTTCATTCTCTGTGAATCTTCTGCATGAGGTTATTCTAGAAAGAAGGATAAAAGCAAATTAAAGGAATTCCTCATCCAACTGAACACTTGAGCACAAACATGACTCTTTTTTTTTTTAAATTCTAACCTTGCATTTATATATACATTCAAAAAATTACATCCAGTAATGCTTTTGGAGAATGCACTGTTGGCTGACTTGCATAATAATATAACTGGATCCGTAACTTCATGTTTTTCATGCTAAAGCATTAATATGTGCATTGCTTTTATCATTTTATTAATGGGAATGAGGGTTCATTTTTTAATAAACTGTTACATATGATTTCCTTTTACACTTATGTCCGTTGCACAAAATTTTAACATACTGTGTAAAGTAGCAAAAGTTACATAGACTTCTCAAAATGACTATAGGTTTCTCTTGCTTTATTTTCATAACTGCTAATGTGGAAAGCCTTAATGCTAGTAACAAATTGCCATTCTGTAGTTAGTGTTGCTAGAGCTTCCAACAGAAGCCTTCATGGATAACAGTGGATGAGGGATACCTGAATCTTTAGGCCATCAAACCCTGAGATGAAAGTTGGAGGCCAGAGAAGTTGTAGATGCCCCATCCTTGTAAGTGTTCAAGGCCAGGTTGGATGGAGCTCTGAGCAACCTTGTCTAGTGAAAGGTGTCCCTGTCTACAGCAGGGGAGTTGGAACTAGATGATCTTTAAGGTCCTTTCCAACCCCAGCCATCCTGTGATTGTATGTTAAGATGATCTTCTAATGCCAGGTAGTATTTCTTCCAGCTACTTAATTCTGTGAGTCTTTGAATGTGTATTTAGGTGTGCTTCTTAAAGTTTGTATAGAACTTAAGTTAAACCTTAAGATATCTTTGTCAGTTTATTTATATTAAATGCAAACATACATTGGCTAAAACATAAATATGTCAGGAAGATTGTTAGAAGTTGTAGGCCTTGTCTGCATTTGTGCGCCTCCAGCACCAGTGTGGCTGTAGTTCAGATATTTCTTTTGTGTCAGACATGACTGATTTAATCAAAGATTGTTACTTTAAGCTTCATTGCATTATTCCTGATTGGGTGATGGTATAGTGTGTGTACTGCTTTGTTTTCTTACCTGTAGTATTTAGAGGGTGTATTTATTAATTTTTTTACAAAAATATAGGTAAGAATGTGGGAGTCTATCTTTTTAATAACACCCTAACATAATCACTGAATTCTTTTTCAATAGTTACACTACTCATAATTGTGATATTTAAGTTGTTTGTGCCTTGTTTGCTGATTACCAGCCATTTTTGCCCTAAACACATAGGATAGATTGGACTGTATCCCCAGCTATGGATAGTGAAGGCCTGGTTAGCTTCTTGGGTAAGGAATACTTTAGGGTGACATATTTGATCATAGTAAATGAAATAAAGTACCATAGTTGCTGAAAATCAGTCTTTGAGGCTAATCTTGCAAATTTTTGCTTAAGCACTTTTAAAAAGTACAACTTTTGACACTCTTTGAAAGAAAGCAATCAATTTTCATAGTATTTGAGTAGTTTGTAGTACCAGTGAAGCCTCTATTGAACTGCCTAAAAATCTAACATTGCTTAAGTTGTGAATATTGTGCTTCTCCTAGTGTCTCTTGTGCTTTTTTTCCCCTTTGCCTTTACTCTTTCTGAATAACGAACAGATGATGTGTTCTGCCTGCTGTTCTCTGTACAGTTTCTTGACATTGCAGAGCTGTAGAACAGGATTTTAGGATATAGTGTCCTTCAGGCTGTATTGGGTTTTGTGTGTCCTCCAAAGGAGTTAAAATGGGGTTTTAAGTTGAAGTTTAATCTAGTTGACTTTTCCTTGACCTGTTTCCCTAAAAAATTAGTTCAGATTATGCTGGCTCTGTGACAGTCAGTGTGTGAACTGAAAAGTGGCTTGATGTGTTCATGGATACCTTGAACCATAGAGAAGACAGAGGTGCTTTGTTTTATATGCTATTAATGTTCATGTACAATGAGTTGCATGAATCTAACCCAGAGGGGAACTTCTGACATATAATATGTGCATAAATTCAGAAGAGAAAGCATTATTGTGTGCTGGTGAGTTGAAAGGGCAAGAACCTTCTCGGAATATAACACTTTTCAGGCTTAGTGAAGATTTCTTGAACAGCAATAGGTAAAGTACCTACACTGTGATGGTCTGAGGATGGAAATTTTGTCAGGGGATAGCAGGTATACTTGCTAACAGAGCACAAACTTTATATGATTTGTAAGAGTGCATTAGTGCACTCAGCATCTCATAAGTGTCATGGTAAGTGTACTCAAGTGAGGCATTTAAAACCAGAACATCTGGTATCGCTTCATACCGTGTAACCAGTGTGCTGACAAAAGGAGTTAAATCTGAACGTGGAGGTGGCTTAAATGTGTTGAGCAGTGTTACATTTCAAGACTTTAAGGGGGGAAATCTTATTTCAAAACAGGCTTTTCTGTTTTGCTCTGTGCAAGGAGAAATAATGCGTTGTCCTCTACACTGCTGTCATTAACAGTTAAACTTCTCATTATATTTTGTCCCTCTCATGTGCATTGATATGGTCTCTTGTGTGGTAATTGTGCATGTGTAGCTCCTGTGAAACAGTAAATTGAGCTCTTGTGATTTCTGTTTAGTTGTGTTAATACCCAGGAAAAGAGTATTTCCACCAAATATCTTTTCAAATAGCTTCCTACATTTTAATGAGGAAAATGTTGTATCTGAAACACAGCAGATAATATGCATTACTATGTGTCCTATTTAGGTGTTAACTTGGCTTTTATGAGTGGGGAGGTGACAAGTGCTGCGGAGGTGACAAGTGCTGGCTTTGTTGCTGAGGCAGTGCATTATGTCTGCTTATACACTGAACCCTTGTTAAATGTTCTCCTTTGCTCTTCAGTTTATTCTGAAAGAGTTAGACCTTTGCAGCTGATGTGCAGCCTGGTGTAGTTGAGGGAAGTGTGCATGGTACAGGAGGCCACAGGGAGAAAAATCAGATACTGAAAGGTGCTTGGTGGTGTGTATGAAGTGAACAACTTCTATACTCTATTGCATCATAGGACTTTTTCTTCCACCTTTTCAATAAATCTTACAGACCTTGAGAAAGGCCCTGTAGAAAGAGGAGCAAGCATTTTGTTGTTTTCCCCCCCCCCCCCCCCCCATCCCAGTCTTTGAAAAAGATAAAGTATCTGCAGCTTACTGTTACTATACTTTTTATCATTAATCTTTCTTAACCAGAGATATTTTGGGATATGGTTACCTTGTGTATTGTTGTTCCATGTTTACACACAAGGTCAAAGTATGTTCTCATTGATGGTATAGTTTTGAGCATGCTGTGCTTTCATATTATTTTCAGTCTTTCAGCAGCATTAAGATTGCAGGGATGTGATACCAGCTTTACAACAGTGCTTAACAATTTGACTGTGTTACTACATAACAGAATGGTATCAGCTTAATGGAAAGTAAATAAATTGTTAACGTAATAAATGAAAAAAAATCAGACTTGTATAATAAACACTCTTGTTAGTATTTTGTAAAATTATTCAATAATCTAAACTCAAAACAATAGAATATAACTGATAATGTCTTTTGTGATGTGCATACACAAGGTTACTTAAGCATAAGTTGGAGTATTGACTTGTGTGTGAATGCTTATTTCAGATAAAGATTTTCTTATTTTTTACTTAATCAAATTTTAAAGTTAATACAGAGACTTATTTACTCACTGGAGTTTGAAGATGCACCTGAATTTTGGTGTATGCATGCAGTAAAAGGTTAGTTCTCTTTATAAATATTCTGGAAACTGAGGATTAGGATGTTACTTTGAACATATAAGATTTGTCCGTCCTTGCCTTTGTTCTGCTCACACATTGTATCCTTTGCAGACTGCTTTGCAGTCTGTTTGCTGTGCATCCTTCCCGTTCCTGGGAGCCCATATCTGTGCAGTAAGCAATGTGCTGGTCTGTTTGTGTTAAGCAAGTGTTCTTTGGTATTTAGGATCTTGGAGGTGTAAATCACTTGTCAGTGTTTGGGGTTTTGTTATGTGTACCTGATGAAAAATTCTGACAAAATTTTTTTATCAATATAAGCTGAGTTTTGACCACTTAGGACTCACATTCTTTTACTATTATGTTACTATCACTGCAAAAAGAAAATTAACTGTTTTAAAGCTTTTTAAACTTTAGATGACACATAGGATATTTACTGCAGCTGTCGTCACTCCTTGGGAACAATTTGAAGGCCATACTGCCTTCTCCATTAGCTTTCTTAGTGATAAAATTAGAATGATTGTTTTTAATCTCACTGCCACAGGAGCTGTTATTAGAAATGGATTTCAGGTGGCAAATCTGTGTTTGAAAGATGGGGAAGCTGAAACTTACCAACGGTAACTGACATTCATGTTTAGTTGGCTTTTTTTCTCAATTTCACACTTTTAAGTCAGCAGGAAAGCTGAGACTCCATTGAGGCTTGGTCCTCTGGATTACACTAGCTATTACTAGGAGGATCTGTCTCTGTTGCAGCCCCTTAGCACATAACCAAGTGTTTGCCAAAAGGCTGGGTGCTTCCAAGTGGAAAAATTGTTATTTAAAAGGTTATAAATTATTAAAATGACATAGAAGTCATGTCCGGTAGGGATTTTGCTGGTTACTTGGAAGCATCTGTTGAATGCATATGTAAGTCATGCTTTAAAGGCACACCCTTAAATAGTATATTATATATATTCCAGTTTTGTTGTGCAGGGTTAAGGTTAGGGTATGGTTTTTGAAAAAGATCAGTAATCTTAGATGAGCCCCCCCCTCCCTGCTCCCCATCTAGGTCTGCCCTATTTTACTAATGGTCAAATAGGTAAGAGTAACTCTCTTGCAGCTTTTAGATTCAAAATGGTAACAGTCTGGTACAATCTGTTTAAAGAATAGGCTACTAAATTAAGTTGCTACTGCTGCTTTTGGCTGTTGTCTTTCAATCTTTTTATAGGAAGCTGCTAGAAGTTGAAGCTGAAGAGAAAACCTGATACGTGCAAATACACTTCTAGTTCAGTGAGCACTGTGAGTGTTTGAAGGATGGTGATTCACTAATAGACAGAACATATGTATCGACTGTATGTTGAAGTGTAAGTGTAAGGTTCTGGTGTTTCGAGCAGAAAATGTTGAAATTCTGCCTGCCTCTACTGCTTCTATATAATTTCCATATGTTGTGCTGTGAAGGAGTGTATTCATCAGCTTTTATTCTTGAAATGATGATAGGGTATTGAATTCATTAAAAATAATAAATATAAATTGTATTGGCAATTTACAAAAATTGCCTGAAGTACTGAATGTTTTCAAAAGGTTTGAGTTTGGTGAGATTTGGGAAATAGGAGAAAGAATATACTAAGTAATCCTGGGGAAATACTCCATCCCGCTTGTAAGCAGCAGAATTTTGGATGTTAATCTTATTACAGCCCTATCACTGCCTCCTGATGGTGTGCTAATAACATCTAATGCCCTGCCACTCACAGGATTGAGGTCCTGGGGCTGCCTGACAGAAGTGTTTTTACAAGGAAGTGATTCTACAGTGCCCGTGGCCCTGATGGTTTCCATGAGAATGTGCATGAATGCATGTACTGTGAAATGTGTTATGAAACTTTGTATTGCAGAGAAATGCATTATACCAGCGTGTGAGCACAGCAATGGTGAGTTTAAATACACAAGTGTAATGGTACATTTTTTACTTAAATTGAAGCAATATTTAAAGTGTACTAATGGCTTGTGATTAACCATGGAGATGGTTGTTAAGCTGAACTGCTGTGCAGTATACAAAAATCCCCAAAATGTAGTAGGACAAAAATCAGGACGAGATTGGTCTATTTGGTAAAACACACCTCAATTAACATTCAGTATTTTCCTATGTTTTAGTAAACTTTGTTTTTTTCCACAGTTTAATTAGTTTTTCCTTTGATGTACTGCCATTTGTGTTTAACTTCTTCCCTTTGCAAGAGCAAGCAGCTCACTTGGACATGAGTAAATAAATGACTTCAACAGGTATTACATGGTACCCACAAGACATTATTAGCTGAGGAACGCAAGTTCCTGGCAAAGTCAGGGGAAAACACAGGCTATGAAAAACCAACATACCTCAAACCAAAACTGAATAATCTTCCCTTCTAATGTACAGAAACAGGCTCAGTGACTGTACTGTTTCAGTTCTTCAGGCTTAATTCTACCTACCTCTTTGTCTCAGTCTTTTTCATTTCATGTTTTAGATATTTACCAATTTTAGTTCTAGGTATTAAGAAATGGTTTGTTTCATGTTCTGTGTCTGGTTTTATATAAAATCAGTGATTTTGATGATTTGGAGTAGCTTTTTTTATAGGCTTTATGTTTGTTTGGTTTTCTTTAAATCTCTGTGACTTTTAAAGTATCACAGTAACAGAATGAGTGAGCAGCTAACACATGTGTGCAGCAGCTGAGCATGCTTCCAGTAACTAGTGTATGTGTTGATTGCTTGGCAGTGCCTGTGACAAATCCAACTTGCACTGTGGGAACAGCCACCTTTACTGGAAGCCTGGGACTGTTGAAGGTGCAGGCAGGCTGTATGGATGTAGAAAGGCCCTCTACATCCTCATAGGAGGGTTTCCCTCTTGCTTTAAGGAAAATTTTATTGCTCCTGAGTTGCAGCAGTTTGGAATAGTTCTTCTTAAAAAGAGATATAAAGCAACGGAAGGAGTGGGTACTTACCAAGTATTTTGTAGAGGGTATTTCCTGGTGGTGGTTCAAGTTTTGCATTCAGTTTGCATTGAATGTGCTGCTGAGCTGCACATAATCGGTGCAAGAGAATTACAGAAATTGAAAAACTAACTCAATGTCTGCTTTTTGTAGACTCTGCTGCAGGGTAAGCAAGGTACAGTTTTTCCAGCCATGCCCCAAACAGCGCACATAAGCAGGTAGTGTTCAGGAAGGAGTGATAAAATGCTTCTTCGCCTGTCACTGACTTAGAATTCTGCTTTGAGTCAGCTGCTTACTGAGATAAAGTGACAAGGTATGTTATATCTGGCTTGATGTGATGTATGGATATTACCACCTTCTTTGTCCTGTTGAAAGAAAACCCCAACCAAACACTGTAGGAAAGTGTTAGATGGCTAATTAGTGTGAGTTAGATGGCTATAAGCAGGAGGTAATGTGGAAAACCATCTAGATTCCTATAATTACAGAGTGAAATGGTTCCGAAACCAGGAAGTACCAGACAGAAAATATTTGTTAAATGAGTAATCTGTTATGTTTTCTTTTTTTCAGCTTCATGTGCGTATTGTAGAGCAGCAAGGTTACTGGTGTTCCTTTTTGTAGTTAAGTCATCTGAAATCATGAGGTTTACAAACCAAGCAGGTATTATGGTACCAAGTGATGTAATAATTCACCCAGGGAACAAAAATGCTTCTCATACATTTCTTAATGCTCAAAAATATTCAAATAATACAGAAGAATGTAACATCATCCCCCCCTGTAGTTCAAGATGGGCTATTTTCCCTTCAATTTAACATGGATTTCCAAAATTGTTTGGTACTGGGGACCTGCATAAGAAAAAAATCAAGAGACTACTATAACTCATAATTTGAGCGCAAAAATACATGTAGTATCCTCTGCTCAAGGGTCACTTCAGATCAGTATACATTGTTCATCGCTGGTGAATTTAGACTCGGCTCGAAAAAACTTCCACTTGTGTCTAAAGAAGATTTTGATGTTTGCATCCAGTTGAGATGGTGTGAAATGGTATGCATCATTCTGTTATGTCTCCTGTATAATTACTGTTTTTAAGCCCCAAATTTCTGTCAAGTTCAGAAATAAGATTTTAACATCTGGTGTTGAATTAGCTGTTGAGTGACATAAAATGTAAGCTTGCTATTCCAAGAACTATATTTTCAAAGGCTTTATAAATGTTGTTGTTTAGGCTCTTGCAAGTCAAGATAAAGGTAAAATATTGTGGGGTGTTTGAGGCCTTCGGCCCAAAGAATGACTGTTACACTTGCTAGACAGAACAGTGAGGGCTGAAGCGTGTTATTTCTGAAGTTGCTATTCAAAACAACATTTTTCTGAAGTTACCTTGCTTTTCAGGCCTACTCAGTCTTGTCCTTTTGGCCTTAGGTTTTTGGACAGTATGTTCAGATTAAGTACCTTTTTGATTATTCTCAGGGAATTAAAATACCTTTTTTTGGCCACCAGTCATAGTTAGAACTGAAGATACCTGTCAAAACAATCAGTTTGAGATGTTGAAGGTCTTAATAGAAAACTAATTTTTTTTTAACTTCTCAAATAATTGGTCTAATGGTTTTAGGAGCTTTTATTCTAAACTTAAGCATGAAGAAGAAAAGAATAAATACTTAGACATCTATCATTTCAGGAATGGTCAAATATGCAGCACTGTTGAATAAGAATCTAGAAAAATTCAAAGATCTCTGCAGATGAGCTGAAATATGCATTTAAGTGAATTCAGTGTTTGTTAGTAGATTGTCAAATTTCTCAAGATTAGTATAACATGTAAAATTCAGTTTCAGCTCTGTTACTTAGTTTATAGAATCACAGAATGTTTTGGATTGGAACTGACCTTAAGGATCATCTAGTTCCACCCCTCCTTCCATGAGCAGGGACACCCTTCACCTAGACCAGGTTGCTCAGAACCCCATCCAGCCTGGCCATGAACACTTCCAGGGATGGGGCATTCACAGCTTCTCTGCACAACCTGTTCCAGTCCCTCGCCACCCTCACAGTAAAGAATTTTTTCTAATATCTAATCTAGACCTACTCTCTGTCCGTTTGAAGCCATTCCCCCTTATCCTGTCCCTACATGCTCTTGTAAAATGTCCCTCTCCCTCTTTCTTGTGGGCTCCCTTCAGGTACTGTATGGCTGCGAAGGTCACCTTGAAGCCTTCTCTTTTTCCAGGCTGAACAAACCCAATTCCCGCAGCCTTTCCTCACAGCAGAGGTGCTCCATCCCTCTAATCTTCTTGGTGGCTTTCCTTTGGATTTGCTCCAACAAGTCCATGTCCCTCCTGTGCTGGGGGCCCCAGAGCTGGATGCAGCACTCCTAGTGTGGTCTCACAAGAGTGGAGTGAGGGGCAGAATCACCTCCCTCGCCCTGCTGGCCACGCTGCTTTGGATGCAGATCAGGATATGTTTGGTTTCTGGGCTGTGAGTGCGCCTTGCCAGCTCATGTCCAGCTGCTCATCCTCCAACACCCCCAAGTCCTTCTCAGCAGGGCTGCTCTAGATCAGTTCATCCCAGCCTATTCTGATACCAGGGGTTGCCCCAACCCAGATGCAGCACTTTGCACTTGGTCTTATTAAACCTCATGAGATTCCCATGGGTCCACTTCTCGAGTTTGTGCAGGCCCTTCTGGTTGGCATCCTGTCCTTCAGGAGTGCCAACTGCATCACTCAGCTTGGTGTTGACCTCATGCCATGACTTTATTCTTGTGCTATGGAGGTTCATATCCAACACCTACAAGACGAGGATATTGACCTCTGAATTTTGTGCTTTTGACGTGTTATCTGTCACAGTGCTTTCTAGGACCTGTTTCTGTGGAGTGTCTGTAAACATCTGTCGCCTTAATCATCTGGAGGAGAGCGTTATGTGTATTAGACATATGTTTTTTCACTCTTAATCATTGCAGTGGTATCTTTGATTTACTTCGGAGTTCCTTTTCTCCTGGCAGGAAAGTTGAGAGTCTCTGTTACTGTCTTATCAAGTGGTGCTATAGCCAGGAGACAAATCAGCTCAAGGCAAGTTTTTGCTTGGTCAGCTTCCAGAACTTGTCTTTTGTAAGCACAGGATAAGCACTTATCTGTAGTGTGTAAAAGCCTCATCTGGAACTATTAAAAATGTTAACATGGTCCATGTTTCACTGTATCTATTTTTTCATATTTTTTTTCAAGTCTTTGTTTATAAAACAAAGCCATTCCATACTTACTTGAGGATTTCAGAACTATTTAATTAAATTTCATTTTTGCATAGCTAATTGGTTAAGTTTCACCACAACACTGGTTGTATATTTGCTTTTGGTCTAGTGTGGCCTGGGGAGGGAGACAGGGCCACTAAATTAGTGAAAAATTTGATTTGTAAAATTTGGCATATTTTCGTGTGGATGTTTGTTGCTGAACAGTTCAACTCTCTTTCCAGAGGTGGCATATATGCATTTTATGTGTATCAGGTAGATGTTGATCTAGGCATCTTTGAGGCTAGCTCAAGCCAAACTCAATTGCATGAGTTAATGTTAGTAATGGTAGTTGAGGTGGACCTAATTACAAAACTGCATTATCAGTTCTCTCTTGAACTTGGTTTATGCTAGGAGTCTGAGTAGAATTGCTCATGCTGTAACACTTAAAAGTTCATGGTTTGAGTTATAAGAGTTCATATGGAGAAGGCTCCTTATGTGATATGGATGTATTCAAAATATATCAAACGTTATTAGCAGGAATAGCTTTCAAGACCCTTTTGCCAAGCTAAATATTGATCATAGTTTCACTGGTGTTAAATACTGAGAGGATGTGAGTGTTGTGGCACCTTCCACTTGGATGCCCATGTCAGTTGTGTTTGGTTTGAAAACAGCTACATAACTCTGTTTACAGTGTTGTTTAGACTCTCTCCCCATCCTCTCCCCAGATGCTGGTAATTGGTGCTAGTGGTTATGACCACAAAGCTTTCTTGGATGGCAAAAAATGTTAAGCATTTAAAAAGATTTAAATACTGGATTTAAGATTGTAGATCAGCATGCCACATCATGTATCCAGTGGGCTAACAACAGCTCTCTCTTGTTTGATTTCACATGTGTAAGACATGACACAGGTACTGGGAATCTGGTTTCAATGTGGTGCCATTCAGCGCTCTGGAACGCAGTCATGTATGAATCCTCAGTGCTTTGACTTGCTGTTGTCTCTCTGTAGAGAAATGCAGAAATGTGCATCTTGTCATATTCATGACCCTATAGCGGGATCTTCCCAGGACCCCCTGAAAGGCTCACCATGCTTTGGCTGAGGGTTCATGTTACACGTATTTCTGTAATGAGGTACAAACTTTTGAAATTACAACCATGATGTCGGGATGTAGCCAAAATTAAAATCTTGGCATTATACAGTTAAAATATGTATCTTTGATGTTCTTAATAGTTTCAGAATGGTCCTTTTTTTTTTTTTTGGGAGTATGACTTAATGTTTGAGCAGTGCTTTGAAGATCTGGAGATTAGGAGTACTGCTGAACTGCAAGGTTTTTTTGTTTTGCTTGGGGTTTTTTTTTCTCTTTTGGAGCATTTATGGCAATTAAAATCTGACCAGTGGCTACTCCAAGTGATTAAAACGTTTTGGTATTTTGAACAATTCATTTGCAAAGCTGGGGGACTCTTGAGCTTTATTTAGGAGTTACTTGTATGTCCTTTTCTCGAGAGTCGTTAAGTACCAGGAATATTTCTTACATGTTACTTTACTAAATCATGCTGCATACAATTGTTGACTTGTGTTCAGGGCATTAGAATTTAGAAATCTGGAGTTTTGTGTTACTTGATGTATTTTCTCCTTGAGGACATGACCTTTACTGGCTGGCCGGCTGCATTATTTAAATAAAAGTAACAGCTGAAATGTTGTTTGGTTACTGTTAATTTTGTGTAGCAATGGCATAGCAGTGAAGGGTCTAAGGGTATTTAAAAACTATTGCATTTTGTACAATGTTTTATACAAAATATATTTTATTAGAGGAATAGATGGGGATTGTAAATAGTGTTTGGAAGGTGAATCAGCATTGAAGGAAAGATGGTTTATACTGGTGTATGTAGTGTCATTTGGAAAAATGAGTATTTTTCAGTCCATTGTGTTACTTGCATTATTTATACTAATACTTCTACCTTTATTTTCAGACCAATCAAACTAATCTGATTCTGTTCCAATGCTTCATAACATAACATCTTTTTTTGGGGGGGGGAATGTCTAGATACAAGTTAGTGCTCTTTTGTGGGATACATGTGGTTTACTCAATATTAAGTATTGGTTCGTACATTCAATCAGATGTCATGGCATTGTTTGTATAGTGGTCAGCTCTTCGTGCTGTATCTAAACTAGCAAACAAATGGACATGATGTTTGTACTGTTTGAAATTGGTGTTGTTATCACTGGAGAAATAGTTCTACTTTACACCTGAAGGTCTGTTTTTAGTACCGAAACATAAGTTTCAGTGCACATTTCCTGCTTGGTCTTAGGGTAGTGTTTTGATGCCAGGTTTTTCAATTCAAGTTTAAGAGGCCGCTGTAGTAAAGGCTGGTGTCTTATGTGCTAAATTAAACACCAGAACAAAGAACAAAATGGCAGCAAGAGTCGTGTGTCATTGAATGGATCTTTTTATAAATTATTTTGGTAGCTAATGTATTTTCCAGCGCAGTCATAAACACAAAATTTAGAGTAGTGAGTTCATGACCTTCTCTGCTCCCTTTCTCCCTTTCTTTTAGAAAACAGGTAGGTAGGCCTAAATCCATGTGATCTGTATCTTCCTGGACAGTGTCTGCTGTGGTCTTGAGGCTGGAGATCAAATACTGCAGACTTAGGTAATAACTTAATTTTGTATTGGGGTGTGTGGTAATAGAAGGGTTGAACTCCTAGTTCTCTTGCTGAAAAATCATTGATACTCTCTAACAGCCTGTATTTGTTTCATTTGTGATTGCTTTCTGTGAGCAATTATCATTAGAAATGCTGCAGTAAAATTGGCATCATATCACAAATCTCCTGGAGTGAAATCAAACAGGCAAATGGTATTCCCAGTAATAGGGACAGTCAGTGTGCACAGAGAACTCAACAGCAAATGAGAAAAATATTGGAAAAGATGAAGCTTACAGGATTGTGAAGTTCCTGAGAATAGTTTTATAGTAGGCAGAGAGTTCACTGTGCTGTAATCTGACAGGTTAGTTATGGATTCCTTGACTGTGGAAGACAGATCTTATGGCAGATGTATGATAAACCCAAACTTTGCACTAAATCCAAGTTGTGTATTATTTATGTGCCGACTCTGCGGTACATTCATCTTCTACATCCAGGTGATCTCAAACTGATGTTTGCTGTACTGCTTCCGCCACTGTTAAATTGTGCTTCACTACCAACTGATCTTAATTTCCTTACTGTTTTCCTGAAAAATGAGATGTATATAACCAGAGTATCTCTTTGTCTCTCTGCTCTGTAGACCTGTTTTAACAAATAGGTTGAAAAGGTGTGATGGCAAAGGACTTGAGTGACAAATGTGAATTGTATTGGGGTGAAATGGTCTTTTCTACCCATGATTGAGAAGCTCCAGTGCAAGTATATCTACATGCAAGAAGAGGCTGTTATGATCCCACTATTAAAATTATTAGGAATGCCTAAATGAAGGTGCAGACAAGACCAGATGCCAAAGTCAATAGTATGGATTTTATTTAATGGTAAACATCAGACAGAGATAGAAAGAAATAGGAGGAGGAGGGGGAGAAGTAAGAGAATGACAGAGAGAGATTAAAACAGAAAATATATCATCACTCTGTAGAACCCGGCAGTGTCCTGTTAGTCCAGTTCTTCTGGTCTTCTTAGTGGTGAGTGTCTCCCAAAAAACATAGAGTCCAATGATTAATATATATATATTCAGGAGATGCCGGCTCCTCCCATTGCAGGGGCCAAGCTTTGCAGTCTTGTGTAACAGACTGGATTTGTTGCCTCACTTGGATCACATGCAGTCTTCTGGTGGTAGAAGACCTCAGGAATGAGTCAGGGGGGCACTTTGGAGGTCTTTGATGGTTTATGACCCTTCTCAGCTGCCTCTCACGTTTATGTCCTGTGTGTATGTGGTCTTCCTGGGGAAGGCAGAGGGTTACTCCTTTGGTTTGGTGTGGAGAGATTTCACAATCACACACCCAAAACTCTTCTCCCCTGCCACCCGTTGAGTTTAGCTAGGGCAGATTCTTAGCACAGAGATATTCTTCCCTGAGCCTTGTTTACCTCTGCTCAACCTGAGTTGGTGAGACAATAGTCCTATCTGAAGTCCCCAGTCACAGTCCAAATTCCAGTCAGAAGGCCTTAAGAGGAGGGGGAATGCTTTGGTGGCTGCAGCAGACAGTTGCTTCCTTGCAGTTTGATTAAAGTCTTTCTATGATTTTGACCATGTTTAAGACATTGATGATATTCAGTCCATCACGGAGGCACAAGTGGGTGATACTATGAATAAACAAGGAATCAGTGAGTGTTAGTCCAGTTTGATACTTATATCCAACTTAGATGGAAAAAGGTATTTCTTTTCAGTTCTACCTCTCTGTCCTGCCCCCCAGCAGGCTTATATGAAGCTTTTGTTTTCCCATTTTAGCCAAAGAAGGTAGTGAATTTGTAACGAATTTCTGTTGTAGTCTCCATTTCCATTTTCTTCCATTTAACCTGTATTATGGTGCTTTAATACATTAATAGTGTTTTAAAAGTTGTGACATTTGCTAACCAATCAAGGAGAAAACTAGGGTCAAATTTATCTTTCTAGTGTAAATATGAGCTTAACTTCCTTTTTTTTTTTTTTCTTTTTCCCTGTAGAATGTTCACTAAACACCAGTATTTATAAAAAATCTGTTCTCAGGGTGGCTGAAATCTGTTAAACTAACCTGTTTGCCAACAGACATTTAAATAGTATTGCTTTAACGGAGACATTCATCAGACATTTTGTGTTACATTTTCAATGGATGGATTAGGGTTTATTGAACTAAACCCCACTTATGCTGGACAAAGTGTAAGTTCTTTCAAGTCTATGTTTGTGGTTGGTGTCTTGCTTTATTCTAGTTCTTGTTGTTGAGCATAAAATGTTATTTGAGTGTAAAGTGTTGCTAGCAAGCGATTGACTATTTTTGAGTGGTTTTGTTCATACTGTTCCAATTTACAATATCATCTCATGAGAATAGTAGAGTTCAGATTTAAGGAAGGAAGTGTGAATTACATTGTTAAAAATATGAGTAATTTGTGCATTTTTTTCTTTATCATTGATTTTTCTTAAATACTCTGTGACATAGCTCACAACGTATAAATTGAACTATCATCTGAAGTAAAACTGCAATGGGGTGTAATTTTGAGGGTTAATGCAACTGAAATTCATTGTGGTCTGGATTTTTTTGCAAAACTTCTGCTAGTTTCTGCAGAGTTATTCAAGATGTTTTTGTTAGTTTCTTGTGCAGTGTTTCCCTCAAGAGGAAGGTTATTGGCCCTGCAAGATACTGTTAAAAGCTAACAGTTACAGCAGCAAAGTAAAAAAGATCAATATTTCATTTTGGAATGGTGTTTCAGAAAATTGGTTTAGAAGGCATTTCGATGGTTCATTTAATGGTCTTTTTTATTCTTCTATAATATTAGGATGGTTGGTGCTTAAACCAGTAGCTCACTTGATTTGCAGCTTAATCTCTGCAACACTTCAACAAATTTAGAATTCCAGATATGCAGTGTGAGGACAAAAAAAAATTGCATTGCATATTATGATTTTCTTGTCTTGTGTTCCAGGTTGTGTTAAAGATCATTAAACATTACCAAGAAGAAGGACAGGGGAATGAAGTGGTCCAAGGAGTGTTGCTGGGTCTTGTGGTGGATGACAGACTTGAAATCACAAATTGCTTCCCTTTCCCTCAGCATACAGAAGATGATGCAGACTTTGATGAAGGTAATGGTTACAGTTTTGCAAAACTTTAGGTAAAAAAGAAAATGCGTATTGGCTAAAAAGGACTTTTTTTCCCTACAGTGAACAGAAGCTTGTATGTACTTAGATTTTTCAATATTACTTGAAGTATCAATGGGTTAATTGCAATACCATCCTGAATATCCAACTTAAAGCTTGTCTCTATAAGGGAGGTTATTTGGATAAATACTGTATGATATGGACACACTCATTTTAGGGTAAGACTGTGCACACAGAAAGTTACATTAGTTTCCTGTCTATAATTCACAGACTTTAAAGCTTTTTATGGAAATGCCTGTGTGTATGTGTGTACGTGCACACATGGATGTAGCTTGGCACATAGATTGCCTCTCTGTGAGCTTATTTGTATCTGTTAAGTACTCATTGAAAGCCTGGGGAGCAGAGCTTTGTAAGTTCAAAAGGCTTTGGCTAACTTGAAATCTGGGAGGTCTTTTTGCTTCTCCAAGTGAGCTAGAAAGTAGCATTGGTGCTTTCTGTCTGTCTTTGTTTCTTTGATGGTCCTAGTGATGTTTTGTTATTGACGCTGTAAGTCAGTATAAGTGGCTTGACATGAAATGACATAACATTTCTGAAGTAAACTTGAAAGGCTTATAATTCTGATCTTGGTAATGTAGGTATGTGTGTGTGTATTTAATGATACTGTTAGAAAAACTTCTTTATTAGGGCTTAAAGAGTCAGTTTAACTTCAAGAGTAACCCAAGAGGCAATGTAGTCAATGTAGTTGCAGTTGGAAGCTTGATTCTAATTTTGATAATTGAGTATGAGTTTTAAATTTCAGTAAGATTGCTTAATCTGTAAGTATAAACTGCTTTTTCTTGCTTATAGTGAGGTAAGAAATTATTAAATTAATATTTTATCTTATAACTAAAGAATCTCAGGCCCTGTCTTTCAAGCAGAAATAATTTTAAGAATTCTTTGCAACTTGGTTAGGTTTCTTAGCCATTTATTCCTTCTTTTGTGGGATTATACAGTTTTCTGTAAGAAAAAAGTGTGCAGAACAAAAGAGAATCTTAGTTGTCCTACATTAGCATGGTGTTTGTGTCAGAACTATATTTTATTAAAGCCTAAAAGATATTTCAAAGGTTCCTTCTCTTTTAGTGCTCTTCAAGGGATTGAAGTAATGTAAATTCTTAATTGGAGCCCATGTTTCATTTTTTTTTCCAGTGGAAAATGGCTGAATTATTTCCATGTAGCTGATAGGCAAGCAAGGAGTGAAATTAATTTCTTAGTTTTGGTTCCTCACTGTATGGTGGCTACCATGCTGAGCTGGAAGCCTGTAAGCTGGTATGCAGAGTTCTTCTGGTCCAAGACAATTACTCTTAGTACCAGTCTTTCTTTTTCCCTTTTTTAGCAAGTAGGCAGTAATCCTGGCATTCATTAGGGTCCAGAGCGCTGGTGGAGCTTGCCTCACCTGGATCTCTTCACTTGTCAACCTTCTGTTTCCATGCTGTGGACACAAAAAGCAGAGCAGGCGGAGTGGGAAGGGAGTGTGTGGCAGTGAGGCTGATGCTGCCTGTGGCAGTGGTGGGGAATCTGGAGCCAGGTCAGGAGAGCTTAGCTGTGCTGAACCCTTTAAGCTAACCTCAGGAGACATTTTCTGTTGGTTTCCCTCTTCCCTAGTCTCTGCTGTATGGGTCACAGAGACGTCCCCTCTGTCTTTTCAGTGAAATACAGTAAATAGACTGAACCATTCCAGAAATGCACAGTGCTCGCATTCATTCTGCATTCGCTTTACCTGGGGCCTGTTCAGACCTTTAACCTATGTTGTAGAGCCTAGGGAAGATGAAAACCTGAACAAAATGGTTCTTGAGGTTGCCAGCTTGAGCGCTCAGTGTCTTTTTAGGCTCCTCAGAGTTGTCTTCTGTCTTGCCAATGTGAAAAACAATAATGTTTTATAAATACTCCCTGTTTGTTTTCCCTGGAGCTGTGTTTCCCTATGCAAGCATCCTGCCAGATTTTCAAAAGATTCTTTTTTCTTCTAGATGCAGATAATTCAGAGAAATCTCTTGTTATGTGCCAGAATCTTAAAATTCAGAATGCTAAAAACTGAACTAAACAGGACACCTCCTTTCCCCCAAGACTTGTATGTTACATCAGTATCATAACTGGCTTTATATGTTCGCACAAATTCAGGCTCAGAGATATGGAGGGAAAATACATGGGGCTTGGCACTTCAGTGATGCTATCACACGGAATAATACCTAATGTTATGCTCTTTTGGTAATATAACGTTGTATTGTCTTTTCTTCTTCCTTAATGTGTATCTGTTTATTTTTTTTTCCACCCTAGTCTAACATTCTGACATAGGAGCAATCCTCTGTAAATTCCAATTTTCTGGTCCTGCAGAAAGCATTTCTTAGCAGAGTTATGTCATACTTGATCTTATGTTGAGACGGGGACTGTTGCACTGACTGAGGGGCCACACTACCCCAGTGGCCCTTTTGAGGGAAGGAAACAGGGAGTGGTTATCTTTTGGGAAACTTTTAATGTAATTAATACACCCCAAAAGTAATTTCTCTATATAATTTTGCAAGAGCTATAGAAACAGGTCACCTGAAAAATACTGATTTGCCTTGTGTTCTCAAGGTGATCATTGCTAAGGGAATTGAGCTTTTGTACAGGAGGGTGATATCTGAGCACACAAATTGTTTGGTAATTGGCAAGACATATTTAAGGCAATTTTTTCCTCTTTTAAACAGTACAAATCTAATATAAAACACATTTTTGGGGGCGCTAAAAAAATATCCTTAAATTGAACTCGAAATAGGTATGCATGACATTTAAGAATCACTCTGTTAAAGATGTAGTTCTAACTTGCTATCAATAACCATTCCTTTAGATATGTTTAGTTAGTTATATGTTTAGTGTTTGTTATGGTGCCGTTTTGTCTCTTGCTGCTAGTGCCTGAGATGATAGCAAGTTTTGAATGATTGCTGTTACAGAATTCTTTCAAAAATTAAATTTTTGATTTAAAAAAAATTACCGAAACGTGTTCTTTTAGTACAAGAACAATTTTTCAGCGCAGTTTGGATTGGACTGTTTCTAGAAACTATAGAAAACATGTTTGGGGTTTTTTTTTGACTTCAGATAATTCTAATTGCAAATCTTGGAGAGCTGTCTACCCTTATGAATCCACAGGTGTTTTTCGTCTTAGAAAGTTTCTCCTGCAGTGTTGTCTTCTTATGATACTTTTTACAAAGTGTTATTTTTTTGCTAAGATTTTCCTGTCAGGGAAGTCTTAAACACTTGGGTTGGCCTGCTGCAGCACGAGATTTCTAGAGGGGGTGGAATGGTTAAACCCAGCTCTCTGTTAGAAATTTGTAGGTGAAGTTTAATTGATGATGTGTGAGCTAGCAGAGGAGAATTGCAGAATGGGGTAGGTTGTTGAGTCTTCAGCAAAAGATGCTTCAATGTGAATGTATTTGGGGGCTGCACTCTGGACTTCTGGGCATTTACTTTTCAGATAATTGTTTCCTTTTTGCTGGTGCATGTAAATCCTCTTAGGCACTGAATTTATTTTTCAAAACACAGATCTTTAATTTTATGAAAATACAGTGATCTACACATACAACCCCTATTCCTGTGTTCCCTCTTTCTCCCCTTCCCCTCCCGTCCTCCACCTGATGGATTCAACTCTAGTTTATGGAAAGTTAGATTTCTATTGTAAGGATTTTTGTCTTTGGCGCTTCTGTGAAACGATGCAGTATTCCTGCTTGTGTTCGGGAAGGTAGTTTTCTGAGAAGCACTTTCACTTTAAGGCACTTTCAAGCCTTTGTCTAAGCATGGTTTTGCTTTCTTTCAGTTAAGATTTACAAACCCCCTTATTTTCTATATATTCTTGCTGAGAAATAGATGTATTTTTCCTGAATATAAATTTTGTTCCTAAGCAACATGTTAAGCTCAATCCTTTGCACTTTATAGTTTTTATCTTCAATGCTTTTCATCGAGTAGTTTTCCCCCGTGTTTAAAGGAAATTTATATTCCTTTCTTGGAAATCCAAAAAAATGAAGTATACAACTTGTAATTCATTATGGATATTGTGAGACATTATTTTGAAACAGATTTATTTCAGCCTGATTTATTTTAGTAACTTAATTACAAAGCTAATAAACTAAGTGCTGTGGTAATTATACCAATAGAAGCTTTGAGACTGTTATACATCAAAATATGTTCTATATAGTTGTAACTTTTTCATCTTTTGTAACTATGGAGAGTTTTCATTAGATTTTCTCTGCAATGCTACAGATGAAAAGCTGATGCTGCCTTCTCTCTCTGCCCCTCAACATCATTTTTACTTTCTTACCTGAGAAGATTCATTTTGGTTTTCAGTTTACAGGTTAGAAGTACCTAGATGATTAAAGATTCTATTATCTGTATTTTTCTGTGCTACAGGTTGACTTTAGTTATATAATCAGTTAGTAATAATTAGAAATAACACAGTGCAACAGTTCCACAACACCACTATTTTCTTTAGCCTCAAATGGATGCAGTTGCACATGTTGCAGCTCATAAATAGCACTTCTTTCAGTGTTTTACTTGGCCTGGGGCAGCAGCAGTTTGCACTGCTGAGCCTCACCTGCGGTGCTGCCAGTGCGGTCACCTGTGAGACATGGCCCTTGCAGAAGCAGAGGGCTTCAGGTAGAATCACAGAATCTTCAAGGTTGGAAGAGACCTACAATATCACACAGTCCAACTGTCAACCCAGCACTGCCACTGTAAGCCCTGAACCACTGGACCACCCAGCGCCAGATCCAGATGCCTCTTAAACACCTCCGGGAATGGTGACTCCACCACCTCCCTGGGCAACCTATTCCAATGCCTGGCCCATCCTAACAGTGAAAAAACTGTTTTCTGCTATCTAATATCCCCTCTCTCAGCTTAAGGCCATTTCTTCTGGTTGTCTCACTGCAGGAACAGCAGAAGAGACTGGCCCACACCTCTCTACAACCTCCTTTCAGGTAGTTGTAGAGAGTGATGAGGTCCCCCCTGAGCCTTCTCTTCTGGACACTCAACAGATACAGATCCCTCAGTTGTTCCTCATAAGACATGTTCTCTAGACCTTTTGAGAGCCTTTTTACCCTTCAGTGAACACACAGGAGTCCCTTGTTAAAGGGAGGTGGCTGAAATCAACTGCTTAGAAAAATTAAGATAAGACAATGAACTGAACATGAATGGTTGCTTATGACAGTGAGAATACAGCAAGTGTTCCCTCTGTTTAGGCCCTTCCCGTTCTGTTGGAGGCCTTGTTCTTGAGATCGCATTCCTTGAAGCCTGTGGTCTGCTACACCAGTTTGACATTATAAGGGATTCAAGGCCAGAGTCACAGAATTTCTTATGCTTCACAGCATACTGTGTCTTAGTGTGTAGGTGGACTGTTTTGGCTTTTTAAAAAAAGCGTCATCATAAAAAAAGGCTATTGTCTTATACGGGATTGTTTGGGTTTTTTCCCACATTATATGAATAATATTAATATATTAATAACTCCGCAAACAACTGTGAGTACAACTGGAAGAGCAGTTTGAACACCCTAAGGTTCTTGAAACCACTATATGGTCAAACCAGAATCTCCCACAGAGTTCATATATACCAACAGGGAACAAATGGACTCTGTGAGGATTGCCTTCTTTTGCTAGTATTGCAGTAGAAGTCCTGATGTCATTAAACCACAGGCCCCTAGCATTGTTGATTTGTCTCCTTTCCATAAAGCCTTCTGTCAAAGCTAAATTTTCTCAGTTTTTCTTGTGAAAAGAACTTCCAGTTATTCCCATTTTAAACAAAAAGTTAATTGTATCTTGTATTTCTCTTGTTTTGTTGCAGGACAGACCTTGACCACACAGTAACTGTGTCCTGAATAGGCAGATGCAGTTTTAGCTGACTTTTTTTTCTGTTGTTTTTGTTGTAGGGTTTTTTTGTTGTTTGTTTAGGTTTATTCTGTTTAGGTATAACCCTTGTAGCTCATGTCTTTTGTTTTCTATAGTAAGAAAATAGAATGTCTATGAAATAGAGAAATCAAGTTACATGAAGTTTGAGTTTTATTTCACTAAAGACAGAAACAGATGACCCAAAAGCTCCTAAATCACAGCCTTGGTTCTGGCTCTATTTGTAGTCCATTTATGTGAATTCCTCATCCATGTTTTTATAAAGCCTCTAGTAATTTAGGAAGAAAGCCATACTATGTAAATGTTGACTTTCCAATTACTAAGTGCTGGCAAAAGCCTGTCAGGTTTGTGCATGCATTTATGAAGTTTCGCTTTGTTCTCTATGTAAAAAGGCTGTTGAATTTTAAGTTGTATTCTTTTTTTCTTTTTCATTTGGGTGTAATGAATTTGTGAAATAGTAGCCTTGATAAAGATTAATTTATATAAGGAATTCAGATGAATATGACAGAGGACAAGATGGTGAGTTGTTGAACACTCAAAATAATCTCATCTGGTCTTCCATATTTTTTTTTGTGTGGATTGCCAGAGCTGTTGTTGGACTATACTGATGGACAGAGAGGTTAGTTATTAGGTGTGCTTAATTGTCATCAAATAAGATATATCACATAATCAAGGTTCTTTAATAAAACTGCTAATCACACCTGAATTATTTTGTACTTTACCTGTCACTTTTGATTTGTTTCCTGAAAGAAAACCGATATTGACATGACTTGTGTAATGGTAATGATTAATTGGAGTAGCAGGCATGCACCATGTTTTGCTTAAGTTTTCATACTGTGCAGACCTATGTCTACTGACTGGAGGCTTTTGTCTTTTTTTGGGCAAGCAAGAAGAAATCCTGATAACAGGCTCCTCTTCAGGGTGTGCACGCTGAAGTGCTGTCAATGTGTGGATATGTGGAGTTCTCTATCTATAGATATATATAGGATATATATATGTATCTCCTGTGTCTGTCTAGCTATCTATCTAGCTATCTATCTATCGTCTTTCTCTATCTAATCTGGGATACGTATATATATGTAGATTCTGTGCCGAAGGATGTTTTGCAGTCCCAGGAGCTCAAGCGAAGCGCCTGTACCTGTGTCCCCTGGTCCGCGCCGCCGGCAGGGGGCGCTCGTGCCCAGCGCACGGGTCCGCATTCCCGGGCCATTCCCGGCGGGAATCCCGGGGCCTGCCGACAGCACGGGCACGCACAGTGTTGCCGTCTGATAACGCTCGTGTAATCTTTTATACGAATGGACTCAGAAAATGGGTTGCGGAGTGCATTGGCTGCCCTGGCTCAGTGTTTCTGTGGTTCTTAAGGCAGCCTAGATGTGCCGTGTGCTCTAAGGCTCAGTGTAGATGGAGAACTTGGTTCAGAGGCTTCCGTGTGTGTATCCTAAAGCAGGACAGGAGCTTGCTTGTTCTGCCGGTTTGCTTCTTTGCTTCCCAATTCTACCACGTATAACTAAGAAAGGGGAGGTAGCATTTGTGATGGAACTTCTTGGCTTATCGAAGGGGGTTTATACAATTGGACTGTACAGGCTTAAAAATTGCGTGCCAGCTATTCCTCTGCTGATAGTACTGCACAAACTGCCTGAAATGCTTCGTTTGCTGCATTTCTGGATTTTCAGGTTGATTTTTACTGTAGGGGTGATGCTTTAAAGTGGTAGGTTAATCCTTTTGTTTAACATCTAATTTTGTATTCAAAAAGAGATAATTTTGCTCTTTAAAGTATGAGGCATATTAAAGTTTTATTTAAATCAGATTCTATTGACATTTTCTGCAAAAGAACTTAGTGCAATCTGATTTTAAATGCAAAATGTTCTACTAGCTCTCAGCTTCTTTATTTTTTTTTTTTCAAGGAAACATATTTCATGGCATTTTTCCTGTGGTAATCTTAAACGGAAAAACCTTATGTCATAGGTTGTTAGATTTCTTTTTTCCGTAATTCATGACTGCAGGGGATATTATCAACATATTTGATAAACTTCTACATTGAACTTTACTGAAAATTTGGCTTAAGAATATTCACTTATTAACCCTAAAAATTATGTTAGAGAAGCATCTATTTTAAGAGATAGGTAGTTTGCTGTATGTAACCATCTTTTAGCAGCATTAGAATGAGCTGGAAGACTGTATCCAGTGCAGTTATGTGTTTAAACATTTCACTATACCCGAGTTTTCAGCTTGAAGCCATGAGTTTTTTACTTTATAGCTTGTGTTCTATCTTAACTGTATTCTTTATTTAAAATCATGGCATACAAGAATTTAGTTTGTTATATGGATGTTTCATATAATTTTGTAAGACTTGCAGAAACTCATTAATTTTTATGTGGTCAGCAGTATGAAAGCCCAATTTCTTTAACCTTCAATTTAGGTAAAATATTACAAATGAGCTGTTCAGAATTTGGTTTTTTTGTGCTAATATAATCAGCTCAGCTTTGACTAAAGACATAAAAGTGCACAGAAGAAGATAACCAATTATATAATAGAACTATATTCAGATATTTGATATCTGTTCATTGATTTCAGGCATCGATCTGAATTTTATGCTTTTATTGTAGTTTGTTACAGTAATTTGAAAACATTAAGCCTGATTCTTGCTGTTTACTAGGGGAGAGAAAACTTACAAGTTATTTACCCTGAGTACTCAAAAATGATTTTTGATGAGTTACAAAGAATACGAAGGTTTTAAAATTTTTATAAATACTTTTAATTTATTTATTCAGGTTGGGGAATATGCAAGAACTCTGAAATACAAAAATATTTTATATTCCCACACACTTTAAATTGCACAAGTGCAAATGACCTTGAGTTTGTATTTTATCATTAACTTGTGGGAATATTACAGAAAACATTATATCTAACGTGCTAGTTCCTATTAAAAGCAGAGACATTAGTTTATGAAATGGTGTTGCTGTGAACATATGGCAAAGGTGAAACTTGCTGGCTTTTTTTTTCCAGATGCATTCTCTTTTGCTAACCACTCGAATTTTCCTGTACTACAGTTCAGGAAAAAAATCTGGAGATAACCGTTTCTATTTTAAGAAGCAGTTTTTCCAGGTAATGGCTAGAACATAACAGACATCCTCGTTAGTCTTCGTCTTGCCGAGCTGAGGTACGTGCTGCCTTGCATACCTAAAGTTAGCAAAGTAGTGGCTCTAGGCTACCCCTGTGTTTGGAGGAGCTAAAGCTTCATCCAGAAGGCAGCCCAAACCATGTGAAGACAGCATTGTCAGTTCTCCTAAAATTTTTCTACTTGTTCATGCTTGATTATTATTCCTCAGTCTTGGGCAATGTAGTATAGGAGCACACATTTCCATTGGACTGCCTGGATCACACTCTCTGCTTTTTGCATGTCTTGCTTTGGTCTGTAGCATGTCCTTCATTCAGGGTCCTATTGCTTGTGGCCCTTTTGGTTGCGCTTAACTTTGGCCATACATTTGGACTCTATGCTAGTCTGTTCTTTTGGTAACAAACACTTTTCCCAATGGGACTGGACCAAGAGGAAGAGAGAGTTCTTTTAACACCTTCTTATTACCTCTTTCCATTCCCCCTCCTTTCCCTTTTTTTGCTAATGCAAGTATTTAGCCATTTCCTTTCCCAAAGAATGCTGTAATAAACTTGAGGGAGCTGAAGGAAAGCGCTGCAAAATGAGCAAATCCTGTATTTTTTTTTTTGTGAAAGCTGAAATGAAGGAAATACCTATAGTTCTATTGAAAAGTAATTCAAATCAATACATCTGGATGAAAAGTGATAGAAACTGATTGAAATAAGTAGTAGCAGTAAATTAAGAAAAATAATTTTTGTTCTTATGTCTTGCTCCATGATGTTTTATGGATTTCTCAACTGCATAACTTGGAAAAATTATGTAGCATTATTCTCTGAGAAAATGATACATAGTCAAAGTATAGTACACATTAAACCCAAGTTGCACCTCTTTTGTTCATAGTTTTTACATTTATTTTATTAATGGAAAGGCAGAGACATGAAACTGGCCCAAGGTTCGGGTCTGAGTATTGAGTTGAATACTTCAGGAACAGACTTGAAATCCATTTTGCTGACAGAAAACCTACAGCAGCAGTGGAATTAAAGAGATAAAAGCGGTTTCACGATAATTATAGAACTTAAAAGATTTTTCTAGATAAATACTAGTCTTTGATAGAAGAGAGAAAAATCCTTAGTAGAGTTTAAGTTTATATCTGTATTTTAGCATTATTTGTTTATCATTAGTATGTGTTGTTAAATCCAGTGGTGCAGTCAAAAATATATGGGGAAACTGAGGAAGTTCAAACTGAGCAAATCTTGTTTATCTCTGTAGTTTGGTAAACCAGTGTATAGAATCTTAATATCAGCAAAATTTAAGAAAATAAAAACCTCTCTAAAGCTCTACCGAAGGTGAGCAGAGTGTGCATAGTTGCACATGTAATAATGTATGGTAGCTTAAATTTATATAATTCCTAATTGACTGTGTCCACAAAATGTATGTATTGCAGATAAGGTTCTCACCCATCTAACTTCAAGACTTTTACTGTATTTTGGTCTCTTGTGTGGAGGTCGATAAGTTGCTGTAGTTTGCAGCTTGTCTTTTGTTTCACTGTTTGCTGAGTACACGGTTTGATTTCTTTTATTGGATTACATGCTTCAGTACAACATAAATTCATGCAGTAGAAAAATACACATTAAAATAGGTTGTTTACTCTTCAGTAAAATGCTCATACATTTTTGTAGGTTTAGTGTGATAAATCCTCTGTACATATTTATAGCCACCATGCAGCAGTGTGGAGTTCTAGTCGATAATAGAAATGGAAAGATTTCTTTAAACTTTTTAGACAACAAGACAGATATGTTCTTTGTGCAATATATTTAGGTCATAAGGGACATCTGCTAAGGATAATTTTTTAACGCTTGCTAACAATCCTAATATAATATGGCCTATTCATCAGTCATATTGTTCCTGACTTGGCTAGTGCGGATTTTAGTGATTCCCGATGTGCATTCAGATTCTCTTAATTGCTGGTTTCTTGCTGTTCTATCTTATTGTTTTGTAGGACAATGCATAAGCAGGCACAGAATAATCAAAATGGTTTCCCTGTCCATATTAGGCACCTAACAAGAGATATATTTGCTGTGCAATGTGTCTGTGTGTTTTTGCAAGTGGAAGTCTCGTTGAAACAAAATAAATCTTACCAGGGAAGTAATATAACAGGATTTGAACATGCTATGCAGTGCCTATGTGTGTGTGAATATATGTATTTATAGATGTGCGTGTGTGTGTATATATATATTTATATATAGAAACCTGATCCATGCGGAGTGTCTTGCAGCTTTTATAGTGTGCTTTTATGTAGCAGAGAAATGGGAGGGGTAAGGTAGAGAGGAACTACAGACACTGAACATTGGGATTTTGGAGTTCTCGACAAACTGTTAAATTGTGCCAGTTTTGTGCCTTTGGTTGTGAAATAAAAGCTTGTTTAGAGATATTTGCAGTACAACCGAGATCTAATCTTTGTTTTAATGAACTCAGAATTTCACTTAGCTGCGAGGCGTTTGACTCCCGAAGAGGTGAATGTAATGTTTGTCCATCTCACACACAGAAGGCAGATAGTGCTGGGCTTCATTGTTTGAGGGGAGAGAGGTTATGATGGGGTTTAGGTTTTGACAGTGAAACAGGAAAACTGACCAGATGAAGTTTGGCAAAATTACTGAAAGGGGTATTTGTAATTTTTTTTCTTTCCACCTAACATGTTCTTTTTTTATTTTTTTTTTTTGCCAGTTTGTATTGCTCCATGCTGTGTTCTTACCTACTGATAGAATAATAGCTGTTTAGTGTTTTAGGATAATTGTTCTATTCATTAAGTGTTTTAACTTAATCCGTTTTGTGCTACTCTGAACTGCTTGTGATACTGAAAGAAAAAAAGGTAGAAATTGGAGCTTTTTAGGTGCAGCAGGTTGAGGGAAGCTTGCTTTATAGCTTACTCCAGGTGTTGAATCTTGTTTAAGTGTTAGCCCTCTGATCAATTTTGGAAGGGACAAAAGAACCTTATTTGCTAGATTTGTTACTCTCATTTTTACTCAGTTGTCTTAGTCAAGCACCATAGATGATCTTTAAAATCCTGCGTAGCTGCAGAACATGTAAATCGTTTGTTGTTAGTTGTTTTGTTTGTTTGTTTGTTTTCCCAATTCTTCTAGTGATTTTTACTTCAGCTCTAACAAAACATGTTTAGGAAGATTGGTTTGGGCTATTAAAGCAGTGCCAGTGATCAAGAATAAATCAGCCTGTGGCTGTGAAGTCAGTTGTTGAGTACAGTTGAAAGACCATAGTCTACAGAAATGTTGATTTGATTCAGAGTTTCAATCTGTAGCTGTACAGCTTAATTGAATTATTTTACCGGACTTCTTCTTGTTCTCCACATTGAATAGTTGAAAATTTTATTCATCTATGCACTGTTGATTAAAACAGTTTGGCAAAATCTTTATGTAAACTGCTTTTACTTAGAGTATGTGTACAGTTTTTGTGTAGAGCTGCTGATTTTCTGAGGCTGCAGCTGGGGAGAAAGCAACAAGGGAAGACGGAGAAGGGAGTCGAAGACACTGTTGTAAGGATGCAGTTTGGACACTGGGTGCCACTCCTGGTACACACTGAGGCTCAACAGCCTTTCTCACGGAGTGGAACAACAAGCACTCGTAAAAATGGAGGTCTTTGTTACTCAGGAAATTCTGAAGATCTTCGTCCCCTGAGCCTAGCAGTTCTTGCAGTTGAAAAACATTTTCCTCAGTCCTGCAAGGAGTAACTAAAGCCATAAGGGCAGGATTTTTTTATTTTTTGTTATTTCAGTTCTACTGCTTTTCTAGATTTGATGTGTTGCTGTCTAGTTACGTAGCTTCCATCATGTACAAGAAAGACAAGATTGCAGCACCAGCTACTCAGGAACTAGAGCAGGCCTGGCAGTTCTCATGAATAGGAAGAATAATATCAAAACAAAAGAATGGGAATAAAATATCTCCCTGCAAGCCTATATAATATATATATATATATTCTATCATGTGCTTGCTTGTTAGATTAATTCAGTGTCAAAATCATTGGGTGGTGTGTTACTGATGGAAGACTAGAGGAAAAGACAGTTGAGGATCGGTTTGGATTGATCAATTTCCAGAAGCTAGAATTGGAGGCACGTACTGATGGTTTCCAAGAGGCACCAAGTGCTGAAGATATGAGGAATGCTGAGGAGATGGAATAAGGAGTGGCAATAAGAAATGTTTAGATGTAAATTGGAATGAGGTTAATGCTCCCACCCTGGAAGCTGCGTAGCTCTCAAACTAGGAAGCGTGACCTGATTTATGCTTTACTGTGCTCATGCCCAGAGGCGTCAGCTGGGTCTGGGTGTCCTGAACATTATACAAACACATACTTGCTCAAACATTTTAGAAACAGCACTGGAGTTTAGGTGTCCAGTTCTTAATGGCTTTCAGTGGGATATTGTTGGCATCTCTACCTGGCTAATCTGGAAACTGAAATTTCAGTTATAACTGAAAGGCAGATGGGGTTTGGGAGGCAAAATGCCATAGCATTTTGAAAATGTTAGACCTCTAAACCTGATTTCCATGCAAAAATTTTATCTACTCTTTTGTTTGAAAAGAAATTGAAATAGTGGGTCAGAAATTAAAATGTGCTTGGAGGGGAAGGAAGACACTACTTGAAATAGTGAATGACAGGGTGAGGGATGAGGGAGCTCCTTGTAAAATTCTGCTTTGATGCAATGGTGTAGAATTAAAAACAAAAAGTCCCTCTATCCTCAAATGCAGAAATTTGAGCTCTTGGTTTTACTTTTTAAAATGACATTTGAAAAAGGGTTCCTGTTATTCACAGTACTCTATTGTATGATGCTTGACTGAATCTTCCAAGACATTTTTCTTATGATGTTTCAAGTGAAAAATTAATTGATGTATTTGGATGCATAAAGCTCGAAGTTAAATTGAAGAATAAATGTCAAATCAACTTTTTTTTTTTTTTCTCTTTGCCTGCTTGCTGTCAGAGCTTATAGTAATTTTACAGGTAAAGACTTTTGTAAGTAGTTAAAATTTTTGACTGTTTTTAAATGAAACTTGCAGGTTAAGTCTCTTAAAGTTGCCACTGAATTTTTTGGACTTTCCAGGACAAACACTTTGGCCTACAGAAAACTATGGCAAACATGAGTCATTTGGTATTCCTCTGGAATTAGCTAAGCTTTATGTAGATGGTGAATAGTACAAAGCCAGACTGGTTTCTGTGGTTTTGCCAACTGTGGCAAAACCCCCAAGTTTAAAATAAGTATTTTTTAACTTTTTTTTTCTTTTTAAATATTAGACGTTCTTATCGAAAAGCACCAAATACATAACCAGAAATTAAGAACTGGTGCAAACCTTCTTTTGTTGACACTTGAAAATGGGCCACTTGAAATAATGAGTATGGCATACGATAAGCCAGAGCCACCTGGGTTTTATTGGGCTACTTCATGCTTTGATCACAACTTTATTTAAAGAGGTGTCTGTTTACAGCGTCAGTGTGCCTTGTCATCGCTGTGATTTAGATTTTAATCTGACACAATGCAAAGAAGAATTGCAGAAATCAAGGCAGTACTCAAATGAGAAACTGGTATGGGAGAGATGCTAGTTCAATGTGTCAGCCTGAGAACAAAAGCACCTGTTAAACAAGACTTGTAATCTGAAGGAGCATTAGACGACTTTCAGCGAATCTGGGACACATCATGCCACGGAGACAGTGGCAATAACTCAGACTTGCTGGGAGCAGACGGAGGAGTTCATCTGGAACAGGGCACTGCTGTCTCAGACAGACCTATCCGGGTAGATGTCAATAGGGACGTGTGTTTGTTGGTGTGGTGCAGCCATGTCCTTAGGAGCTGGTGTCACAAGGAAGCACTGCTGTAGGCCATGTGTACAGCTCTGCACTGTGAAACAGCTGGGTTTTGGTCCAGCCAGGGGTTCCCAGCACAGCGCTTTGCATGTTGCAGACATGCTTCTTAAGATTTCCCTTTGCTTTCTCATCTTGCATTTAAACGGCACTTTAATGTGAAAAAAGGAACAGTTGGGTCCAGCCTCTGATCCTGCTCATTCTTGCTAATAAATTAATAAATTCTGATCCATCTTAATAACTTGAATAGGGGAAAAATCTGTCTTTATTATTTCTCTTGGTAAAATTTTCATGCAGTTTTGCAGACATGAAATAAAGCCATCACTATATACAAGTTGTAATTTGTGTAGGTTGTAACTTTTTGAGACTTTGCTGAGGCAGAGGTAGTAGAGCTGCTTGTTTGGTGGCATCTGAGTATTTGGTTTGGTTGTGGATACTTAAGCATATTATTCAACATATAATACTCCTTTTCTTGCCTGGTTATTTGCCACTGAAAGTTCTCTCTTCCCCTCCTGTTTTTCAGTTTGTAACTAACAGCTAGTGTTTAATATAATGGTGACAGTAGTTCTTAATTGGGATTATCTTTGTTTCACTTGTATGTTTTTGGTTTCTTCAGTGTAGACAGGGTGAAGGGACGTTTGATTAAGTCTCTGTTAAGAAAAAGGTTTCTGCAAAAGATTTTTTCCTGTGTCCAGGATGGCTGCAAGAAGAAACAGTGAGTTTAACTTGTATAAGTGTGAGTCGGTGTGAGAAACACTGTAAGAGTTGTGGTACAGTAGGATAGGTTGAGTGGAAGTCTTGGGAGGCCACGGATGATACCTTAGCCAGCTCCTTGCTACAAGCAGTGTATAATGGGAGGAAACAGTGATCAGATTACTTTTAGCTCTGTCCCTGTGATTCTGATATCCTAATTATCTTGAATTTAAAAGAGACTTTAAAATTGCTGAAAGTGATGCATTTCACCTACTGTAATTTGATCGACGTGCTTAATAATATTTTTAATACACCCCCTTATATGTGGAAGTCTTCATTTGTGCAGGGGCTGATGTGAAGGTGGTTTGATTTAATTGAAAATATGTACAGTTAGGAAAGGGAAAACCAACATTTGCATGAAAACATCTAAAGCATCGTAGTTCAAGTATCTCAGAATAGTATAAAGGAGAAATAATACTTTACTTTTCATTATTTGCCATTTTATTCAATTGTATGTGTGGCAGCTTTTTCCCTTTTAACATGGAGGAAGGTAGTTGATGTGACCATGGTAATACAGTGTAATGCCCAGCTGTCTTTAAAAGCCACTACTTTATAAAATGAGAACAGGTAATTTTGTGAGGATGGGGAAAATCCTCCCCACTTCTAAATGTTTGATTTTGGTTTTGATTTTTTTCTGTTTCCAGATTACACACAAAAGTTAAAGCTTCCCTATATATATTTTCCTGTAAAATCTGGGGTTTTCCGTCATATTTTTATCAATTTTAGTGTAAAATTTAATGTTCATTAAATACATGCAAGCAACTGTTTCATTAGTCCACATTTGCTCTTTCAGAGCAACTCAAGTTTAATTATTAAGCTAAATTTTTAATTAGTGTTACCGTTGACTTTTTTGCATTCAAAGAAGTGCAATAATCTTACTTAAAGTAGCAGTAGGTCTGTATTATCAGGGCATAAGAATGCAGTGTATATATAACCTTCTTGCTTCTTTCACTTTCTTCAGGAGTCCTCATCATTGTGTCACTATGCTTTAACTCACTTCAGAGCTTAAGTGAACCTCTTTAAACATGAGTCCACAGGAAATGCTGGACTGACTTGTGTGGGATGAAGTCCCGCAGCTCCTCCTGGTTGTGCTCCTGTGATTAGCTGGGGCTCTGACTGGTGTACTGTGGATGCCACTGGGCTTTGGGGTGGGCAGGGGTCCTCGCACACTGTGCACCAGCAGGTGTTCCAGTCAGATCTGTAGCTGAGCCCTCACTTGTACAGGTGTGAACTGGAAAGTTCCGTATAAACAGGGACAGATTGGTGACTGTCTCGGCTTACCTGGACCTACCCTGTATGTTTAAGAGACTTTCAGCTGTCTGTCATCAATGTGTCTGTTTCTGTCTGGATCAATTCTCAAATGTGGCACTTAGTGTTAAAAAGATATTGGCTGAAAGAAGCAAATGGTAGCACTCAATTTTTATTTTCAAGTGTCAAAGCATAATATTCATGTACACTCCCAGTCCCCATTAACTCTTTAAGTTGTCTAAAATAGTGACACAACTTCCACCCTACTTTCAAGTCTTCCTGACAAATATGTGCGTTTTAGGTATGGAAACTAGTTGATTAAATGATTAGTTTATTGTAAACTTTGATAAAAATACTGGTTGTCACCTCTAAGAGCACACTTTTATATAGGCCATTTCTAGGAAAGGTGCTGCTGATGTTCTGGGCCTTCAGCTCAAGTAGACTTTTTTGGTTTAATTTCCTAGTAAGGTGTTGTAGATCCTTGGCTCAGGTAAAGGCCCATCCCTATTTTTTTTAAAATTAGAGGCAACTGTTATGGTTGCTGTTACTGCAGCTCTCCAGTTCATAGTTTGCCAGGAGTGCCTGATGTCTCTCCCTGAGGCTGGGCCAACAAAAGGTTATTTTGCAGAATGTATCGTGGTTGAAGAGCTGTGTCATTGGGTGGAGGAGCTACAGGAGGAAGTGAACAGGCTGTGTAGTATTTGAGCAAATGAGTGAGAGTGAAACTGATTATTTTCAGAGATGCTGCAATCTCAAGCCTCTCAGGAGTCTTGAACCTCCATTGTAGTGGAGAAGCAGGTGGACTGAGGACCCTGCAGGGTAATTAGTCAAAGGACTGTTAGTCAAGGGTTTGTTAAAGGCTGGAAGCAGGTCACTGGTCATACCAGGAGCAGCATTCCTCCTTCTCCTCACTTGACAACTTGGACTGGCACCTTCTGCAACAGGCATGAAGCTCTGGAACTAAAAGGCCAGATGACTGATGAGGTGGGCAAAGGTCCTTCTGGGATAGAAGGGCCTCCTAAAGCAACACCACCTGTACCCCCCATCATGACCTCCTCTGTTAAGAGGAGAAGAAAGGTGGTTGTAATAGGAGACTCCTTTCTAAGGGGAACACAGAGCCTGGTATACAGACAGGACCCAATGCACAGGGAAGTGTGCTGTCTCCCAGGGGCTTTACTGGAAAACTCTCCAGTCCAGTAAGGCCCTCTGATTACTATCCACTATTGGTTGCAGACTGGCAGAAATAAAACAACAAAGAGTAACCCGAGGGAAATCAAAAGAGACTTCAAGGCTGTGGGACAGTTGGTAGAAAGAGCAGGAGCTCAGATAGTTCTTTCCTCGATCCTTCCAGTAACAAGGAATAATATTTACAGGAATAAACAAATCCATCAGGTCAATGTGTGGCTCCGAGGTTAGCATAATTGGAAAAGTTTTAGGTTTTTTTACCATAGAATGATCTACTAACATCTGATCTACTGACACCTGCCAGGATGCACCTGTCTCGGAGGGGAAAAAGAGTTCTAGCACAAGGAGCTAGCAGGCCTCATTGACAGACCTTTAAACTGGCTTGGAAGGGGACAAAACCAGGCTTGCCAGTGATGAGCAATGGGATGGTGTGCCAAAACTTGAGGAATTAGTGCTCATTGCACTAATAGGATCCCTCAATCTGCCTCACCAGGTCTTGGCTACAATGTACCACACCTGAAATGTTTCTACGCCAGTGCATGCTGCATGAGGAACAAACAAGAGCAGCTTGAAGCTTTGGCCTGGTCCCAGAGATTTGACATCATTGGCATAAGTGAAACCTGGTGGGATGAGTCCTGTGACTGGAGTTCCCTGTTGAACAGTTATAGGCTCTTCAGGAGGGATAGGTAGGGCAGAAGAGGCAGAGGAGTGGAACTGTATGTAATGGAAGAGTTAGATTGTATGGAGCTCACAGCTGGCAATGGCACAGTTCAGAGGCTCTGGTAAGAAGTAAGGGGCAAACACATTATGTGAATGTCATGGTGGGAGTCTGCTATAGACCTCCCAGCCAGGAGAATGACACTGATAAATTTTTCTTCGAGGATCTAAGGGATACTTCCAAGTCAATTGTTCTTGTGGGTAACTTCAACTTGCAGAAATTAATGAGTAGCATCAAACATCTGGAACAACCTGGGCCAGAAGATTCCTAAAAATTTCAGATGACAGCTTAATGGAACAGGTCCTAAGGGAGCAGACTCGGAAAGATGCCCTCCTTGATTTGCTGCTTGTCAACAGAGTGGATCTCATGAGCGAAGTGAAGGTTGGTGGCTGTCTTGGCCACAGCAACCACAAAGTGATCAAGTTTAAAATCTTTTGACAAGAGGAAAAGTGCCAGCAAAACCTTGGCTCTGGACATGAGGAGAGCAGACTGCGGGCTGCTCAGGGAATTAGTAAGATACCTTGGGAAAATGTTTTTGCAGGTGCTGTGGTCCATCAGTCCTGCTCACTTTTTAAACGTCACCTCTAGAGTGCATAGGAGCCGGCAATTCCCAAGTGTCGAAGTCAAGCAGGCAAGGCGGAAGGCTGGCTTGGCTGATCTTTGAAATAAGGCAAAAAAGTAATCTGTGTGCCCTGTGAAAGCAAGGTCAGGTGACGTGGGAAGAATAGAGAAATGTGGCTTGCCACTGTAGGGAGAAAATTTGTGCGGCCAAAGCTCAAATGGAGTTGAAACTGGTGAGAAATGACCATGTTAATGGCAATAGGCAGCATAGAAATACCACTGGCCTGTTACAGGATGAGGATGGTCACCTCATAAACAGGGACGGAGACAAGGCAAAGATGTTCAGTGCTTTCTTTGCCTCTGTCTTCAACATGGATGATGAACCAAGGGGGTCTCAGTGCCCTGAGCTGGAGGACGATGACTGTGAGAATGATCAACTCCCAGTTGACCCTGAAGTTGTGCAGGATCTGCTGCTCCAGTTGGATCCCTACAAATCTATGGGGCTTGATAAGATTCATCCAAGGATCCTCAAGGAGCTAGCTGCTGTATTTACAAAACCTCTCTCAGTGATTTTTGAGTGGTCTTGGGAATCTGGAGAGATCTCAGGTGACTGGAAACTGGTGAATATTGTCCTGATTTTCAGGAAGTGCAAGAAGCAGAACCACAGAAACTACAAACCTGTCAGTCTCACTTCAGTGCCTGGTAAAGTTACGGAGAAGATTATTCTGGGAGGTATTGAAAAACACCTGAAAGACAATGCTGTCATCAGTTGCAGACAGCACAGCTTCATGAGAGGCAAGTCCTGCTTGTCAAACCTGATTGCCTTTTTGGACAAGGTAACTAACCTAGTTGATCAAGGGAATCCAGTTGATGTAATCTTTTTGGATTTCAGTAAAGCTTTCAGTACTGTCTCTCCCAGGATCCTTCTGGACAAAATGTCCAGCACAGGTGGATAAACACTTCATGTGGTGGGTGAGCAATTGGCTCACGGGTTGAGCACAGTGGGTAATGATGAATGGCATAACATCAGACTGGCGACTTGTCACTGGTGGGGTTCCTTGGGCCTTGTGCGCTTCAACATTTTCATAAATTACTTGCACACAGAATTGGAAGGGATACTGAGCAAATTTGCAGATGACACAAAATTGAGACGAGCTGTTGCCTCCCTCAAAGGCAGGGAGGTCCTGCAGAGAGACCTCGACAAAATAAAGGACTGGGCAATCATCCAACCACATGAAGTTCAAAAAGAAGTGCCGTATTCTGCACCTGGGACAGGGCAACCCCAGGTGTACATACAGACTGGGGAATGAGGCACTGGAAAGCAATGCCATGGAAAGGGACCTGGAGTTGATGGCAAGTTGAATATGAGTCAGCAGTGCCCTGGCAACCAGGAGGGCCAACCATGTCCTGGAGGGCACCAGGCAAAGCATCACCAGCTGGTCGAGGGAGGGTATTGTCCCGCTCTGCTCTGCACTGCCATGGCCTCATCTTGAATATTGTGGCAGTTTTGGGCACCAGAATATAAGAAAGACATGAAAGTATTAGAGGGTGTCCAAAGGGGAGGGTAACAGAGATGGTGAAGGGCCTTGAGGGAAAGCCGTATGAGGAACAGCTGAGGTTACTTGGTCTGTTCAGCCTGGAGAAGAGGAGACTGAGGGGAGACCTCAATGCAGTCTACAATTTCGTTGTGAAAGGAAGGGGCAGGCACTGATGTCTTTTCTTGGTGACCAGTGAGAGGACCTGAGGGAATGGCCTGAAGTTGTGTTCAGGGAATGTCTAGGTTAGAAAAAGGTTTTTCACCCAGAGAGTGGTTGAGCACTGGAACAGGCTCCCAGGAGAAGTGGTCACAGCACCAAACCTGTCACAGTTCAAGAAGCATTTGGATGATACACTCAGGCACATGGTGTGACTCTTGGGGATGGCCCTGTGCAGGGCCAGGAGTTGGACTTGATGATCCTTGTGGGTCCCTTCCAATTCAGCATATTCTGCGGTTGTGTAAAATGGTGTAGTAATTTGATTTCCACTCTCATCAAAGATCATTGTCATATCTTGATAAACAGAAGGTCATCATTCCGGTTTTATCACAGTGTGGCTAAAAGTTTTAAAAGAATTGTAGACATGGATGAATAACTGAAAGTTTCACTAAATTTATTTACTAATACTGAATTTGTTTCTTCTATAAATCCATTCAAACTCTTGTAGGTTAACACCACCCCACCCTCCCCTGCTTTTTGTTAGGTAGGAATAGAACAAATATATCATGACATGAACAACATAATTGATTAGGTGTTTTTAAACACATCAGCAGTCTTTTAATTTAAAAGGTATTAACTATTTAGAAGCGCTGTTGGTATCTTTCTTTGCTGAATGTTTTTCTCCAGTCAGGACTTCTGTAAAGGTATCTGTGTGCTTCTTTTTGTCTCTGTGTAGGGGAAAGGTGTATAGCACACTGAACATCTATAAAATGATATTGCTGTTGGCTCTGTGAAAAGGGAAAATTACTCAAAAGAGACTTGGAAGAAAAGAATGGAAAGGGACCTTGGTTTCAGGCCTGGGGAACTGCAGAGCACTTTTGAGCTGTTAGAAGGGGAAAGGAAAAAAAAAGACTTTGTTTATACTAGTAAATCATAACTCAAAGCTATAGTGAATGCAGGACTAAAGTGGATTTAGCCAGTGCTGTGTAACTTTGATCATCATTATGGTTTGTTTTGCATTTCCTTCGTAGTGTCCCACCAGGCTGTCTTTGAATTGGCTTTGTTGTCATCATGTCATCCACACGTGCAGACTCCAACACTGCTGTTCTTCTGTCCTATCTGGAATTTTGCAAATGCTGTATTTTCTTTAGCTTTCTAAAGTGTTTTGTGTCTTATTCCATCTTTTTGTATGGAATATCACTCTATGGTAAATCAATTTTTACTGTCACCTCTTTTTTAAAGTCTCTCCCATCCCCCACCCAGATTATGGTATTAGGGGAATAGTTGATTTACAACTCTCTTTGTGTCTTGCCTTGATCTTTCTCTTTCCTTCCCCCAGCTTGTCCTGTTAACATAGAGCAGATCTGCCCTGGTTTGCACTGCTGCTCTTTTTCCCCTGGATTTCCTGCTTGGAAACCTTTTCTCTGCTTGATCTTCTGACCTGCAGACCAGGCTGATAAAAGCACTGTCTTTTTGCTGCCTCTGCTGGATCCATATGACCGGTGATCATGAGTGAATTTTCTGGTGTTTATTTTACTGCCTGTTCCAAACTTTTAATTTAGAAGGAAGTCTTCATCTAATACACTATTTAAATAATGTTATGATGGATGAAGTGTAAGCATTCTGACTGGTTATAGAACCAATACATGTTTTGAAAAATATGCAATTAAAAGTTAAGCTTGCAAGGATGGCCGGTGGTCCTTTTGCTTCCTCTATGCTACAGCTTTTATGCTCGTTAGATGGTATCTGGCAACATACCTTACATGCAGCTGACAGAAGTTTCATGGATCTTGTAGTACTGCGGCCAAAAACGTGAAGTCTGTATGTGGCTCACAGGCTGTGTGTTTGGGCAGTCTACCTGAAGCTGCAGATGTGTTGAACCAAATGCCCTGTTTTATGCAGAAAAGTGTAGGTAGCTGAACCACAAAAGTGCTCTGTGTCTAAGATGTCTGCTGCGGGGAACCAAGCCAATGTGTGTAGTAGAGACTTTTAATGGTTGTAAAGCTGCCAACACTAGGTAAAAGGTGGGATAAGAGAATGATTTGTACCTGGAGTGTGAGATTAATACCCTGCACTTGCATAGCACCTTTCATTTGACGATCTTGGCATGCTTTATGATCAGTTAATTGCCTCGTAACCTCTCTGTGAGGTAAACTATCACTAGTTTACAGTTCAAGAAGCTGATGCATAGAAGAATTGAATAACTTCCTTGGGATGCCTGGGTAGTTGTGGGATAAACATTTCAAGATTGTCTCGTGCTAATTTTGGAATGTCTTACATCATAACAATTAATTTCCCTATACAAAAGGTAATAATTGATTCTCACTCTTCTTGCTCCTCCAGCTCTTCAGTTGTGTGGGTTCCTTTCCTGTGGTTTTTTTTCCCTGTGGTCCTTTGAACTGTGGTCTTAGAGGTGGCAGCTGTAGGGAATTGTTGGAAAAGGAAATGAAGTGCTCTTTTAACTGAGTTATAAGTTAACTCTGCAAATTGTCCATCTCTTTTAGATGCTGAAGGGTAGAGTTTTACCCTGAAAAAAGTTGAAGTCTTGACTTTCTTCCCACTCTCCTCAACATACAGGTGTCATAAAGCTTCTTCCAGTGTCCCCTTTTGGTTTTGTCACTTGGAGAAATCATAAACCAGTAATCCTGTAGTGCCCAAGTTACTTTGCTTGAGGCTAAATGTGTGTATTGCTCGTGATGCTCTGGCAATTCTGGGTGAGGTGGAAACTCAGGAAGGCATGACTTAGTGTCTGTGTTAGAACTTAAAAGCATTAAGTAAAATTGCATTTCTGTTTTAGTGTATGAATGCACCTCTCCATTGCCCAAAGAAAACTTTCCAGTAGTTTTTTCCTATTGACCTTTTCTGATGTTATCAGTAAAATAATCAGAACTATCCTTTTATTGTTTAACCATGTGTGTAAAATTCCTCTTTGTCCATAACTGGCTAGGAAGACAGGAGTAAGTAGAAGTTAGTGTGTCCTGAGAAAGGATGCATCAGGTATTTCATTGAAGAGGCGTATGAAAATTAAATTTATGTTTTAGGGCAACAATGCTATGGGCTGCATACTGTGGAGTAGTATATATGAAAAGCTGTCTTCAGAAAGGTGACTCAAAGCAGTAATTCTTACAGTAGAAAAGTACTTCAAAATATTTTGGAACTATGACAATTTTGTATTCTGGTTTGAAGTACACGAGGATAAAAATGGACACGGCATATATACCCCCCAGCGCATCATGAAACATGATTTCCATGTTGTATGTACCAGTTCTTATTAGAAGTGACCCTTCTGGTTTTAAGACACTAGACAGTGAAAGGTGGTTATAAAAAGCTGCTGTTAGCCTTGTTTTCAGTAAGCAGAACACATTTTCTGACCTCAGCTTTGTATAAGAAAAAGAAAAAAGTAAATGATTTTTTCTAAAGATACTGCAGACTTTACAAGACTGGTAGTTGGTTTAATCTTTCATTTCAACTTCTTTGCAAGATGAAGTATTTTTGCTTCTTAAGAGGCCATAATGCATCTCATGCTGCAAGGCAAAATCAAAAGGTCAAGTATTTAAGACAGAAAATTTTTGTTACTTGTATGTTTTTTGCTTTTTTTTTTTTACCTCAAACCTGCTGTTTGTCTTTTTTTTTTTTCTGATCTGCATCTCATTTAGCAAAGCTGTATGGTATTTCTTCCTTAAAATAAAAGCAAGTATAGCTGAACATAATTTAAGTAGTTTCTTAAAGAGAATTATATTGAAGCAGGTGTGCAAAACTTGTCTTTGTTACACGACGCAAATTTTGAAACTTTTTAGATGGCACAAGGACAATTGCTGTGATGGTAAAGGTTCCAGGGAGAAAACTTAGAATCATAGCATCATTAAGATTGCCAAGATCATTGAGTGCAACCTTTGACTGAACACTGCCTCGTCAACTAAGCCATAGCACCAAGTGTCACACCCAGTCGTTTCTTTAGCACTTCCAGGGATGGTGACTCCACACTTTTCTGGGAAGCCTATTCCAGTGCCTGACCACCCTTTCTGTGAAAAATTCTTCCTGGTGTCCAACCTGAACCTCCAGCAGTATAGCTGGAAGTCATTTCTTCTTGTTCTGTCGCTTGTTACCTGGGAGAAGAACTTGACAGTTTTAAGTTCAAATGACAAGTTGAGAGGTTTTGAACTAGTTGCAGCTACTGATGCTGTTTTTAAAAATTGTAGAATGGTAGAGTGGCCTGGGTTGGAAGGGGCCTTAAAGATCATCTAGTTCCAACCCCTGTCCTGTGGTAAATGATTGTGTGATACTCCTGTAATGTATTACATACATGTAATACTAACCAGCTCAATCTAGTTTCTCATCCAACCCCAAGAGAGTTAGTTACATTAAGTCACATTAGGTATGTTACAAATTTCAGAGGTTCATACAGATAAGTGTTTAAACTTACATGATCGAGAGCAGAGCAGAATTAGTCCCTTGTCTTGTAAGTGTACCTGCAAACCTGGCTGTGGCTGTTTTTTTCTAATGTTTGGTAGTTGCTCTGCATTTGGGATGGAATTAAAGGGCACATGTTACTGGAGTACCTGTTGCTGTAGCCTAGGTAGTGTTATGGTTGTCCTGAAGAAAAGTAGTCATCTCTGGTTGTTCTTCTCTTCAGTGCAGTGCAAAATGGTGCTATGGGTGTTTTTTTCATTCGTGTGCTCCTGTGTAGAGTTTCTCTCCTGCCTGACTTGCATGCATTTTTCATTGTTGAAATGGTACTGATGCATCGCCTGTTTTCAGGGCTCAGTTCATTTGTCACACAGAAGAGAACTGACTCTGCTGGCCATAAAATTTGTTTTATTGCCAATACATTTAAACATTTCTGATTAACTTTTATTGAGGTCATTTTATTAAATTTGTTGCCTGTGAGTATCATGCTGAGGTAAAGATTGCTACTTCAGATGCCACAAATTTTATTAAATTGTTATCTGAGAGCATGGTGGTTCTTTGTTCCTGGCCCGGACATCAAGTTGATTTGGAATCTGGCAAAAGAACATGTTTCCTTCTTTTAAATTGGCATCCCGCTAAGTAGGAGGGCCTCCTGGTTGCTTTTCACAATTATGTTTAAAATATGCAGAAAACCCCAGAAATATGAAGAAACTTCTTTTAAAAGCTTGATGTCTCATTTGAAAGATACATTTATTTGCTTTGCCTCTTCTACAAAAGGGTTTGCAAAATAATAATGCCCCCAAAAACATGGCTTTTACAAGTAGTGTTATTGTCTTTACAGAAAATAATTCAGCTGACCTATTTGAAACACATATTTACTGTTTCCTTTCACAGTGGGCTGGAAATGAAGTTTTAGTATTTAATGATTCAGCCCTGGAGGAGATTTTATTTATTTATTTTTTAAAAAACTGAACTGACTACTTTTAGTGCAAGTTAATTAGACTTTACTCCCAAGAAAATAAGACATTAGTAATCTCACGGCAGCTCAGTATTGACTTGAAGATTACATTTTATTAATTTATACTTTAAAAATAAGTACATTTTCATTATTTAAGAAACACTGCTGTGTAAAAGAAGATGTTCTTATATTTATTGATAATAATTATATTTTTTAAATAAATTTAATCAAAGTCATATGATTCTGTATAATGAAGACTATGGAGTAATTAATTGATATCATAGCAGTCAAACAGTATTACAGGTCCCTTCTGTTAAGGAATAGACATGTGCTAAACAGGTACATACTGGGACTTGAAAAAGCTAAGTGGGTTATTAATTTTAAGTAATAAATGTACTACTATTTGATGTTTACCTACCATTTATACTGGGAAGAGAATGTCTTTAATGGGCTTTTGGAGAAAATTTTAGAGGAGTTAACTCTAGTCCCCAGTGGTAAATAGAAAAGCAAAAAAGAATTGGCGAAAAGCATGTCAGTGAGAAACACAGAAGATGATAGCATACCACTTTTATGTTTACAGTATGATAATTTACTAGTTTTGTATTTACTCAGTGAGAGTTGCAAAAGTAAACAGGCAAAGCTTAAGCAGCAGGTACAATAGAAAGAAATGTGGGCCTTAAATTGGCTGAGTGGAGAGGGAGAAGAGAATTTTATACATGAAGAAATAATGTATTTACTGCAGTGGGAGTTGTAATTTGGTGTTACTGGGAGTGAAATGGTGATGGAAGTAGAAGTTATAAGGCAGTGTGTTGGTGTTTTTAGCGTTGTCTCTCTTTTTGTAAAGATAAGGCTAAAATGGGTAAATTTATTTTCTACATTGTAAAAATCAAAGGATTTAATTCAACGCATAAAAACCAGCATTTGAGAAATTTGATGAACTGCGTGCTAAGTGATTATTTTACCTCCACAAGAGACCTTGAGGCCTGCAGGTTTTTGACACTGAGGGAAATGTGTAATTCTTTAAAATAACTCCTGCTGCTAACCTGAGTAAAGAGAGAACTTTCATATGGAAACCTAATATATGTGTTTTCTTGGTCATGGCAGAAATGCAGATATGGTATTTCATGTAGGCTTTTCTGTGGCTCCCAGAAACACAATTGTGGAACATCCGACTAGCAAAGAATATATTTGACCATAAGTTGTCAATAATCTCTGCTTTGAGTGAAAAGAGGGTAGCAACCTTTTACCTTGTGTCACTTAATCTGATTTTTAATTCTTCAGTTACATTAACACTGCAAAATCAAAATGCGGGCATCTGTTCTAGAACATTTGGCAATTTTTTCTTTAATACTTATTTCTATCAGTTTGTGTCTTCTGTTAGAAGTATTTTTTAATTTTTTCTCCCCCTCAGACTTTCACAGACCAATGCTCTCCCATATTAAACTGTGGCTTTCATTTTCTAAAAATGAAGGAATGGGCTATGAAATATCTAATTACTTGAGCATTAGGTAGTTTCTCAGGTGAGGAGGCCAAGCATATCAGCCCGCTCCCTTTTTGTCAGAGGAACATACTTTGTATGCTTTTTGAAAATTACTAAAGCTACTTTATCATTGCGTGTTCCATCATTGTGGACAGTATTTAGTGGAAACCACATATAAGGTACAGATTACAAAAGCTTAGTGTACTGTATAGATGTTTCAAACGGTGATCTGTCTACGTACCAGAAAGATGTTTGTTTCTCCTTAACAAAACCACATTATTTTCTTAAGCAAGAGAGCTGTTTATACAAAATATTGTCACTTCAGAACACATATGAAGTTAATGACTAGATGAATCTGTTTGAGGTGCCATCAGATGGTGGTATGTGTTTTTGGCACACCATACTTACTAGTATTCTGATGTTTCAAGACAGATTTTATTATAAACATAATTTATCTGGAAATTGGGCATGTAAAGAGTGCTCTCCCTCCCCCCTCAACAGAAACGTGCCTTTTAAAAATTTTTTTGAGATGTTTTAGCCATGTTGTTGTAAAACCAACTGGAGAACAAAACCTTAAAAGTTAAGAGAGTCACAGTATTTGAAGTCTGCTCTGTCTGCTGTTTATCATAGGTATATTTTTTCTTTAGAAGTAAGGAGAAAATAAATTTCAGTAAATTACTAGAGCTGGATGGCCTTCATGGAAGTGGAAAAAGAAAGAGAAACAGCTGACTTGCTAATAGATTGTGTAATTTGTTATTGAAAAAAGGATACTTCACAGCTATTTTAGAAGACTGGACAATATTATAACCAGCTAGAGGAAAATGGATTGTAAGTCATTCCAAAATAAATAAAGCTTGTGGTTCTTACTGTGATACTGAAGAGGGAGGAAAAGTAAAATCTTTGGAAATACTTTAACATTTTTTTTCGAAGTAATTAATGATTCCTAAATTTTTTTCCATGTAACTTTTGTAAGTAAGTTATTACCAATGGGAGAAAATTCCAAGTAAACCCAACAGATTTTCAGTTATTTTTTATAAAGTTGTGCAAAAGATGATGAATGAGGTCTGGTTGCTATTCCATGCACTGTTCAGATTGAAGCAGGATTTTTAAGCATTTCTTTAGAATAAGGCAACTATCTACCCAGTTCTGAAAATTCCACTAGTCTCAGATAATTGAGGGATACTGACAACTAGAGTTGACTATCATCTAGTCACACTCAACACCTAACTGCAGGCAGAAGGAATCCTACCATTTTTCAGATGCCTTTTTTGGCTTTCTTAAATTACGTGAAGGTAACACGAAGATTTTTCTGGTTCTTCTAGTTTTTTGTGCCTCTTGGTAGCTGCTGTGGAAGTGGTGGGCAATTGCAGAAAATGGAGTAGTTTACAAAGGTGGAGGAATGATGGAGTAGTTGCTTGGGAATGTCCCTTAGCAGTGTATCAGAGGCCAAATGTATTCTATCAAGACAGATCTCCTTAGGATCACTTTACCTTTATAAAACTATAAATTGACTCTGTCTAAGAGACTAGCTAGTTTGGTGGCAGGGAAGATCGCAACTGACATTTCACCTCAGAATGAGAAGGTAGCTGTAACCTGGCCATAAAAAAGGTGCATCACTGAAGAGAATTAAGTAACAAATGATAAAAAAGTAATATTTAAAGCACTGCATAACTAACCAGTTAAATGTGGAAAGTATTTATTGAAGGAGATGATAATTTTTCATTCCCAGTTACAACCTTACAGAAACATGCAAGTAAAGAGAGGATAAAGTGAGATGTCTTGTATTTTACTTGGCACGGAAATTACTTTTGAATGAGCAAACTTTAAGTGTAACACATTTGTTTTGCAATAAGGTGCTAACTTTTGATCAAGTTTTTCCTGTACATTAGCTGATACAGTCTGATTTTTGCAAAAGCTCTCATGAATTCTTTGTTTAGGCACATTCTAGACTGTAATTGTACTTAATGTTCTGGTGAGATGGAGGGGACTCTATCTGTGAATGTTTGGGGTTTTTTTAATTATATACTGAAATAGTTTTTAAAAATCATCCTACTGTTTGGATCCTTATGGTACCTCAGCCTTCCTAGTACCCAGTTTAATGGACTGTCTCTACTCAGACATAAGCATGTTTTCTCTGCTGTTTTACAATGTTCCTGAAAGTTGGGTGTCTCAGAGGCTTTTTAGAGTAATGTATAAACTTCTCACTAATTTTTCATGGATCTCAATCTTTTCCCATAAATTACATTTAAGTGACTCAGAAGTTGTAAATGGTCCTTCAGTTAGGAAAAAGTCCTCCTTGCTGCAGCATCTGTTCAGTGGTGTAGCAGGTAAAACCAGCACTAGAATGGTGGGCCCCGAAGGGTTGCTTTACATTCGCTTATTTGTGTCAAGATACCTGTAAAACCAAAATGTGGTCATGTTCCATTTGTGTGATGCACCAACTGCTGTGCTTCCTGGGTTGGAAGTGTTAGCAACTTGACCACTGGGATTAAAATAGACCTGATAAATTAATAGGTTTTTATCAAGCTTTCTTGTGCATCCTGACAGAAGAGTGGTTCCTCAAACTAAAATGAAAAGGATTTGAAGCTGGTTTTGGACAACTCTTCATAAGCCAAAATGGTAGTGTTTGTGCTTTTCTTACAAAGTTTGGCTGAAATAATGCAGATGATGTTGTGAATAGGGTTTGTGAATAGCAAAATGGAAATGAGCCTTTCTTTCAGTAGCGAATGAGGATTTACATGCAGAAAATTGAAAGGCAGACAAAAACGTAGAAGTGAAGAGATAAACTTCCACTTGTAACTATAACAACTCTTCAACCCCAACCTTCTTTATACTGTACGAGAATGTATTAAAGCAGTTGTATAGGAGAACTATCTGGTTCACCTTTTGAAGTAATATGAAAAAATTATCAGTATACTGCTCAAAGTGAAAGTGAATGACAGATTTATAAACAAGAAAATATCAGGAAACTGGATTATTTTTTTGTCCCTTTGTTGTACCTGTACATAGGAATGGCTGTGTTTTAAGTTGTAGTTGACTTCTTTTAAGAAGGGATCTAGGATAGAACTTGAGAGGATCCCCATGTACTGACTGTAAGCAGTATATTTAGTAAGCTTTGCGTATCAGAAAAAAAGCAGGTGTATTTCAAGGTGGGATTTTCTGTGCGAAGTAACGCTTGCTTGGATTGACAAGAAAATGAGCTGTAGTGAATGTCAAACTAAGGAAGAAAGCCAGCTGGGAAGAAGAAGAAGATATACTGCCCAGTTTTTAACAGTTGTCCTACTTAGAGAGGAAGTTGAGAGGTTCTGAGAAATGGGTAAAAGGTGCTTCGTTTAGTTGGCATAAAGCCTGAACTGGTGAAGTCAGATTCATTCAGTAGGAAGATGCTCAAACATGTCACCTGTCTCTAGAAAGGGTATGGAGGTGTTAGCTGGTGCTGTTGGAAAACTGATGCTTTGTGATCCAGTCTGAAGGATCAAACTCACTTTGGGGGCTGATCCTGCATTTGCTGCAAAATTAAACATATGCTTCAAGCCTTTTAGTTGTTCTGCTATTTTGCCAGTCTCCCAAGAATAGAAATCTCTATTCTCTTTCTCTCAAGAAATGCAATACACAATGGGAATTTGATTAATCTCTTTTTGTGATTCATCTTGTCTCTATTACGTTCTTCAGAGAGGAAGACATCTTCTTTGACAATTCCTGTCTTATTTCATGTAGTTAATTGGTCATAGAGTGAAATACATGTACCATTATTTCATCTGCATAATTTGATCCTACTCAACCTGCCAACAGTACCACAGAGCTGTGTGTATGGGGAGAGTGACTTATATGCACTATAGGATGGGGAGAAGAATGCAGCAAGATATGTCAGCATTTCCTGTAACTCTGCTTGGCAATAGAACCTTTCAAAAGCTATCTCCTAATAACTTAATTTTATATAAAAATACTCCAATTAGTAATTCTAGCACCAATCAGCCTGAAGACCTTGACTGTTAATGCAGTCTTCTGTTGCTTGTTTTTTCTGTTTCAAACCAGTTTGGAACTTAAATCATTTGAATACTTTCTGTATTGATACATAGTGCCCCCAAAATGCCTGGTTTAGCTGACAGAGCAAATGCTTACTCTTTAGACAGCCTTTTACACAGAAGTTTTTTTTTTGTTTGTTTGTTTTTATAGAAAATATTTATTTTGGAATTCTGACACTTCATTTTAATAATTTGCTGCATAAATCCTGTGTCTGTGTGTAAGGCACTCTATGGATTTGTTCTTCACATTCTAAACTTTAGTGAATTAAAGTTTCCAGGTAATGACACAGAGCCCTTTTTTCTTTTTAGTTTTACAATATTTTTTCAGTTGCTCAAATGTGAAAAACAAAGCAAGGCTGTACATAAGTATTATTTGATAAATTCTGTAAGTTCTGGGTGACTTCAAATTATTTTAATGCTATTAAAATGTCCTTTTTTTTTATTTTTTTTCCTAATTGGTTATAGCTCTTGCTAGGACACACATTGCTTGGAGCAGACCATTTCATTGCTCTATCATTTCTGAAGCAAATGATTGTTGTTATAGGAAGATCTTTGTAGGTAGTGTTTAATTTAAAAATGTTCTTATACTAGTTTCTTGGCTGTTAAATTTTGTAGTTCAAACATCCCTGGCAAAGCAAATCTTAGGTACCTAATACAGGCATTTATATTGTGGCCTAAAAGCAACAGCGTATTGACTAAGTTGGATGGTGTCAAGAATGGGAAATTAACCATAGCATATAATTTAACCCTTCTTTATTATTTTAGTAGGATGTATTTTTTGAATGATGTATAGCAAAATAAAAAATAAAAAGAAATGATTGAGTATTTCTAGTTACGGTGCTGTTCATGCTAGAAGGAGTGGTATGTTGTCTGCAGGTAGACTTTCACAACATGTGATTTAATCGAACAGCCAAGGGATGGGAGTGGTCCCAACTGTTCCTCTCTGTGCTTGGCTGCATGTTCCTGCCTCCTCCCTTGTATAGGATCTTGCACCTTCATGGCCACAAAGTGAGTCAGTTTAGCTTGTTCCGCTGGAGGGTGAATCCAACAAGTTGATGAAGCTCACGTAGCTGGAAGAGGAGGATTGGGTATGGACCACCCGTTTTAGCAGCAGTTGGTGGTCAAAGATTGAGTTTTACATTAAATTGTAATTTTTGTTCCCAGCTTACTTTGTTGTCCGTTAACACAGCAGAGAGTTTATTTTATCATAAAATTACCAAGAGCTGCAAACATTACCGGGGTGACTTCTTTTAGTTAAATATGCAGATAACATCTCAGATACAGTAATTGTGAAATAAGCCTGAGCAAAATATTGTCTGTATTACAGCTCTAGATATGCCCAATTCTGTAGAAAAGCTGAGAAACTGCTGTGACTCTCATTAAGGGAATAACTAAATTTGAGCTCACAAAGAAGGGCAGGTTTGCTGAGTATTTTTAATGATACTTGGCTTGAGATTCATCCAAGCTGCTGTACTGTGGACAAGGCAGGATAAAAAGGTAATGATTTCTCGACCCTAGTAAGCGAACTGCATAGGGCTGTCTGCATCAGAATAACATTTTGGTCATTTGTGTTGGTTTGGTTTTTTTGGGGTATGGGGTATTTTTTTCTTTTTCCCACAGCTGCTTTGAGTTACAAAAAGCTTTTGTATCATACTTGTCTTCAAAGTATTCCAAATTTACATTGCAAGGTGGATTATTTGCAACAGTTGCTTAAAACAGAAGTTGGGGCTTACTTGCTTTTTCTTAAATCTGAACAAATGCAAGTGCCCCCTCTGTGCCTCAATTCTCATTGAGGCCGTCAGAGGCCGTCCTTCTTTATCCATTCTTCTCTTGGAACTTTTCATCACTTTTCTGCAGGGTGTCAAAAAAGCAGAACACAAGCAACACCTAATAATTTGGTATGCTTGGTATTCTCTTTTTGCGTAACAAGTTCGTGGTATTATGCATGATTTTTATCATGACCTACTGGCCTACCCCTGTTTTCCGTGGCCAGTTCTTATCTCTGTTTTCCCTAGTTGATTGCATTACATTCATCTGTTCCCTGGTTTTGTCTCATGTCTTGCAGTAAGTACACATAAAACTTTTTTGACTATTGTAATAAAGGCATTTTACAAAGCTAAGTGGGAGAAAAGGACTCTGTACTGAGAGAGTTCTCTGCAGCACAATTTGTGTTAATGTGTGGTCTATTAGTTGAAGACATTTCAGTGTTCCTGTGATGGCATTAAACATCTTAATAACTTTCAGTTCTACTATGACATTTTTATCCAAGAAGAAGTTTGGGTGTGGATATCACTTCTTCATCTTCTCATGAACCAGATGCTCACTTGGGTATTTATGCTTCTGATTTTTATCTCAGGTTTGGTGCTAGAATTGTGCAGTGACCAATTTTTTTGGTCACCAAATGTTGTTTAGTGACCAGTTCTGTTTCCACTGTCTGTAATGTTCCTACCATTTATAACACTGTGTAAAATCCAGACTCTCTTTCGTCAGTACTAATGGAAGTGAATGATAGTATGAGGTGATGGAAACATTTTATTTCCTAAACACTTCTCAGTTTGCCGTTGATTTCGGTTTCTCTGGAGGACTGATCTTTCGCAGCTGTTGCAAAATGTGAGTGGGTTTTTTCCCCTGCTGTGCAGATATCTGCCTTTTTCTAAACTCTCCATGGCACAAAAGGGTCTTTTTAAAATGTCACAAATACAAAGCAATTTATGTTGGCATTAAATGGAAACATTTTGCTGTCGTTGTTTATGGAAGAAATTGAAAGTTTAGGAGTGAATGGGTAAAAAAAGATAAATATTGAGCAACCTCCTTATAGAAATGGGAATGGGAGTTACATGTATTTTATTCCTTAGGAAATATCTTGCATTCAATTTTATCAGTTACTACTTGAAAATACTTGGTGCTTCACTTTTATGTAATTGCAGTAACTATGCGTTTTACTGTCTAATCGTTGTTATTTTGCAAACAGGTTTTGTCAAATGTAATGCAATATGGATGAATTAGTTGTTGTAAGTTTGCTTGTAGTCTAAAACTAGTGAAAAAAATATATGCATGCATATCTAGTTTTATCTCTCTCTATATGTGTGTATATAAATATGCCTAGATAAATGGTAGCATATGTGTAAAACTGCCTAAAATCCCTTATGATATAAAATAATAAGATAGGTTTTAAATGATATAACTTTACTTTTAGAAATTATTTTCCACTGAGGGTTAGTGCTGGACATTAATGCATACATATGGAAGCATAATGTTGATTCAGATGGAAAAGGAAATATCAACTTAGATTGAGGAATGTGTTCCCTATAATCCTCCCTGTTCTCAGTTATTCTTGTAGAGCTTTGCATGGAGCTTGTAGCTATGGTGCGGGAATACTAACTTCAGTAGCAGATGTGGGCCTGAAGCTTATTACATGTTTCACCAGATGTTTCATTTATCTTTAGGGCATCCTTCTGGTTTGTTTTTTATATCAAACACTACAAGAAATAAAATTCAGAATATATTTTAAACATGTTATGAATATTTGGAGATAAAGGAACCCTTTTATAACCTGAAGAAGCATTGTAATGTCTCATATGAAATATATTTTTCTTTAGACCGTATTTCAACAAGATACTTTGCAATTTCATATGTTGATCCAATCTGATCTGGACTAAGCTTGCTTGTAAAGATAATGTAACCTTAAACTGAGCGGGTTTGGTGTGTTTATGTAAGCTCATTGTCTACTTTTATATTTATTAGTAGTTCATGTGATTTGATAACTTGAATATTTACTGCTGGAATTAGTTTACAGTTTAAAATATTTTTTTAGTTGAAGAAGCCTCAGCAATGTCAGTAGTAATTGTGAATCTCAAGAAGAGATCCCTTAGGGTGATGCAGTTGGTAGTTCTTGAAGGAAATGGATCTTTGGGACGCTTATGTGGCTCACTGGCCATTGCCTGTGTGCAGGATAGTAGGTCAGAAATTCAGCTTCTGTGCATTTGCACCTGCTCACATGCTCGGACCGTGTGCTGCTCTTGCCATGTTTGAGTTACAGCATTGTCCTAAAACTGGTATGTGTCTCCTGTCTGCGAATGAAAATTTTAGTACTTGTGACGCGCGGTTCAGAGTATAACAAAGCCATGTTTTGGAAGTTTTGCCAGTGAAAATTGTAGAGGACAGCAAGTGAAATGTTTATGAAGTGTGTTTAGTGACTTTTGTTCATCAAGCACATTTAATAATATGGGAACACATCAGGGACTGTCTCTACCTTCTGTCTTTTCTTTTATCAGTTCCATGAAAAAAAAATACCCCATTTGCAAACTTAATGAAAAACAGAGTGAATCATTAGTCAACTTCAACTAGAGGGTGGGTAGGAACCAAGTAAGCTCTTAATCTGACGTTTCAGTAGATCTGAATATTACAGTAGAGTCCTGGAGAAAAAGAAGTCAAATGTTGTGAAACAACGCAAAGATTGAGAACAATTGTTGCACTTGAAATGCAGCATCGGAAAGCAGGTTCTTTATTGCTCTTGTCCTTGAAAGGAGAAGTAAAAGAGAATAATTTTAAAAACACTTTAAGAGTTTGTGAACTCTTGTGTAATATGGAGTAGGTCTTAAGGCTATTTTGTGTACATACTCTGTGAATCTCTCCTTTGTGGCTGTGCAAAAGTCTTTTTCCTTTGGGACTTAATTACATGGCCTACTTCTAAGAGCTACAATTGCTTACATAGATAAGTAGCATCAGGAGTGTATTTTGTGTATTTATAGCTGTCTTTTAAGACAACAGCTGGCTAGCATGGCTAGTGCATTGTGATCAACAATTGCTCTCCAACACAGAAATTGGTGTATCTCTAAGTCTGGGATAGTGTTTCTGCTTCTTCTCATGCTTTCAAAGTAATACTGAAGAAAGGAAGCTGTGAGGATAGACTTTGATTGCCACATGACCTTGTGGCAGTACAGGAGAAGAGCCTGAGCTCCCCTTCTCCTTTAAATGACAACAGTGGAATGGGCAAAGTTTCAGTTGCCTTGTAGTGGTCATATAGCTTGTTTAGCCAGTTGCCTAAAAATCTTTCTGGAGGATTGGTTGTCCGTCGCAGAAATGGAATAGTTCACCATGGAGCGGGTTATGCCAAGTTCCGAGTGGAAGTCTGGATTTGTGAAACCATTGTGAATTCAGCTGTTCCACAGTGAAGTTTTGATAGTGTAATTGTCAGTTTGCCAAGTGTTTCTCATTCTCAGGACTCTGGCAAGGACATTTTCTCATGTGGAATCTTCTCTTTCACCTGCTGAAGAAGCGGGATGTGGTTTCAAGACCCCTAAACACCTTAAGTGTACAAATTCAAGAAAGATTATTTCTAGAAAAGGTGTATTAGACTCTTAAGATAAACTGTAACTGAAATTGTTTACTGTGCAGAAAAAGAATCTATTGTATTATGTTGCCAATCAACATAATCTGGTTGGTGTTTTATGGCTGAGGGCTCTGTGCACACACACTGCAAGCTCTGTGTGGATACCTTAATGCTCTCTGATAAGCATCATTGTGACTCAGTCTTCCTAGAGAAAGAAGGATTTTTTGTTTTTACAGTGCCCTTGAGTATGTTCTTATGATAAAATACTGAAGGAGTTTTTAAACTGTAGTGTTTAAGTAGTCGTTTAGAGACTCTGATAATGGTATCAACATCTTTGTTCTAAGGCAGAGTAAACGTCTGACAAAGTTTTCAAATTTCCTGCTGGCACTTGATCCTGTGATTGTTATACATAAAAATAAAATAAATTGGGAAATTTAAGGTAATTGTTTTAAGTAAGCAGAAATTGAGCTTATTCTTACTGAATTGTCACCTTAACAAATACCTCAAAGTTGCCACTGTTCTGCTCATTAAACTTTTATTATTCTGAACTGTTTTCTGGTATGAATATATAACTCTGGCAAATTAAAAGTTTTGGTTTTCAGTGAAATACTTCTGAAAATAGCATTCTTTGTAATACCTTGAAGATAAAGTCTTCAGCAGTTCATATAGTTTTTAATTCTGGTTATATCATTATTAAAGAGAATTTACTGTGTGTGCTGTTAATGGCTGCATCGCATTTCTCATTTTTTTTAAAATTAAAATGCAATTTTAAAGAGAGGACATCATGCTCAGTGTACTTGAGATGCTTTTTAATTTATATTTCTTTCTGCCACATTTCCCTGTCTGCTGAACAAAATGAATTCTCTAGGCCTCTCTTTTCAAGTCCTCCTGACACTGCAGTTCAGTGTTATTCAGTCCTTGGCTCTGTTTCCTTTTTGTCCTTTGACAGTTCTGTATTTTCATGTTTGCTTACCATATTGAACTGCAGTCACAAATCTAAGCACAGTTTGTGTAACAAAATATTTTCAGACTGGCTCACCCATGTTAATTTTTTTTTAAGCCATTTCTGTTACATTTTTGACATTCAGTGAGAGTGGCTAAAATAAATATAGTCTGTGGCTGTTAACCAAAGATTTTGTACCTATTGTGACTCATATCTTGTTTGCATTTGAAAAGGTATTTAGGCTGAATCCTTTGAGAATTATATAGTGCTCTGCATAATTGCTTTTAACGTTTTCAATAACTAACAAAAAGATGAATGCAGAATGAAAATAGCTGCTTTTGAAACACAAAAAGTCTCCTTTGATGAAATTTTGTACTGTGGTTTGTTGTTTCTAGAAGGCTATATTTTACTCAAACCAAACTCAGTGTACTTAGATTATGATATTTTTCCTTTAACAATTAGCAGAACTTTGTCATCTTGGCCCCTTAAAAAAATTAAAAATTGACTAACAATGTTTTATGTGACTGAAATTAATATTTAGGTTTTTTTGGTATTTTTCTTTACCATGTTCTAATTTACTAAAACCATCTTTTCCAGTCATGGTATTATTGAGTAGCTGAGGTTGGAAGGGATGTCTAGAGGTGCGTGGTCCAATGCCCCTGCTCAAAGCAACATCAACCAGAACAAGGCTATCCACATGAGTTTTGATTGTCTCCAAGAATGGAGGTTCTACAGGTTCTCTGGGCAGCTTGTCCTGGAGTTTACCCTTTCTCACAGTTTGAAAGCAAACAAATAAGCTATTTTGTGCTTTGTTTAAGTTGAATTTCAAAAATATTTCTTTGCATGGGTAAAATCCCCTTCAGCCTTTTCTTCTCCAGCTTTTTCAGCCTCTTCTTGAGTGACGGATGCCCCAGTCATCTTCATGGCCTGTCCCTGAACTCGCTGCAGTAAGTCTGTGTCTTGTCCTGGGGAGCCCAGCATTGGACACAGCACTTCAGATGTGTCCCATCAGGTCTGAGCAGAGAGGAGGGATCACCTCTCTCAACCTGCTGTCAGTGCTTTGCCTAATGCCCAAGAACTGCCTTTGCTGCAAGGGTCCATTGATGGCTCAACTGGATGTCCACCAGGACCCCCAGGGCCTTTTCTGCAGAGTTTGTTTCCAGACAGTCAGCCCCAGTATGTGCTGCTGCCTGGGCTTCTTCCTCCCCAGGGGCAGGACTTTGCATTTCCCATTGCTGAACTTTTTTCCAGCTGATTGAAGGCACTCTGGATGTCAGCACAAACCTCCTCCCAGTTTTGTATCCTGCAGAGGCATACCTGCAGAGGGTGCACTCTGTCCCATCATCCAGGTCATTAAGGATGGTGATGGGAGAGTATTGGATGCAGTATTGATCCCTGGGGCATGCCACTGGTGCCTGGCCTCTGGATGGACTTTGCTGCTGATCACAACCCTGCACACTTTGACCATCATTATATCTTTTAAATAAAGTCTGTTTGGATAGTGTTAATCTTGTTGAATTGTTTTTTTCCCTCCAACTATAATTTGCGTTTGTAAATACAATGTAGTTACAAAGGCATTTTGGCAGTCGATGTAATATAGGTACCACCAAGTGATTCAGTGATTCATCTCTTCCTCAAATGAAGCTGTTTTGCTATAAGACTGTGTACAGAGTAAGTGATGAGTGCTGTCCTGAGGGTTTGTACTTTTCAGAGAAGAAGCAGGAATGGAAAGAATTGACTTGTCCAGCCCCCATCAGGGAGTCCTTCAGCTGAGCAAGCAGTGGAACCACAGCCTCCTGCCTGCAGCTCTAATGTGTTGTGCTTTTTCTCTTATTCATTAGAGAATTGATTACAGTGGATGGGTTCCTCTGCTTCCCAACTTGTTTCCCATGTAAAAAACCTTCTTTAAGTTTATAACTTCCTTCTTGGCACAGAGCACTTTTTCTGCCTGTTTAAACAGGGTGTGAGTTTAGTTCTTGGCTACTTTAAAAGAACAAGCCACACTTAGATATAAAAGTTGCAAGTGCTATGTTGCTGAAATATTAGCTTTGGCTTGCAAAATCCTGCCAATATGATGTTACAAGCCCTAGAAAGAGAAGAAATTCACCCTGACTCTGTCTTGTGTAGCTTGATCTAAAAGCCATGAGCTTTATTTTCTAAATTTAATATTCTTAACCTCTTGTGTGGTTTAGTTTTGTTTAAATTATTTGGTATCTTTTGGATTGAACATAGTGCATAAGTTGTTAGGTGCCAAAGGCTACTTGTGCGAAGGTATGACTGTCTTTTACCTCAGATATCTAACCACTCCTGTTTTTGTTGATCCTCTTGCTGGGCTATGGAACAGACCTTCTGAATCTGTCCTGAATTCATTATCTCTTGGGGGGCACATTGAAGAAGTTATAATAATGCAGGCTTTGCTAGTGTTAGCCTGGGCTGTAGAAACATGACGGAGTAATACCAGTGGTGATGCCATTCAGTAGATAACATGAAGTGCTGTAGCTCGTAACAAACACACAATAAAATGGAGATTTCTCTTTTGAGTTACTTTAGCCTGATTTCCCTAATTGTCACATTATTATCTGGACAGTGGTGAGAATAAGTTTGAAATTTTCTTGTGGGGAGTGGCAGGGGGGACAGGCATAGAGATGAACCTTGTAATACTGCAAACACACACTGTCAGGCTTCTCTGTCATGTTTATTGTTGAGCAGTTGCCTTTAAATTACTTTGTATATAAAAGTATGGTCATGTGCATTAACATTTACCTTGGTAAATCCACCTTAATTCATGGTTAAATGCATATTTACGTATGGGAGGTTGTGTATATTTTCTCTCTCCCTCTTCTTCCACCCCTCCTCAATCCGTGTGTCTTTATATATACATATTTATACATATAAGGGAAAACAAGGCAGCAGTGAGTGATGATGATGAATCTGATTTCTATGAGAAGAAAATGGGACCTGTAGTAGCTAACTATTAGGCAGGTTGTCCAAGACAAGTCTCTAAGTCTGATATAGAAATAGTTTTCATATTTGGAGAATGTTAATGCATCAGGACAGTTAGTCTGGATCTGTCTTGACCATTTGAAATGCCATTTAGATGTACCAGGTTTTACTTTGTTCACATCTGTGTGGAAAGCCTCTGAAGACTGAACCATGCTAGTAGATTCTTGTGTGTTAAAATAAGGTCTGATGTGTCTCCCTGACTTTCAGGGTTCTTGTGTCAAAATGCCGGTGAGCATTTCAAAATTCTACCTACTGGCTTTCCATGGCACCTGTGTTAGAAGTTGCTAACCCTGTGTTAAAGAATCATATTGGAGTTATTTAGAAGTCTGTGCTGTTATGCCTGAAGCTGTACACTTTTAAAGACTTAAGTACCTTGATATTCTTTCATGATTTAAATGTTACACATGCTAATTAATCGATAGCTGCTGTGACAGCAGTCATGTACAGTGATGTATTAGTGATATTCTTGAACATTTCTGTGTTGGAGTTGGCATAAAAACAAGGTTTCACCTAATGAAGCATAGCTTACTTCCTCAATTGATTAGCTCAAAAATTCTTAACACATTGTTTTTCTTCTAACATTGGTGCCTATCTGTATGGATGAGATGTATTGAAAATTTGGATGTTGTTGGTTCTGGATGATGAATTTCTGGTCAAGAATTTCATGTCTCTCATCACATGCCTCTTGCTGCCTGCTAGCATCCATGGCCACTTGGATCTTCAATACCTTGCTGATGCCATCACCTGTCATGTTGATATTGACATAATATTATATATAACATATAAGGAGTGAAGGAGGTCAGTTTTCACATGCAGGAAGAGACTACCTCTATCAGAATTTGATTTAAACTGCTGTTTCTTGGTGCAGCCAACAGCTTCCAGAATGATTGTGTCATGACTGTTGGCAGGGAGGACTTAATAAAAAAAGCATAGGTTTTCATCAGATCTGAAAATGTCTTGTCATCTAATTGCAGTAATTTAGGAGCCTTTTGGGCAAATTCTTTCACAAGGTTTGAACTGTTTGTTTTACTCTTCCTCCAAAATTGAGGTTTTTTTCTTCAAGCTCCCTAGAAAATCTTAATCATTGTCTTCTACTCTTGAGCCCATCTAAAATCAGTTTTCTTCATATTGTTTCACAAACTCAAAACTGTCCTGAAGAGAATTGAGAACAGCTCTTGGTAGCCAACATGCTTCAGCAAAATACTAGTGTATCCCTTATGAATATTTTAATATAGTTTAAAAAAATATAGTTGTTTGATGTACTTAGTTATGGCTCCCATTAGGCATCAGCTCTGTATGGATCCACAGCCTCCACATGTGCAACACAAACCTTTCACTTCATCTGTAGAAATATTTAGATGTAGGAGTTGGTTACTTACCCTTTCATAAGCTTGCACATTAAGAATTTTTTGTATTAGAGTTAGGATAGGGAAAGTTGGGGTTTTTTTTCCTCTCTCTTTTAAAAAGCTTCCCAGTGATAGGTGATGTTGAATGTGTCTGTCAGCAGGCAGTGGCTGGATCTATAGCTCGAGAACTAAACCAGCAGGGAACCTGCCACTCTCGGATCTGTCTGCAAGCTAAAGAAGGGCAAAGATTTCTGTTGTGGCAGGGGTTGTAAGCAAGAAGGCTTGACTCATTTTTTCTAAAAGCCAGTGCTTTACAAAGCAAATGTCTGAGCCGAAATCTTGAGAGATGTTTTCTCATCTGTCTGCTGGGTAGGACTTTGCCTGAATTCTGACTTACTTGTACCTTGTGCGAGTTAGTTATGTTGCTGGTGGCTTGAAGACTCACCTGAGGAGTGCACATAGAGATCATACAGCAGAGAGCCAAGTGAAGCTACCCTTGGTTGGAGCTTTTAAACAGCTTAATCAGTGCTCTCTAAGCTGGTTGGATGGGATGTCTCAGTTGTTGTTTGTGTCATCTACCTGCTCAATGGGATGTGTTACTCAGAGATGTCAGGTGGAGTTCTAAGAGTGTTGTAAGAGTTATGCTGAAATATCCTTGCGTGTCATTGTGTTCATCTAGGTATTAGACAAAGCTCTTAGTTACTGGTAGGGGTGAGAGTTAAGCACTATTCTTACTGAAAATAAAGAAGTTAAAGCGGCAATTTACGGCTGTTTGCTCAGTAACAGCACCTGGGCTAAATAAAACTGGCAGACTTTGTAAAATTAATGTGAGTTTTGGGGGTTGTGTGGGGTCCTTTTTTCTTCTTGAAAGGAGCAGTAGATGACTGCTTTGAGCCTTCCTGGTGCATGGGGAGGTCTTGCTCTGCACAGCAGACCCCCAGTGAATAGAGCAGGAAGCCCAGTGCTGCTGAAGACACAGTCATCCCCCTTTCCCCTTTCCCTCTTCCCTCCCCTCTTCTTTTTTTTTCTCTACCTAGTGTGTTTGAAAGCTAGATACTTGTGTAATTTTTATTCAAAGAATGGGTTTATGGCTGTAGCTACCATATTGTGCTTTCTTCACTGATTCTGTCTGGTGGATGCTTAGCAGTGTTGTTATCCCTACATCATGGGCTGATGGAGGTCACAGAAAACAAATAGTTTGTGTAACTTTTAACTGAAGAAATAGGCTGTAGCAATGATTTTTCTTTTAATGAATCCTGATTTGCTATAAGGACAATTCAGGAAAATTATTATATCAGGGCTGTGTCTGCTTCACTGTTCAGACCACATTTTGTGAGCTTGAAACTTAAGAACAGTGTGAGAAAATCTTGAAAACAGACGTGTGGATATTCAATACCGAGCCATGAGAAAACCACTTGCTTCATTATATCTGGGAACAGAAGATGGATGTTTTGACTTTAAGTAAGCTGTTGAGGGTGTCCCTCCTCTTCCCTTTGCCCTGTGAATTTCTGCAGTGCAAACAATGAATGGTACAAAATACCCAAACTTTGCAACTTTACAAAGAAGGAAAATCTTTTTATGTGTTTCAAGGGAAGGTGAGAAATTTAAAAGCCCTGAAACCCCTTCTGTGAAGTTGTCATTTTTCTTCACTTACTGAAAAGTTACTAACAAAATGAGACTGACTTACTTGTGTGCTGTATGACATTACTGATTTTGAAAATGCAAGGATTGCTGAGTTGTTTCCATTTCAGTGTGCGTCCCTGTTCTGCTTTCAAATTGTTCAATATGAAAATCTGTGTTATATTAAAAAGTAAAAGTGACTGTGTAATTCATTAATCTTTAAACATTTCCAAATTTTTCCAGATAATTAAATAACTTTTCTGAGTGTTTATGTAATATAAAATTTCATAAAAGTACATTAAACTGATTGACGTTTATATATGAAAGGAGTTAGAGTTTTACCACACATTTTTGTGTTATTGTGTGCTTAATTGCTTTGTAACTTGGAGCACTGAGGTAGACATGTTGATGTTTAGTAAAGAAAGAGCTTTTACCTATTAATGTAGCCTCACTAGAGTAAACAAGCAAAAATCAATGGGCAATAAAGAAACTGCAGGAATCTTAAAACAGCTTTAAAAAAGCACCTTTTTTAAAGGAGATGCTTAGATATGAAGTTACTGTAACATACAGTTGGGTTTTGACCATGCTGATTCCTTTTCATGCCTCTAATCCTACTTTACATTTTAGCAGCTGAAATGATACTTATTGGACAAAGTTGGTGTAAGTAAAGGCTTCAAGGTGCTGAAGTTCATGGGAATACACTCCTAACAGAAAACAGTTGATGCTTTCTGTAGGCATGTGATGTTTATTAGGAAATGAGATAGCATCTTCCTGTTCTTTTATAAGGAAAGCAAGAATGAAGTTGCCCAGATGGCATTTTTAGTAGTACAATTTACTGCTGTCATGACAGTACAGGTTGACTGAAACTCTCTTTCTTGATAAAGATTTCAATTCCATATAAAATTCGTTTTCCGTCAACATAAGAATACTAGTGTAATAAGCCAAATGGATGCTTAGATAAGAATAATGTTTTCCTGCCCTATAGGAAAGATGGAGGATTAAATGGCAAGTGTTTATAAGATACTGTGAAGATGGAGCCTTTCTAGGTTAAATGCTGAAAAAGATACTCCAAATATATGACAGAAAGCTTTCAAAATATGTTGCCTTTTCTTCTGGCCATTCCTTCTTAAAAATCATTGCCAACAAAATAGTTGAAATATATTGCTTGATTTCAAACTTCATTGTCAAGGTGCTAGTTTAAAATGGATTTCTGAATTAAAACATGCTTTTTGAAAACTCATGTGATATTTCTTAAGATAATATGATAATGCTTTTATTCTTTGGAATAATATTGCATACCTTAGAAGACAGTTTTGCAAGTTACCTTGACAGTTCTGCCCATCTTATTTAGAACATTTTTGTGGCTTGGGTGTGTTTATTTAAAAACAGAAACAGATTTCTAATATCTTGAGTTGCATAGAGAATTATGTGGTCAGTGAGATTTATTTAGCTTGTCCAAAGGCTTATCTGAGTGTTTGCTCATGTGTCAATAAAATGATATAAAAGCTCGATGAGTTTGATTTCCTCCTAGCTCAGTGGTTATGTTCTTAGACCAGAGCCCCAAGCTCGCTGTCAGAAAACTCTGGGCGAGTGCCAGCACATGTGCAGGAAGTGGTGTGCTTCCATTTGCTACTTGCCCGTTGTTCTGTCACGCACATCCTTGTGCTTTCCCCATTCTTGTTTTACTCATTTGCTCTGAAAACCTGTCCTTGTCCTTCTTTATTCCCAGCAGCGACAGAGTTGCCCTTTCCTACCTCACCCTCCTTTGGCAGGAGCTATGTCTTTGTGCTGGCCCATGTCTCGGAGCCACCTCTGTAAAGCAACAAGGTCATGATGGGCAGTCACTGCCTGCCTTTGTGGGGTGTCCTGCGCTCCAGGACAGTTATCTCTGCCCCTACTACCAAGGCTCTGGTCATCAGCTCTGGTGGGGACTGTGCTTAGACAACTGCCAGCTAAACTGGTAATAAATAATGGTCTGGAGATACCTGCTCACACTGGGGTAAGTATCTCCAGACAGAAGCACTCCAAACATTTTTTATTTTTATTATGTTCTGTTACTTTTCACTGTTCACCTACTGATTGTGATGTCTCCTCTGGGTGTCCTATACTTTCGTCTGTAGAGCACAATTAATATCACACAGTGCTGTCGTAAAACTAACATTGAATTGTGATCAAGGTTAAAAATGAATGAGTTTACTGAGCATACATAATGAATTGTTACTTAAGAGTTTTTCCTCTTCTGTTTCTCCCCTTCTTTGTCATTAAATGAAGGACCTTTTTGTTTTAGAAAAGCATTAAGGCACTAACAGAGCCTCAGTTGCTGTAATAAGCATTCACTCAGAAGATGTTTGGGTTTGCTCTTACTACAACAGTAGTATTGGTGGCATAGATAGGGGTGTTTCTTATAGACTTGCATGCACTCTATCTCGTAGCCTGTACAGAAAATGATTTGTTAATGTACGGTTTTTCTAGCACAGTTACAAACTCATTAGAGCACAACAGTTCCTTAAAAGAAATAATTTAATCTTCAGCCAAATATTTTCTGCCCAGTTTTTTATTCTTGAATTTAGCAATTAAAATGAAGTTGAATTAAGTCTTTTGACTCACTTTTGTTTTTGTGGTCTTATGACTGACTATGACTCTTGGACTTTTGCCTATTTTCAGGTGATTTTTTTCCCCATCCACCTACTTTCAGGCCCTGGTCTGCTTTGCTTCCAAGTTTAGAGGAGATCAGGTGCTTTCAGCCCACTATAGCAAAAGTGCATAAAATACAGTACTGTTTTGTAACCATGACTTGATATTTCAGAGGAGGAAATTAATATTATTGAGGAAGGCAATATTTACTTTTAATTTTTTTTTTCTCCCTGAATAGGAGAATTGTTGAGTTACTGAGCTTGTGCATTTGTCTTGGGAGAAGTGTGTGTGAGGTGGCTGGATGTAGATAAAAATCTGCAAGTATTTGTATTCATATGTGGCACATACTTTAGCTTAAGAAATGTATTTCAGCAATATCTAAAGGCTTTTTCAGATAAAATGTTGTCTTTGCTGGAATTAATTGTGAATTCTTATTTCTCTTTGCCCATCCTTTTTATTTGTATTTTTTAACCAGAACAAGTTGCTTGTGGTATTACTTATATTTGTATCTTCACAATTGGAATTGTTATCAATAGATGCAGTTATTGTGATTCATAGTTTTTTAGACAATTAATTGAGATTGTGTGTGTGGAGGGAAACGAATTAATCTGTTGTCTCCGTAATTCTCTGTCCTAAATTAAATTAAATAAATCAATTTTTCTTCTTTTCAAATGCATATGCTGGCTCCTTGAACTAGCATCTGCTAACTTGGTTTAGTCATTGAAGATACTGTCTGAAGCATACATGTGGTTTGGCAAAGTTAATATGTATAGAAAAACCCAAATTTTTTGTGCTGTGAAGTGTATAGCACTTGTTCAGTATGCATGCTACCACATGGTAGCACTTCAAAAGAGACAAATTGTTGCCTTAAAAATACTATCCACATTAGTAGCAGTGCTATAAAAGGGATATTTTAGCTATTTTTCAATATAGTTTGACCAGATTAATCAAAATTTGCCATGTTCATGTTGCCAGTTAAATTCAGAGAAGTGTTAGTGCAGAGGCTGGAGGCTGTCTCTTCTGATGGACTGTCATGTCCCTTGGAAAGTATGTCTAGTTCTGACTGAATTTTGGGTAGTTGTAGTTCATCTGTCTTCTGGTTGCTCAACATTCTGCAAGGAAACAATTTTCATCTTCAGGTTTGAGGAGGCTGTTGAGGCTCAGAAAGCAATAAAGACCTGTCTTTTTCTTAAACCAGTGACTTGCCCTGATGGAGGCATGTGCAACTTTTGCTGTTTGAGCACATAGTTAAAGGGCAAATTTGTGCAACGTGAGTCAAGGCAAACCTTTAATTGTGAAATACAGACTGAAGGCTACGCAGATGTTCATGGTTTGTAGCATGGAGTTGGTTATTGCCTACTTTGTCCAGGGTCGACTGCAGTGAACTGTGTGAGGAGCAGTGTAAAACCAGTCAGGGTATGGTACATAATACTGGATACAAAGTTGTTCCACTTTGGTGGGGCTTGGCTTTTTAGGAGACATACTGGTTGCTACTTTTAAAACCAGATTTCGTAAGGCGTATCAACTTAAAATATATTTTGGAAATTCAGGCTTTGAGCATCCGAGGTGTCATCAAATGTATTGCCACCAGGCCTCCTTTGATCAGGGTTTCACATGTCATAATGTTTACTGCCAGTCTGAATGTGGCCAGAGAGAAATGCATCTCCTCTGACGGTAATGATAACTATTTAAGGACTAAATTTCAGCAACATGCACATGCATATGTGACCCCATGAGAGGCGAATTCTAATTAATTGTTTGTGAAGGAACAGTTTAGTGATAAGTAAATGTGCCTCATGTATCAGGTTGCTGCAAGACCATTTGTTTTGGAAATGTTTTAGGAATAAACTTACTGCAAGAAGGATGTAGATTTGCCAGTTGTTGAAAACTCCAGGGTTTTAGATTTCTTTGGATTTTAAAGTAATCATATAGACATCTTTTCAGTGCCTCAGCTGATTTGACCTATTCTTAATTTAGGTTTTCAAATAGGGCAGTTATTGACCAAGGATATTTTAAGGTATAGAAAACGTGATTGAATTGTCCCAGTGTTGAACAGGTCATCATCACATCAGTGTTCAGTTCTTGGCCTTGTATCTGATATATTGTATAATTTTGTTGGGTTTTGTTGGTGATGTGAGGTATATGTTTCCTAAACATTAAAGCCCGGATAAAATTTTTAATGTTGCAAGTACTTTTTAGAAAAGGATAGTATGTTATTTTAGTGTTTTCTTTAATCTTTTACATTTATGAAAACAAATTGAGTTCAGGGGAAGAAATGCCCACGAAACTGCTGTATTAGAGTTTACTGTCAAGGTTTTTTAGTTGAGGCATTTTGATAATACAGATTCACACAAATTGGTCACATCCAAGCAGAACACCCATATTGTATAGTTTTGCACTTTTTCTGCTTTAGACAAATTGTAGTAACACTTTCTAGCTTCCTTAATCCCCCCATTTGTTTGCAAACTAACAAAAAAAATCACCCTTTTAGAGGAAGGAGGTTTTTTGCTTGCTTTTTTTTTTTAATAATAGCAAAAGAGTCTTCTGTTAAAGAAAAAGAAAAAATCCACCCCAGAAAGGTGCTCAGATGAATGACAGCTCAGGAGAAAAAGGTTGTGCGTTCTCTGTGCAAACAGCATCTCTGAGAAGTGCAGACACAACTCTTGGCTTTCCTTCTTATGAGGACCCTCCTGAACAAATAATTTGCTTTAAAATGTTTAAATGTGGGGGAAAGGGGGGAAATATCCTGGTCTGGCCATTCCCCTGACCTTTTCTTTGCTCACCTCAGTTCTGGGCACTCTCAGACTTAGTGGCACTTTTTAGTGGCAACTTTGCAATGTGGCTTGGGAAGGACTGTGACATTAAACAGTGAATTCATTAGAAAAAGTGCACAACAGTCCCAAATCCTAGCAGACTGAAGACTGGGTAGAAGGAGGAGAAAGCTTTTGCCCGGTCTGTGCTAAGCTTCTAGATAAAAAGATGATGTTCTGTAGATTAGGCAAATGATTTAAAGAAACAGTGGTAATGGTATCAACAAAAGCAACTTGGGGGCTGTTATCCATTTGTGCAAGTTGGCGGCTTGTTGGAGCTATCAGGCTACTAATACATGTTATAAAATATATATGTTTGGTTAAAAGAGTTTCCATTTCTCCCTGGTGGGGACTGCATCATGTTTTAATTTCTGCAGTTGTTTTCCTAGAGGCAAAGATGTTAGCTATTGATGCTTTATTGGTTCTTTGACATTTTTTCCACTATTGCCTTCATTATCATCTAACTGGTAACAGTCATGAGAGCAGGAATTGTTGACTTGAAATCTGGATGGTTTTCAGTGAGTCCTTTTTCTTCTGGACAGTATTCCTTACCTCTTTCTCAGTTACATGTTGCTGGTCATGCTGTGTTTGAGAAAAGAAGTTGGCCTGGAACTTGGTTACCTCTCAGATGAACACTTTTAAGAGTATGATATACCTTTATTCAAGTTTCTAACAGATCTGAAGGTTTTCTTAGGATATTCTTGCTCTTGAGTATTATACTTCTCAAGGCACAAATTGTGTGAATGTGTCAATCACATGAGTTCATAGGAATCTATATCTGAGTATCTTTTCCCCATCATTACATGACCACCCCTACTTTGACAGTGTCCACAATTACAAGAGAATTGCTACTTCAAGGAACAACCTAGCTCAGCTCTCCAAAAGTCCACATTTAATTTAATTCTCACAAAATCTTGTATCTCGTTCAGCTGCTTTTGAAAATCCTTTCTCATTTTTCCTCTTTGTGGCTTCATTTGGCTAGAAAGGATCTAACCATAATCTCATTTTTTAGCGTGTTGTAGCAAGTTGTGAAAAACAAGTTTACTTGCTTTCCACACAGATATACTTTTTAAAAGCTTGTTTTAACTAAAACAGTTAATTCTAGCTACATTTAGTAACTGGTTTGTATGCTTTTTCAATTCACAATCGGGGTCACAGCAGGAGTCTTTTAGGTTGTTTTGGGGGAGGTCTGTGTTCTTTGTTTTAATTGTAAAATTTAGAAACTTTTCATCTTACTCCCCAAAGCATCCACCAACAACTTTTAAGTTTAAAGACTGAGCTTCTTTGGCAAGTTAGGTCTTAACTTTGCTTTTGAGAGAAACCTTGAGCTGCTAAAGCATTGGGGCTGCTGGGTAAGGAGCTTCAGACTGGCCACTCTTTCTGGAAGTTGTACAATGAACTTAGTTTCATCTGGCAAGGGGGAAGGTTTTCATTCTGACTTTGAAACAGCTGTTTAATCAGTTCTGCAGGCCGTCCTGAAGAGTGTAGTGGCATCTCTAGATCGGCTGTGGTTTAGAGACAGGCACATGGTTCAGGCCTTTCCTTTGCTGTTAGAGGGTTTCAGACTGAGGCCTGGGTGGCTTTGCTGTATTAGTTTTGGGATGCTGTATTATCATGGTGCCCTGGATGAAATACTAATTTCAAGTGATTTCTATTGAGATCAAGATACTACGAAATAGAATGCAATCACCAACATATGCTGATAGAAGAACTCTGCAAGGGTTTATATAAGTGTTTGTAAGTGTTACTTTCAAAATACAGTCAGTCAGATATGGCAATTTAATGAAAAGGGACGGAGACTGCAGAATGTAGTTTGTGCTGTAAGGGTGGGTGATAAGTTGGAAAAATATTTGTCCAGTCCTGAAAAATGTCTCCTTGTATCTTTGATATGTTTGGATTTTTTTTTTTCTCTTGAAAGAATATGAAGTGGGGTCTGAAAACGTAGCACATTCTGCCTCTAATGAATTTGTGTTGCTTTCTTTTATAATGCATATCATATTTTCATCTGCGCAGGGAGAAGCCTTGAAAAAACTTAACAAAAATGAATGCATAACGGGGTGTATTTTATCTTTGTAATTTTTGCAGCTGCAGACAAAACTTAAGGATTGCATAGTGTTGTTGCATTTGATTTCCTGTTGGTTGGCTCTGAGTGTAGGTTCATCTGATAATCACACTGAAATCTGTTTCCTTAAATTTAACCAGCAAGCACTGTGTCTGTCTGTTTAAAAGGTCTGATAAGTGGTAAGGTGTGTTTTTCTGCTTGTTTGGATTATGTTAAATATTCCTGAATAGAATTTTGTTCCATCAAGGTGATCTGTTTGAATGAAACATTTAGTAGAAATAAAATTTGTACTGGTTGCAATGAAACATCGCAGCTGTTGATGTAAAAAACCTGACAAAATATTCTCAACTGCTTAAAGTAACTTACTGTATATAGGTGTGTGTGTATTATATACAGTAATATGCACATACATGCATGCTTTTCATTTATATACATCTAAGAAGAAGAAACAGTGTTGAAAGTTGGAAGATAAATGCAATCAAAGCTATCTGATAGCTATAGTTGGTTCCCCAAACTCTAACATAAATGTATTTTTGTGTTGTGAAAAAGGACGCAGATAGTTTATAACCTATTTGTTATACTCATTAAATAATTCTCCATTTGATTCCAAAAGTTACCTAATTCCAGACAGTATTCCAACTTAAATCACAGTATGTCTTTGTTACTAAATGGTCAAATGTTACTGCTTAATGAAATCCAGTATCATTTTTTATGAATGAACAAGGTAATACACACTGTAAATGACGTGTAACAGTTTGTTGATCACTTTAGCAATTAAATGCAGCTGAAAAAAGTCTGCTTACTCAGACTGGTCTTACTCTCATTCTCTGAGGAAGCTTTGGATTTTAATAAAGACAGTCCAGCAGTGAGTAAACAAATTTATAGGCAGTTGCAAAAAATGAAAATAAGATAAAAATACAATTTACTCGTTTAATATCAAGCTTTCTCTCTAAATAGTCCAGATTGCATAAGTTTACTTTTTAAACACACTTTTTATTTAATCTAGTTCAATACCAGATGGAAATGATGCGAAGCCTCCGCCACGTAAACATTGATCATCTTCACGTTGGCTGGTACCAGTCCACGTACTATGGCTCTTTTGTCACTCGTGCCCTCCTGGACTCCCAGTTCAGCTACCAGCACGCAATTGAGGAGTCTGTAGTTCTCATTTACGGTTAGTATGAGGTTTCCTTTATTATTCTTTTCCCCTCTTAATATTATTACTACTATTTTTGTATTCTGTCTTTTGCCTGTAAGAGTAGCCTGGCAGGCCTTTTCGAGTAAATACCAACCCTGTGTCTACGGCAGCCTCAGCAGCAGCTAAGTCTAGACAGGGTTTCCTTCTTTCTGTTTATTTTTCTTGCTATCAGAGCCCTGATGTGTACGTTTTGGAATGCTGGAGTAGCTGCTTCATTTTTATTCCTTCATCTCCCCTCCCTCGTGGAAGGGGCTGGTGGAACCCGACCAGATGTCTAACAAACCCCGCTTGCTAGCGTGTCTGGCTCTGTACGTGACTGACCAATCATCACACGAATTGCCAAGTTTTTTTTATACCTCTGACAGAAGCATACAAAACCTGGACTGTTTCTTAGCACAAAGATTTTTTTCTTTTCTGCCTATTTAATGGTGTTTCCTCAAGCTCTCCAGACCAGATGTTCTGTGCTGTATCAGAACCGTAGGCAATTTAACAGCTTTATAGCCTCCCCCTCCCCAAACACTCACAGTTTGCCATATCTGGCAGACTTGCATATAGTTTCCAGCTGAGAAGTAAATGTAACGTCCTGAGTATCTGTCAGAAAAAATACTAATGAATACGATCAATCTTATGAGCTGCCCCAAAATTGTTTCAGTATGTTAACAATTGGATTACAGTAAAGAACAAGTTGTTAAAGTATACTTATATTGGCTGGAAACATTGCATCATCAGACCTTGATGAATTTTCCACTTGTTTCAGTCTATTTTGGTTTTCATTTTATCACCGATTGCTAAAAGTTTTACTGTGTTAAGTTTCAGACAACATGAATGTTAACACAGCTTTTATTCTCATGTTGGCATGCTTCAGCCGTTATCATGCTGCAAGTGTTAAGCTTCTTTGTCCAAAGAATGTAACAGTTTGTTTAGAAAATTTCCCCCTGAATTCGGCAGAGTATGTCAAGGCAAAATGAATCTTTTTATATACCAGTTACATTGTCATGCGTGAAGCAGCATGGCAGCTTGATCTGAATTAGCTTATTGCTACTCTAAAATTACATTTTTTAAAATGTAAAATGTTGATTAATGAATATTTTAATTTTCTGCATAATGACTGGAAGAAAAATCTTTACTTAAGTAAGGTTGCTCTTACATAAGTTCTGTGGTTAATTCATATGAAAGAAAAGAATATGCATTGGACCTTTAATGAGAAAATAATGTGAGTACAAATGGGTCTAGATCCCCCCATGTTCTCCAAGTTAAGTTTACTAATTAACTTCACTATTTATCGTTGTATGTATTTTACATTGCAGTATAGTTGGATTGCCTCTGCTATAGTGTCTTTTCTGTGTTCAATCTCTTAGGTTTTTTTTAATATGACTACTTAGTTATTTTCCTCCTATTTATGTCTCTCAGATATTTAAAAAGAAAAAGACAGTGTGGAGTTTTTAATAATATTTTTCCTCTGTTTTTAATTAATAGATCCCATTAAGACTGCTCAAGGGTCTTTGTCACTGAAGGCATATAGGCTGACTCCCAAACTGATGGAAGTTTGCAAAGAAAAAGACTTCTCTCCAGAAGCGTAAGTAACTTCAAAGAATGTTTTCTCATAGGGTTTGCTGAATTTGGGATGCAGAATGGTATATGGCATAATGAAACACTGTATTTTAAAATCTCATGTAATAGTATGTGCTGAGGAAAATGGATCTATGTGGATAGTGATAGATACAGTGCCCTGATGCAGGAGGCTGAGAAGGCATGGGAGTCTGTCTTTAGGCATGTGTGTCAGTGGTGGAACTTGAACTGATTTTGGGGCTAGTCAGTGGATGTGCTGTAAGGACCATGGAGAAGATAGCTATATCTGGGAACAGAGCCAAAAATAGACAAAAAGAAATGGAGGAAGGGAAATTGCTGGTCTGTCTTAAAGCTCTTCTTTTCCCCCAAAGAAAAGTAGAACAGGTATTCTGGAATAGCTGTTGTTGTGTGTTTGTTCCAAATTAACTCCCCCATGTGGACACAATCTTCTGCAGTAGAGCAGGATAATTACTGTTTCAAAAGATTAGCTGCTTGTTAGGGATGTAGGCCTTAACTGGCATCCTTTTCCTCCGACAGCTTGGTGTTCAATAGAAAAAGCAGAAGCACTTGTTAAAATTACTTACTTCAGAAAAAATGTAATCATTTCATTACTTAGTGTCTAAATATTTCCATGATGAACAAACAAATCTGTGATGAGTCCAAAAAGAAAACAAAAAAGAAGTGGCAGAAGACAAAAAGTGAAAGTTTTTATTCCAAAATCCAATACGAGTACAAAGAAGTTAAGGCTCTATTTCCTTAGAAACTTGTAGATCATGCTTTTATTTCCAGATTTTATGAAAGGTATTACTGTCTACTTTATTATAAAGCAATAGCAATAGTTTTTTATGTATATATTGTAAAAAAATACACACTGGAAGTTTATATTTTAATATTCACCATAGAATTTAATTATTCCAAAACATATGCTATTTTGTGAATCTAATTTTTAGGTCAGTAAAAATTTTAATTATTCAGCTATTGGGGAAATTTTTCATTGCAGTAGTTATGATTTTAAAGGTATTTTAGTGTCATGTGGTAAGTAACTGCTCACTTTTATTCAAGAAACCCTGATGGCAGGGAAATCAGTAAAATATTTTGGAAGGGGCAGAGTTAATCCTGTCAGTGCAGTCTCTTGCTGGAGGCTTTTTTCGTGTAGGCAGTGTATTAGCAAGCAAGGCAGCTGCTTGACTTCAGAGAGTTTTTCCTAGAGCAGCTTTTCCTAGTCTTTGTAAATGTGAGGTTTTGCCATGCAAATGCACTCCTACTAAAACTTCACTCTTGTTAGATTGTGGAACTGTGACAAGTCAAGACTTTACAAAATTGCCAATTGTTGGAGCAACAATTCAACGAAGATAATGAGACGTATTGGTTGTATTAGTAAATATTTTTTAACTTTTTTCGCAGCTTGAAAAAAGCAAATATTGCATATGAAAACATGTTTGAAGAAGTGCCCATTGTCATTAAGAATTCATACCTGATCAATGTGATGTTGTGGGAACTGGAAAAGAAATCTGCAGTAGCCGATAGACATGAATTGCTCAGTCTGGCTAGCAGGTAAGTACTTGTTACAGTAATGGATGTACTTTTATTCGCTTTCCCAAACCACAGTTGAACACCTTGGGTGAAATCCCAGTCTCATTACAGTCCATGGAAGCTTTGCCTTGACTTTTAATGGGGTTAACACATTACCATTCATGTTCTTTTGCTGAAGGAAAATTGCATGGTAAAACTGTAGCATTAGATTCAGGGACTAAATTCAGCCTGTAATCTGCATATACCTGCACTGCTTGTAGTGTGTATTTCTTCAAGAAAATATGGGCACTCAGTAAATTCAGACAAGTAGACCTGTATATAAAAATTGGCTCTGTTAAATATTCCTTAAGTAATTATATGATTATTTTAATAAAAAAGAAATTGTGGTTGTTTGGTAGCAGGATAAATTTGAAAATAAAGGAAAATAATAAAGGCTCTGAGAAACTGACAAATGCAAAGACTGATTGTCATGACAGCCATCATTCATGATTTAGAAATTGTTTAAGAATTTCTAAAATGATCTTTTCATAACTTCATCTAAGAATAACTTTTTGTTCTTGTAGTTCTTTGCCCTGAAAATACACTTCTGATAGCAGAGTGAGCATGACTTCTGGCAGTATGATCAAAAATGTGGTGGTGCTTAAAACTTGTGCAACACAGTACAGTTAATTGAATTGGGCTGACCAAAATAACCAGATACACAAAACGATGCAGTATCTTGTATGTGAAAACTGGGTTGTATTCATTAATAAGTTTTTTGGGGTATAACATTTTCCTTTTACGTCAAGGTGTTGTCTGCCAAGATTCTGATCCTAGTGGCCTCTTTTCTTTTTCCTTTTTTCTGCTGCCTGCCCGCCCCCCCTCTCCCCACTCCATGTAAGATTGAAGTTAATGGATCCATATTTCTCATGGAAATTTTCCACTCTCTTTACTTGAGCTTCTGTGGATGTGTTGAGGGATCTGATAGCTTTTAGAGAAAGTGGTCAAGAGAGAACAAGTATAGGGTTGAATTCTGCTGAGGAGTTTACAGATGCCACAAGTGATACGTAGTCAATAATTCTGTGCAGTAAATTTGTGACTTTGCACATTGGAATTAATGAAGTGAAGAATTTTTGCAGAAATATTCAGTCTGTTTGAGTCCGCAGGCTTTTTGTCAGGCTCTTTGTTTCCTTGGTCAAAGATCACAAAGCTTATCCCATCTGAGAAGAGGGTGGGCACTGGATGTAGGAGAACACAATGATTTGATTCCTTGTGAGCTCTGTCACTTCACTGTGAAAAGGAGAACCGTGCTGAGGATCCAGGTGATCTGACAGCCCTTGGTTGTTTCTGTGGGTTTGCTCCTGTATGAAGGGCTGGGATTTCCTAGCACCCTGGATCCAGCAAGGGTTGCAGCTAGTCACACAGTATAGTTCTGGAAATGAAAAATAATTTGAACAGATCACAAACCACAGTTGAAGTTTTTCATTACCTTTACATCTTACATAGTAGCTGTTCCATTTCACTACCCTGACTCAAGATAAAAGATAAGAACTGTACGAATTGTTTTCTGTTTTGGAACAATGGTGTTAAAAGTCTGATGCAAGACAGGCTTTTTTGTTGGTACTCATACCAGTAAGGGGATGAGAAGTGAACAAGAAAAACATGAGCCCAAAATTAAAAATAGACTTTCTTGGCATATTTTTCTGGCTCACCTGCTCTATTGGACTAAGTTAAGGTGCTTAGTTGGGTTTGAAGGAGAGAAAGCTTTGGAAGTTATCCTGGGTTGTTTGGAGGTTTTTGTACATGCCCTTTTTAAAATATTTGATACTTGCATTTAGTTACTGTGCAGGTTACATTCAGTGATATCTTACATTGGTATAACTCAGCAGTTGGCAAATTAAAACATTTTAATGCTTGTTTATTCAAGGTTGAGTGACTTGTACTGCCTGATGAAATATTTAACTAGTTTTTACTTGAATTCAGCTGTGAAGGTTACTCTGTCAAAGAACATATATTGCCTGAAGTAGAGGAGTTCAAACCCCTACTATTCTGGAGTTTTATTTTCATGTTTCCATATTTATTTTCACATTTCCTTATTTTTGTCTTTCAGCAGCTGTAGCTAAAACATTTCAGTTAGCAACTTTTAATTTTTGTGCCTGTCTTCTTTAACTTTGCTGTTGTTGCTGTTGTTGACAGTAACTTCAAGGCTACTTTTTGGTTTTGCCTTGGTTTTTGTTGGTGGTGGTTTTTTTCTTTGTAGTTTGGGGTTGGTTGGGCTCTTTTGAGTTTTTGGTGGGATTTTTTTGGTTCTTTGGGAGCATCCCTGAAACTTTTCTAATCTTCTGAAGCAATGGTTTTGGCAATAAAATTATTTACCCATAGTTCCTCTCCTCTGGAGAGTTTGCTTCATCAAGATTCTCACATGTTCAGCCACCCACCTTGTCTGAGTTTGAAGCTCTACCTATCTGAGGTACTTTGCCTGCACCTTAATTTCTTTCTCCTTTTGAAGTACATTTGTGATGATCATATGAAGTAGTTTACTTTTTTGGGGCAGAAATATGTGTTTCTTTTGTGAAATCTGAATTGACTGTAATATTCTAGGCCAAGAAGTTGAAGTCAGACTAACGCAAGGCTAGCAAGTAATAGCAAGTAAAGGCCTTTTCCTCAAACTGTTACCCACTGCTACCCTTAAGGACCAAAATGTCTTGAAGACCTTGGAGTACTGCCAGTCTTTTGATAGAGGCTCAAGAATTAAAATCCTGTCAGATAATGTTCCAGATCTTCAGAGAAATAATTACAACCAACTTTCTCATTCTCATCCATCTCTTCCTTATTCTATTGATGATCTAGTTTAAATTAAAAAAAGCTTTTTGTGGTCTAGCTTCATAATAGGGTTGTTCTATAATATCTCAATTTGTCTCAAGCAATTTTTCTAATAGTGTACGTCAGTAGAAGCAAACATGTGCTGAACATTTACTGCACTAACATCTACTTGGCAGATACATTTTTCAAACTTCAGATGCAGTATTTTTGCAAAAGTGACATAAGGAGAGTTACTTTGGCTTTTGAAAACAATATTAACCTTTATACATTGTACTGCTTATTTAAAAATCTCAATGTGCTTAACAGATTATTAAGATAATTATGAAAATCTCTAATTTGCAGATGGAGGAACCTGACACAGAGAGGGTAAATGCATTGCCCAAAGGCACACATCAAAGTCAAGAGAAGAAAATGGAATGGAGCTCAAGACTCCTGACTTACATATCTCATTCAAACTAAATCCTCTTAAACAGCACAGGTTGAACTCAGGCTGAAAAGCTGAGATGTAAACAAATTCTGCTAAGCAGTGGGAGTTTTCCTTAGAAATTTTTAATCGAAAAGATATGCTTTGCCCAGCAGTACCTCTCTAATACACCTGAAGCTGTTTCCACCAGAAGGAAAAACGCTGTACAGGGCAGCACCTTTCCCAGAAAGCAGTGACTCTGAGAAGGGCCTCAGCAGAGCTGATGAAAAGTGGAAAAAATGAGCAACAGATACAGCATTTTCTTATGCTTCCTCTTGCTGCTCCTTGTTCTCATCTTCCCTAGCCACAGTGCAAGCAAAATAAAACCAAATAAATGAGGGGGTCCAAATATGGCAGTTGTAGTCAAGTTGAGGGGAGCATCTCTTTTGGACATCTCCAGCTTCACAATTGTTTTATGCCAAAACTTGGTGCCTGGGTGCAACACCATGCCTCAGATCTTGGAGGGAGTAGAGGCACCCAGGCTCCTGGGCCAATGTGGGCATGTGGGCTTCTCCAAAAGTGTGAGCTGAGGGCTGTGAGCTATGCATAGAAACAGCTAAAACTGATAAGCAGGACACAGGCAGCTGAGAATGATGTGAATTGCTGCTGCTCTTTGAAGTTTGGGTGTCTGACTTGAGGTTTCATTTTGGGTGTTTCAGACCTTTAGCAAGTGTGTCTGAAGTCCTTTTCTGATTAAAGATGCTGAAGTAAATGTGGGCTTCATGTGTAGTTCCCCATTATGAATCCTACAGAAGTGGAGCCAGTTTGAGGTTCCAGTCCCAGCTGCTTGCCTCGTTCCTCCCCACTACCCCCATTTCATCTCTACACCCCTCCCACCCTCAAAGATTTTTATTCACTCATCTGTTTCAGAATATGGCTGTGCAAATAGCTTTGTAGAATAGTCTGATGGAAAAAGGCAGACTCCCACTCTTCCCTTACAGCCCTTCCCTCAGCCTCCCTAAGATAAAAAAAACCAAAAACCAACAGGGGGTATCTTTGCATTTACAGTAGAGGATTTCACTAAAAGAGTTTGAAGTGTGCCTACGCAAACAGCTGAATCCATACAGCTGAGAGTGCTGTAATCTTTGGGCAAAAAGGGAGAGGCAGGAAGATGCTGATGTTGGAATCTCTTAAACTGACTTTGCTGGCAACAGTAAACTGCACCTTTGCTCTCCTTAAAACGTATCTGCAAAGGGAGGCTCTGGCGGCAGGAGCACTCCCTCAGGAAAAGGAAGGCTTGCATTCAGGTCTCTTAGCCAGACCTGTATCCTAACTGGATGCCCTTGTGTAGTGCGTGATCTGTGAGTGCAGTTACTGTACAGTTGTTGCTTTCTCCTTTTGTGTCTGCTGGACCACACTGTCAAATGCAAGGCTCACCTGCGGGAACAAAGACAGAAAGGACCCCGTAGTGTTATCTGCTAATTAGGCTACTCTGTTTCCAGGTTTCTGCTTTTCACTCTCAGAATTAATTGACCTTTGTATTTGATAATTGTTAAACAAGGAATCAGAAGTAATCCATATGTCAAGGACCTGATTGCATATCTGCCCTTTTGGGGGAAGGATTATACCCCATCAGGTATATAAGGCTATTACAGCAAAAATGCACAGCACAAGAAATTGTTTTCCAGGCTATACTTTCTAGTCTGTTTTATGTTCTAAACAGGCTTTGACAGTTTCCCTTTGACAGTTGGTATGTGTTTGTCCTTTTTGGGGCATTTTTGATTATGCTATCAAAGCTACACAGATAAGTCTCAAATGATAAATTTCTGGAAGTTTTACAGGCCACTCCCTACAGGTGCATGATGCTGGTAACAGTTCTGGTGAAGGAGTGCACTCTCATTAGATTATTTCTTCTTTAGATGCGTAATAATCTAAAACATGACAGATGGGGTTTTTTTCCTAGTTTTTATTCTATTTCTCCCTTTTTTATTACCTATATTTCCTCTCAAAAAAGAACACAGTCCCTATGCATGAACTTTGTGATGCTTAGTATGAAAGCAGTTCTGCAGCTGATAGTTTTCTTCTATGAATATTCACTGTTACCAGTGTGGTGGTCTCCTGGTGCTATCTTAAGGTGGAGCTGTCTTCTAGTTCAATTCAAGAGAATGCTCAGATCATCACCACTGGGTGATCTCAGACCTGACTTGTTTCAGATGAAACTAAACTGAAAAGAGGCATTAGGAGGATAATTACTGTGCTTCAGCCACTTCCAGATCACTGGACCGTGTCAGAAGTAGTGAGAAGAGCCTCCCCTGAGACACATGTAGCATGGCCATTGGTTTCTCAGCACCAGCTGTTTTGCTTTATAGATCTGCTCCTGTTGGTCTACACTGCTCGCTAATTTAAATGTAAACTCAATTTAATCGTCTCCTTTGCTGAGTCTGCTGACTGAAATGCATCCATTGAAATTACAGTTTCTTTATTACTGATGTCCCCAGAACAACAACAATGCCAAATGCTGATCTCCACATTGTCTACATTTGACTGTCACAGAGCCCTGTAGGGAAGTGAGTCTTAATGAGGATGTGAGCAGCATTTGCTGGCACCCCTTTTTAAAATGCATATATTTTAATTATTTTTTTTTAGTGGCAGTGATGCATAGAGGACATGTAGGTACCTAGCAGTGTGATCTTTGAGATCTGCTGCAAGGTAAGGAGTTACTAAAGCACCCTTTGGGCTCATTAAGTGTATGATGACTGTTATGGGCTGGAGCAATGTGATCTAACTTTCTAAATATTACCAGAATAAACTTCAGCTAAATAAAACTTGGTTAAACACTGTATATACATTTTTACAAATTACTTCCTATTGATCTGTTTTTTTTAAAGAAACGAAGCAAAAAAGGGTATCAACTAGATGAGAGCTGAGGAAAAAGCTGGCCCTGTATTTGCAGCATACTTATCACTTCATGTCTCAATTCACATCTGTTTAAGTTATCTGTTTTTAGCTTTTTGTTTCCCTGGCAATGAGAGCAAACATTGTATTACTGCAACTTCTAACAATAACTCTCTGTTTCTGTATTCTGCTGTAATAAGCTGGTCCCAAAGAGATTCACATAAAATCATTCTCTGTAACCAGCTATATTTCACATGGACACTATCTGTAAAATAATTATGTATTTCTGATGTGCACATACCCTACAAGGCCATTAGTGTGTACCTACACAGGCATTTCTGATAATATCCAGTTCTAGCACAAACTCTGTATAATATAAACGCTATAAAAAACTGGAAACACGCACGCCCCTAGCCATGGCAATATTCCACAGTTCTAAATACCATGTTCTTGAAATGTTCAACCAAAAAAACCCCGAGAAGTTTAAAAATAATTGTTATAGTGGCGCCTTTCTTGCTGCTGTGTAGCTGAAATCCTCCTCACCATCTGCCCTGTATGCAACTGAGATTTAACTCTGGCTTGTAAATAAATTGTGGTCTGAAGTTAGTGATGCAGCCCTTTGTTCAGTGAGCAGGCAGCTCAGCGAGTGAAACAGCTGTCCGAGCACTCAGAGATAAGGGTGTCTCCAGCTCCATTCTCAGCATGTATCCTCTGTTGCCTCCGTACATTACCAGCTTCTGTCTCCAGCTATGAGTTCTATGGATGTGGGGAATAATTTACACTTAAAAAAGGGATGTGTGTACTATTACATGCGTGGTTGTCTTTTCACTTCATGCCTTTGTCTTTCAGTTAGAGTTTCTCCAGTTCATAGGCTGTAGGATGGCAGGAATACATTGTGAAAGGCAGAAAGAATCTCGGATAATATGGAGTGACTGAAGGATATGATTCTGAGATTGAAGTGCACCAAACTCCTTTATTGGAAAGAAACTCTCATGAATAGTAGTGAGGAAGAGAAGGATGGAGTTTAGCTTTTTGAGTTGTTGGTCTTCAGCCAAGTAGGACTGGGTAAGGCTTAGATCAGAGCCAACAAAGTAGCTTCTGATCAAAGGGATCAACAGAGAGCAGAAAGTGTCCTTCTTTGCTGCTCTACCCTGTAAACACAATTTAGGATGAATACTGTCTCCATGGGCACCAACCTAAAAACTTCCAAAACTTTGACTTGGAAGCTATACCTTAAGTTGAACATTCCTGCAAAATACTGAATCCATTGCTAAAAATGGTAACAATAAAAGTTGTTTAACAGACTGCATTTGTCTGGCCAAGGCAGTAGATCGCGTAACTGGAACAGGACGCGCCCAGCCTAGCTGCTTCCATGTTGGTATGGAATGTGGAGCTGGCTGGACTGGATGCAACAATCCCTCTCAACAGCTAAGATCAAGCAATGTCTGCTGAACTTCCAGACGTGGTTTGATAGACTAGTTATGGGATGGAGTTCTCAAGAATATTTAACTATCCCTGCAGAGGGATAGTTAAAAATCTCTGAAAAACCTAGTAAATAAGTAGTAACTTGAAACCAAACTCTTTGAACGCATCTCCTGGAATATTGCTTGAGTTGTATGTCACAAAAGTGTCAGACTTCTTCTTTTAAATGTGTGACTTGCATCTATAATAAGTTTAAATTCATGCAAGGCATTGTTTTTTCATTATTGTGAGGTTCCTGGAAAGACCAAAACACTTAAATATGATATCTGCAATGAGGCAAAGATTCTAGAGAAGATACCATGTAAAATATTATAAGATAAATATATGAACAAAGATCATAAGGAACTTAAAAATTTCCAAGCAGTGCCATTAGTGCAAAAAATGATTGTCACATAACCAAATGAATTTTAAATTTTAATTAATTTAATTTTTTTACTAGTAAATTTAATCTTTCATGAATGTTTCTGTATTTCAGTAATCACCTTGGGAAGAGTCTGCAGCTACTGATGGACAGAGTGGATGAGATGAGTCAAGACATTGTTAAATACAATACCTACCTGAGGAATGTAAGCAAACAGCAGCAGCAGAAACACCAGGTTGGTAGCATGGAAAAACCTGAATGAGAACATTTGTTTTCCACAAAATATGGTTTGGGTAGTGTTATCCAAGACAGATGAATTGGGATCTAAGCAAGATAAAATTCTAACTAAAACATACCTGTTAAGTCATGTGCTGGGTTGACCCTGTCTGGATACCAAATGTCCCAAAAGGCCACTTTTCCGCTCACCTCCTCAGCTGGGCGGGGAAGAAAGAATATAATGGGACCCTCATGTGTCAATATAAGGACAGGGAGTGATCATTTACTGGTTATTGTCATGGGCAAAACAGGCTCAACTTGGGGAAATTAATTTATTATCAGTCAAATCAGAGTAGGGTGATGAGAAAGAAACACAAATATTAAAACACCTTCCCCCCACCCCTGCCCTTCTTCGTGGTCTCAGCATCACTCCTGATTTTCCTTCCTTTTTCCCCTCAGCAGTGCAGGGATTTGGGAATGGGGGCTGCAGTGAGTTCGTCACACGCTGTCCTTGCCACTTCTTCCTCCTCAGGGGTAGGACTCCTCACACTCCTCCCCTGCTCCATGCGCTGCAGGGGCACTGTTGCTGTTGGGCTCAGCCTTGACCAGTGATGGGTCCATCTCAGAGCAAGCTGGTGTTGTGTTGGCTCTGTTGGACATGATAGAAGCTTCTGGCAGCCTTTCACAGAATCCATCCCTGTGGCCCCTTCCGCTACCAAATCTTGCCACACAAACCCAATACAAGCAGATTTATAGAATGTACTAGTCAGGGGGGAATTACTAAATTAATTCACTTCTAGTGACAGGTAGTATGGATTTGGATTTCTTTGCTATTTCACATGTGTATTAGTGATTTATGATAAACCAAAATAATCTATAAATATGTCATGGCCATAGGATTTGGACATTCAGTAAATGAAAGAGATGAAAGTACAAGCTTTGTTTCAAAACAAACTGTGTTTTAGTACCATCACCTGTAGTCATGCATCTAGAAATAAAGAAACATAGTCCAGCAGACTGTGAAGACAACAGACTGTTCTCTGATTGGAAAGAACATTTTAGTTACGTTTTATATCAGTAGTGATACTGATTGGGTGATGCTGACTTTTAATTCCTGGTGCCAGAGGGCCTCTTTAAAATCCAAAACAGTCTGATTAGAGAATCTTGAGTAGGTGGCCCTGCTTGAGCAGAAGGGTTAGACAAAGTGACCTCCCGAGGTCTTTTCCAACCTCAGCTGTTCTGTGATTTGGAGGCTCTTTCTGCCTTTGATAAAGCAGTGCTGTGTCTAACTATAGAAGAATGGTGGTAAATTGGAAAAAAGCACTATGAGAATGATTTAAAAGCCTGGAGAGCAGATCGTGGTGAACACAATTCACATCATGTGATAAGTTAAAAAATTACTTGCTTACTCAAGAAATACCTGCATGAAGAATAAATTGGAACTCTTTAATCTAGCAGACAGAGATATGACAAGATTCAATATTGGCCAACTAAAAATTGGCCAGACCACTTCTAAGATAAAATATTGCAGGTATTGCCACATAAAGTTAGTGATTATTAAAAAGAGCACCTGTGGTTCATGTGAAATGCTTCATCTCCTACTATTTTAAAATCAAATTGCCTTTTTTCACTTAAGTAAAGTGTAACTTGGGCAAGGAATACTTTAGGGAGGCAGCACATGATCAGTAGTCTCCCCTGGCTTTGTAACTGCCGAGGACATAGAAGCTTCATGCATGTTATCTTCAGAAGATTTGTTTTCCTTTACTGCCTAATTTGAATAGAAAGATGGCATCTACTTCAAAGGGTTTTGTTATTAACAAGGGGATCTATTTATTTTGAAAAGCAGAGCAAAGTAGGTTCCATGGTGTCTCACTTAATTTCTTTACTAACTATAGCTGCTTCAGTAGTGGCTCATTGTGGCATAGTTAGTGGTCGTAACTTCATTTTTAAAATGGAGCAATTGTGATTAAGAGCAAGCCGTTTCAATAAAGAATAATAGGCAGACTGCTGAGAAGTGAATGGGGTAATGCAAAGAAAGAAGAATCTACATGCAATTCACATACAAATATGGGCATTCAAGATTTTATTTTTAACGTTGTCCGAAAACATGTATTTGTCACTACTACTGGAAAAAAATTACTTCATTTGATTATGCCACCAAGTAAGAACTGTTTTCAAACTCACAGAATCACAGATAAATTTAAGTAAGTGAGAGAAAACACCCTGTTCTCTTTGCCTCTTTATTTTCAAGGGGTTTTTTTGTGTATGTGTTGAATATGAGCGCTTTGAAGACAAACCTTATAACTAGTTCTTGGCTGTGACATACAGTATGAAATCTCACATACATGTTTTCAAATTTGTGTACTTCTGCAAGAACAAACGTTTATCTGATAGCTGCAGAAATGGTCTGCCTCAGTTTTTATAAAGTTAGAGTAATCTATATGGGAAAAAGAAGCCCTGACAACAAATATTTTGTATATTTTTATATATATATCTCTCTCAGAATAATTTCTACAAGTTGCTACTCTAGTATATCCTCTGGTAACCCACACAGAAATGGCATCAAAGTGGCAGAATATCTAAACTGGAATGGAGGAATGAACTATTGTGCTTGGTTTCAGCCACCACTTTGTTCTCAGTTTAGAGTTAATATTTTTTGGCTTGAAATACCTTATTGAATTAAGTTTGCTTCCCCTTTCACATTAAGATTGTTTTGACCTTTAACTTGCATAAAATAGAGAATTCCTGGTTTATATAACCATCTGAGGTAATGGCTTCTCACCCCTGCATATTCCAACCATGCTTTTCTCTGTGGGGCAGTGGAGGCCTTTATCTACCATGCTGTATTCTTTCCTTCAGATATTAGCACGTATCTCTGAAAAGTGTTTAAAAACTAACCCAACCACCTCAATACCACGTAATTCTGCAGCCTCTCACTTATTTAAGGTGCCAGTTTGTGGGGTGGGGACAGCTTGTTCCCAATGAATTGAAGTAAACTGAATTGGATTAGCATAGTTTGAAATAACCTGAATCGCATTGAATAAGTATGATTTTTAAAATATATTTGCTCATTAGTAAAAAGCACCTGAAAATAAAAACTTTTTGCAGCTTTGGAAGTCCTTCTGCATTCTGAACCTCTTACTTTATTTTCAGTACCAGCAGAGACGTCAGCAAGAAAATATACAGCGTCAAAGTCGAGGAGAACCCCCTCTTCCTGAGGAGGATATCAATAAACTTTTTAAACCCCCACAGCCACCTCCAAGAATGGAGTCACTCCTTATTGCAGGTAATGTTTAGCAGCATTTTCAACTCACCTTTCCGTATATGAATATTAGCTTGAGAAAAAGTGCAGTTGTATCCTTTGAAAGCATACTAATTTTGCATTACCTTTGCCATTACGGAGTGATATTTGGTATTGGTAACATTCCACATACTGTCCTTGATATGTTAAATTTAGGATTTGAAAGGAGAGATGAAGAAATGCCCACAGGGCAGGCTTTCTGCATGAGTGGGTGTAGCTGCTACCTGCACTCATGCCCCAGCCCCTCTCCAGAAGTTCAGGAGCATTGCAGACAAGAGGCAGGAATAAACTGTTGAGGCTGGAACTTCCAATTTAGAGCAGCTGACTGCAGCCGTAGGTTACTGGTAATATTTCTAGGTTTGATTTGGCTGTTGCAGCAGCTGATAAGGTTTTGCTTTCAATTTCAAATAGAATGGGGATAACTTTGTTGATTTATATGGCCAGAGATTTAAGGAAGCTATCCCCATCTTCTTTTATCCCAAGAGAATGAAAATATAAATGGGAACAAAGCATAGATAGCTGTAGGTACCACCCCCCCGTTTCCTGTCTGCTGGTATGCTGCAGGAGATAGCCACAGTCAGAGCCTGTCCTGTGCCTCCTGAAAGGAAAAAAATACCTGGGATTTCAGTGTCCACAGACAGCAGGCAAGCCGGATGCTCTACTAAGTAAAATAAATCTGGAAAATGTAATGAGAAAGCAAATTGTTTAACTAAGCAGGCTCTCTAGATCAGATAAGTATTACCTGCTGTTGTACTGAGAGAAAATTAAACCAGAATCCTGGTAATCTGCTGTACAGTAAAGACTTCTTCGACATTAGGAAAAAAAAAAAGAAGTGAACTCGAGTTACCTGTCTTAAATTCTGAAGTGACAAAAAGATTATTAATATTTAATAGTTTCACACTGCTCATAAGGGCTGTTTTTAGAAGAAATAATGTTCTTGATTTATTATTCCTTGCAGAGTCTTTAAAAAAACCCCTATTGTTTTGATAGTTTTTACCAGTTACTGAATCCTAGCAGCTTTAAAGTATTTAAACATTGAGCTCCAGCATAGCTTACAAATGCCATGGAAGTGTGTATGTGTGTACACGTGTGTTTTATGAAAGTGATAGCTTAGGATGAATCATCTCTTACAAGAGGAGGAATTGAAAACTATTATACTTGAAAGAAAAAACAGTTATCAGCCAGAGCACTCTCTTTGTTCTTTCACTATAGTCAGGGGAAGAATTGGAAGCATCCACTTCAACTTAGATGAAGTAAAGTTTGTGGATAAAGCATAAAAGTTAGCTCTTTTGTCTCTGAGGCATTTATAAACTTTTCAAATAGAGCATTACACTGAGAGTTTATTGGCCTTCTAAACAGCCTTTATTTTGATTAAACTGACTTCATGTTTTGCTCTTCCTAGCTAACAAGGGAAATAACTTGTAGCCATAAGAGTTCGCATATTTGATTTGTAAAGCACCGACAAATCTTCATACCCTGATGATTTTTGAAGTAGTGGATAAAGTGAAATGTTGGGTGGAAAAAAAGGCTATCAGAATGTCAGACAGGAGCACCACAATTTTCAATCTGCTGCTGAAAAATATTTGTTACAAATATTTTAATAGAGACAGCAGATGCATAAGAACAGAATTGAAATTCAGTCTTGTAGTATTTTTAGAGCAACTAAATAGAAGAATTAATGTGATTGAGCTTTCTGTGCAGCAGCAAGAATTGTTTATTCTTTTTATTGTTGTATGTATTTTCAGTAATTGTATGTAATATTGTAGGAAAATTGAGGGGGTTTTTGAGCATACCAGTTTACCTCTTCTCCTAATTTAGTTTCTTCTTCTTTCCAAACCTGTTTGGGAATCCTGAAAATGTAAAATTCTTTTGTGTGGAGTAGTTGAGCAGTTTTGGTTGCCCCTCTCTGTAAATCCTCAATGATTCATGCACATTTGGATTTTGAAAAATTTACGTTCTAGGGTGTCTTTCTGAATCTCAAAACTGACAAGGGTTTACTCTTCTTTCCTTTTGACAGGTCAAATTAATACCTACTGCCAGAATATTAAGGAGTTCAATGCACAGAACCTGGGCAAGCTTTTCATGGCTCAGGCTCTTCAGGATTACAACAACTGAAGAAACTTTGCTGTAGCCCTCAACAGGAAAAGTTATTTACAGCTTTACACTGTTCATGATTATCTTGAAAATTTATGATATTGGGAAGAGAGTCTTGTAAAACAGAGTCACCCTGATTTGTGTAGAATTCTCTTGTAAGAAAAATAAAGGCAAATTTTAATGATATTTTAGTATTTCCTTACTTGTTGGCCCTATTGAACTGGAATTTTCTGTGGTCACTCAGGTTTTATAAATGTTTGGCAGTTATTCATGTTTAGTCATAGCAAATAATACAGGTTTTATTTAACTTGGAGTCGGAAATAAAAACAAATATTGCAAATGTTCAGTATAGCTGACTTGCAGCAGAAATTGAAGATTTCGCATTTTTGGTTGAGAAGTTACAACTGTAACGTGCTGGACACTTGGGGCAGTTGCTCATTTTTATTTTAATGTGTTTGGACAGTCTGGTGCAATGGTCCTTCCATATAACAAATGATTCACAGACTTCACATTCAGACCATACAAAACCAGTGTGATGTGAGACTGGTCCCGACCACATTGTGCTAAGTTGTGTTTCCGTTTTCTCTTGCTGTCATCAGCTGGGTTGAAATAAGATTCTGAAATCAGAAACTGGAATGAAAACCAGTTAATGGTTGGACTTAATGATCTTAAAAGTCTTTTCTATCTTAAACGATTATGTACAATCCAGTGATGCTACTGCAGTGTTCATGACAGAAAGGGCAGAAGTAGCCAACCTGGAGCAGCCACCGTGGTGTAAATGGGCAGCACCTGCTTTAGCTTTGCCATCTGGATGAGCCTTTATTCCTGAACTTGGGCTACTTATCTTTTTAACAGGAAAGTTAATGTAAAGATTTAGTATGTGGCAACTCACACATATTACTGTCATTGATTCCTTTTTTTTTTTTTTTTTCCCCTCTTGGGTTCTTTCCTGCCTGCCTGTCTTTGTGTGTTGAGTTCTGAGAGCCTAAAATGGCTGAAGGAGTGTGGTTTGGTCCTTTAAAATAACATCCTCTAAATATGGACCTAGCATGGAATATTTCAGCCTGTAAAGTGATTGTTTTGGAAAGTCAGAAGTGTGTGAACACTGGAGTTGAGACTAAGAACTTACTCTTTTCCAATCTAAGCTATAATGACTGTAGTATTTATGTAGATATGGATGCAAACTTTGTTCAGTCCTTGCATATCTGGCAAATTGCCAGACTCATCTTTTACTTTGGAAATTTTGGGCACCTTTTTTGTGTTAGCTTGCATACAGTGAACTTCTCTGAAATCAAAGATTATGTATGTATCCTGCTACAGTGCCACATGATTGAGTTTCATTTGCTATTAAAAAATACTCAAGTGGTGCTAATTTTTCTAGTTTTCTGTAGCACCAGAATAACCACCAAGGAACAGAAGTAGGAGCAGATAATTAGGCCAAGATGAGATATTTGAGAGAGAAAAAGCGATCTTCTGGGTAACGGAATAGAGGACTGACTGACTGTAGCAACTGTATATGGATGGAAGCATCAGCAACATTATATATACTAGGAAGCCTGCAAAGGAGTTGTTAGCAAAATGAATGCTTAGAGTAGGTTAAAAACAAGCTGTGTGTTTTGAGTTAGTTCCTTAAGACTGAGAATGTAAATGTGAGAAAGAAGGCAGTAATATTCTTCTGTGCTGGAGTTTAGCAAAATCAGTGGATTTTATTTAGCTAGATCAAATGTGCTAAATGTCAATTAAAGTCCATGAAGACATAAGGAAGACTTCAGTAGAGATTTGTGGTTTCTAAAAGCATAGGCCTGAATCAGACAGGGAAATAAGATGTAAAAATAGGTGAGGTGTAAGTAGGTTTTGGAGATGATTTGACTGTTCTTTTCTGAATTACACTTTGGTCTCCTATCGTGGTAGAAATAATTATAGAAAGTCTCCCTCAGCGAGGGTGGTGGAGTCAGTTGTAGGTGTTGATCTATAAATGAGAACCAACATCTGTGGAGATTAGGAATTAATGGGGATGGGACCTTGTCTTCATGCAGGATTCCATGTGAACTTTCCCAACTGTCTATATTTCTGGAACTTTGCTTTTACATGTTCTTTTCCTAATGAGAGTGAGATGGCAGCTCATTCACCATAAGACATGTTCTTTCTAATTACCATACCACTACCTATTTTTATTCCTTCCTTGTTTGTGAAAGGCTTTTCTGTATAACAGTGAAAATGTAGTGACATTTGTGTCTCTGAAAAGAGAACAAGAGTGACAATTATCTTTGTTTTGATGCTGAAGAACAGCATTTCTTCTAGGTGTTCAATACTTGAGACGTTTGCCAGTATAGCTCTAATTTTGATGTGAGATTTGCTGCCTCAGTTCCACTGCTCCTTGTGAAATGTCTAATTGTACTGATAATTTGAACCAATGTGGCATGTGAAGTGCCATCTCCCTTAATAGCAGCACTAGCTCAGAACACAGTGCCATGACTGCCTGTTTACAGAGGGGTGTGCTCCTCTCCCAGCACCCTTTTCGCATGTAGACAAAACAAAGGCCATGCTGGTGAAGGGTGGGGTGGGTGTGACTTGGTGTTGCATAAAGAGTTAGAAAGTTAGTGCTCCGATAGTTTGAGGTAATCACAGTCATGGGTGGTGCGTGCTCCAACTCAGTCAAACACGAAGTGGAATAGGTTAATCACAGCCTTTCTTAACAGTCTGAAACATGTCTGGTTGTACTGGAAGGCCTAGTTATAATCCAAACATACTTGTGTGACCTTGTCTTGACATCCCAGTATGGTGCACTATTTCCATTCTCCTTTTGGTGCTCTCAAAGTTGGACTAAACTCCTAAACTGTAAAGCATTCTGGTGCTGACTGCCCACATGGAGGAAACCCAGGGTGCTCCCCCCTCTAATACACAGGTTATCATGTCCTTCTCAGCTCCACACAATGTTCCCCAAAATGCTTAAACATTTTGGAGGCTTAATTTCTACTCCTGTGTATCCAGTCAAAGTCTGGACATATGTGCAGACCTGACCAGTGTGGCCATAAGGTACTGCCAGGTAAAGATGGGTAGCGTTTGTGCAGATGTAAACACAGGCACAGAGGGCAGCATAGGGAAGGTCTGGGTGAGGTTGCAGTTGTCCTTTTTGGTGTTAACAAGGGACATTGGGTGGGATTGGCATTGGCAACCGATAACACTTCTAAAGAACATCTGACATATTTGTGTTTGTGCTCTTTATGCTTTGTAAATTTCTCAGCACATTCATTCATCTTGTTGGTCTATATTGCCCAGTTTTTTGCCTTCTGACAAATCTGATATGAGAAATCACTGGTGACAATCTGAGGCATCTTTAAGAAGCAAACACTATTTAATGGTTCTCACTTGACAGTCTAAGGACTCTGGGTGCTCTGTTAAGATGTCATTAGGAGCTGGTGATGCAAATAATATCACCAGCCAAAATATGTGCAGTGTGTGCAGTAAGAGGAATTGAATTGCTCTCTGTAGAACTGCTTCTCATCTGGTTTGACAGCCCTGGGGTGAGAGATATGTCCCTCATGATTTTCCATGCCTGTGCATTTTCTTCCCCTGGATTTTATGCTGCCTTTTAATTTTCTTCAGATTTTGCCCACAGCTTGTTGATTTTTAAGCAAAATGAGCATGCTGCTCTAAATCCAGTGCCTTCTGTCATTATGTTCTTCACTTTCTCATGAATTCCTCTGGAAAGCTTTCTCTGCAGTTGGAAGGATGCTTGAAATTTTGTGATCTGAACAATGCATTCATGGTGGAAGTCTCAGGTGTTCAGATGTCAGGTTTTGTCCCAAATTCAACGTTCTCATGCCCCTCACCTTCAGCTGCAGAGGCCTGAATGCCTCGACACTGCTCAGGGAATGGTGGTGCTGCTCCTTGGGACTAGTCCAGTCAGATTTGTTCAGAAGCTTTTCTTGTCAACTTTACAACTGGAAGGAGGTTTATATGAAGTTGGGCCTGTATTTTATTTTTGATCTTTTAATTGATAGAACAGATTGCTGTTGACACAACTCATCATATGCCAAGCGGTAGTGAACTGCACAGAGTTGGGGAGGATGTCTTTAAAAGCAACAGTTTTGGCAAAAGGCTCCTTAATGAAAAAAAAGTTAAGTGTCTTATTTCAATTAAAGCAAACATTTATATGTCAGGAAAAATGGCCAAATCCATTTTACAATGATATTAAAAGCATTAAAGTGTCAGTAAAATAAACAAGGAAGGGTAGTAATGTATTTATCCATCAGAAACACAACTGAAGACTTCCAAAGTTTGTAAGATGAAAATAATTTGTGCAACAAGGATTCCCATTCTGGTTTGAAAGATCAAATTGTTAAACCTATTACAGAGGATGGTGTTCCTTAAATATCATACAATGCATCAATCTTTTGATTTTTTTTTCCCATCATCTGGATTTGACCAATACAAATGTAGTTTTATATGAAAAAAACTTGTTCTGTTTTCATTATTCAGTGTATGATTTCATCTCTTTTATCTCAGTAAAAGTGATGGACATCCCACAGGTTAGAAAGTTCAGAGCTGACTGAACTATTCAGGGGTCTCATTCCACGTGCAGTGTTTGCTTGCTTGGCTATCCTGATGTTTGAAAACAAAGCAATTAAAGTAGGTTTTCTCTGTCAGAGAATTAATTAATCTTTTTTGTTCCCAAATCTGTCACTTGGCTTCTTTAACATTGGCAAACTTAATTATTAGCCTGCGGATTGAATCTAAGGCAGAAGATATATAACTAGAATGCACCAGTTGCAATAGACTTGCCTTTTTCAAAATATGCTTGATAGAGAAGTCTAGCTAATAATGACAAATTTACATATTTAGTAGAAGAAGTGAGCAGATCAAGGCTGGTCTGTCTGGCAGCAGATTGCAATGCTTGAGCAGTTTCTGCTTTGGACCAAATGTATGACTTCAAGATATTTATTTATTTTTTAGCAAAGGGAAAAAAAAAGGCTGATCATATTAATTGCTGTAATAGTTAACACAGAACTCAGGCAGATCCATTGTTACTAGCTATGAAAAGCCTAGTTTCCAAAACGATTAGCAATTACAAACATCAGCAATGTTAACAATGTGTTTATATGGTCTACAAGGTCATATTCAATTTAATAAATTTTAATGTGACTCCTGAAGTCATGTTCTAAGATATCTGGGTTTCTAGTACATTAGGGGGGATAAAACCCTTTCAGTTTATAGAAGAGCACTTTCTACAGTTATATGTGTGAGCACAAATATTCATGGGCTTGGTTTCTTGTGGCTTTTTGGTCTTTTTAGTTCAACCACAAATAGCTGTTCACAATGATTCCTACACACAAGTGCCACATTAAATCTTCAGTTCTCCCTCCAGGAGGTTCTCACTCTCCCTCTTTGGGGCCTGTGCTGGTCCAGCCTCAACAGCCTGGTCCTTGCTCTGGTCACTGCCTGCTCCCAGCCCTCCTGGGCCTCGTGTTGTGCAGCTCTGCCTGCTGTTGTCTTCTCATTGCACGTGGCCAAGGAGTTTAGAAGTTACCAGAGAGGAGTTGAGAGACTACATAACTGTGTAAACTCTGCCTCTTTAGAAAAGCTCATCATTACCCTTTATTTACGCTGATACCACCAGCTGTGCATAGTTCAGGGCAGGAGTGTGTGAAGAGGAAGCTGTGCAGATCTGGATTCACATGCACCACCAGCATCCATCCTGGACTGGCTGAGAAGGAGTCAAAACAAGCTACTTGGAAATGAAAAACTTCTGTTTGCTAATTAATTTTTTGGTAAGACTTAAGGGAATTTATTTGATTATTTAATTATTATTATTTACTATTCATTTATTTAATATCCACTCTCCAAGTTGATTTATTTAATAATTAATTCATTCATTAGTCCCCACTCCCCAAGGAAAAATTTTTACTTAGGGAGGATACCAAGGCATTTTAATTTTATATATCTGTAGAAGGGAAGTCAGGTAACTTATGAGAAGAGAGGCTTCTGAATCAAGTACCAAACCAGTTATGTGGTCATAAAGTGAGGGACTTGTGTTTGTCTACAAACTACACATGCTGGCAGAAAAGTCAAATCCTGTACCATTTGCTGGTATTGTTTCTTAAGTCATAAGAATTGTCATTAGGTTGCAGCATTATTAGAAGAGGCTCCTTTTGTATATTTATGATAATTTTCAGCTGTCTTAAATAAGTGGAACAAATCAGGCATCTATCTGAAATTTCTCATCTCTTTGCAGGACGCTGCTGCTTCCTCTGTTGGGGCAACCAAAGCTTTGCTTTTCTCCTACAAAATATAGGAAGGCTTTCTTCACTGAAGGAGGTGAAAGAGGACCTGGGCCATGAGCTGAGCAGTCCCAAAGGAGGAGACACCTGTGCCTGGAGAGAAGTTTGTCCCTGTGTTGTGGCCCACTACCCACAAGCTCTCCTTGCCACCTACCACCTCTGCCTGCCACCCAGGCAATAGCTGTGAACTTGCTGCTCCTGTTACTGGAGCAAAAGTAGTGCTGTTGACAGACGCAGGTGAATAATTTCTTTATGGAAAGAGCAGCTTTTTTGATTAGAAACATGAGTTGCTCTTTCATTCACAACTGCCTGGCAATGCAGACGTGACCTTAGCAGGAAACGTATCTAAACCTGGGCACAGTAGATCCAGAGAACTGCTCTGAGCAGGTCCTTGAATCCCAGTGCTTCACTCCTCCACTGCAATAAGCAGCAATTCTCTCTTTTGTATTTTCTGAGTGTAAGCTCCTTAAGACAGATGCTGTGGTCTGTCATATGCATTTAAAGTGCTTCATGTGCTTAATCCAGCCCATGCTCAGCAGGTCCTTGATATCCTTTGGAGAATCTAAGTATAATTGCGTGGTTATTACATCTTATGGAGAAAATGGTACATGATTAGGCCATTAAAAGGTTCTGTACTGAGTAACAGGATGAAGATTGCAGTGACAATTCAAGTTTTTCCTGTCTCTTGAGGGCTCTGATTTCCACAGTTTAGTAAAGCGGATTTTGCTGTATGAATTTGTGTAGGTAGACTGCCATGCCAACTGTATTTTGAGGACTGGAAACAGTTACCCTCGCAGCAGCACAATGCAATTACGTGCAATATGTACCTGACAGCAGAGAGGTGTTAATGGGCTGCTTTGCTACTTGCTGAACAGCAAAGCAGCATTGAGGCCAAAATGCATAGATGTGATGAACCCTTCTAGTCTTGTAATGCTACCAGCCAGACAAGGTTGTTCTGCCTCACCTCTTCTTAGCACATGCTTTTAATTTCTTATGTCTCTTAATTCTGTAATTAACTCATCATGTTACTTATTTCCAGCTATATTCTGTGCTCTTTGTCAACCTTTTTCTTTGGCCATTCCTTGAATTTTCAGCAGGGTGATGATCAAAACTTGTTTTCCCTTATGGAAGCACCAGAGTGTTTCATATGAAACTCTACTTTTCCTACTTTTTTTGTAGCCTCAGTCTTGGAAATAGCTGAATCCCTTGAGCAAAAGCTTCCCAAAAAAGATCCTATTAGTCAGACAGCTAACATCAGGAATGTTTAGCCTGAATTGTTCAAAGTTATCCTGAAGCGGAGTATTACAATGGAAAATGTTAAGTAGGCTCCGCATAAATGCGGCTACTTGTGCTGCCATTAATATCCTTGGCCTTGTAGAGAATGTTCTTGTGCTAGCTAAATTAGATTAAGGAGGAAATTTTCTCATTCTTTAATGTCTATCAGATTTAAGACTTCTAGGCTTAAGCCTGCTGCCACTAAAGCTAATGGTAAAACTTCTGGATCCTGTGTGAGCACAGACTTTTCAGGACTGATATCAAAATTTTGTACTGTTGAAATCTGTGAGTATTAAGAATGCAAGAATATAGACATTACAGTGTAGAGCTAAAGTGAATAGCTTTCGGACCAGACTTAAGTGTGAACAAGAACGTGCGTGGCAATTCAGTTTTAACATTAGCTTGTAAAAATCTATAAGTGTATTAAGAACATAAGAATCCCCATGGCCTCTGGTAAAATTACATTTTTAATATTGTTGAAAAAAAATTGTGTGATGAAGGGTTCAATTCCATTTTTCTGAATGCTTCATATATCAGAAGAATTACAACTCTCAGGAGAGCATAATATAATATCTAAAGTCATATTGGTATTTAATGTTTTATCATTGTAGTTCTGCTTGCAGCTTCTGCCTTATTCCATTACCTTCAGATATGCTATGGCGTTATTCAGATTTAAATAGCTTTTACCACTCTGGCAAGAAACCAATTGCAAGTGTATTGTCTGCATTGCTTTCTAAAAAAACCTGATAATATGAGCTGCTGCCCTTTTCAACTGGTGATTGCTGCCTCATGGCACTATTAAATAGCAGGTAAACAAGCAGCATCCTGGGGTCTCAGCTGGCATATTGTCACTTGGGTGTAGTAATATGTGCTCTGCTCCTGAGAACAGGTGAGATTTAAAATAGTGAGCTATTTTGTATGTGCAAGGAAGCTTTTTTTGTCCCTGTGAAATTCTAGAATATCTTCAGTGCTGTTTTCTATTGATTTTGAGTTCCCAGAGACTTCTTTTTTTTCCAGAGCTAAATACCTGCTGTCCCAGCACATGGGCTGGTCTAGAGCTGGCTTTGGGAGAAAGGAGTTCAGTGGGATGAATCATTGCCTGAGATAGCTGGCAGTGGTGATATCCCACCTAGCTGGAGTACTTTGGCTCTGCTGTGCCTTGCACAGTACAACAGCCTCCAGGTTGGGAGCCTCAAGGAACACTCTGTGTATGTGACCTGAACCACTCTGCTCAGCCTGTGCTTCATTCCACGCAACATGTCCAGAAACTGAGTGGGAGGTGAGAGGTTTTGCTACATCCGTGGTGGGAATTCTGTGCCAACATCTCCCCGGTTTGAAAGCAAGAGTTGATGGTGACTGAAGCCAATAGTTTTACTGACCATTCCTGGACAGCAGAAGCCTGTTTCCAGCAGAGGAGATCTGATGTCCTATAAAATGTCCAGGGGCAGGAGTAACATCTGCCTCTAAAATTACAGACTATCCACCCACTTATATCCACCATAGAGAGAATTCACAGCAAGTGCTCATACTTGACCACCTTGCAAAGTGATCAGCTCAGCTACAGATGAGCTTCTCGTTTGGATTGCTCTGTTGAGCTAAATGGCAGAACCTCTTTGAAGCTTGCTCATGGCTGGTTTTAATAGCAACAGTCTCATCTTGATGTGTGGGGCTTTAATTGTGCACGTCCCATTAGTGCTAATGGAGTTATGCACCTGAAGTCCTGCGCATGGAGATGAGACTATAAATCCAAGGTTACAACCTCATTAAAGTTGTTTATTTCACATATAATAGCCGTTTTGCCACCAGGATACCTTAATTCATTGCTTTATTTGTCCCTTTGAATGAAGTCTTCTCATCTCACGATCATATGTGCCATGCCCTGAGATGACCACTCATACTTTTTGCCATCTCTGTTGCTCAGCAGGGCAAAAAAAATCCCAGACCCACCTCTGAAGAGGCCCTGATACAAGAAATACTTTTTTTTTTTATATATATATATATATATCTATATCTTTTAGGCCTCACCAATTCCTGCCTTGGTTTTACTTATCAGTGCTGGAAGGTGGTTCTAAGTGATGCTGTTCCTCAGCACAATTTCCCATGGCACTTGGAAATCCAGCTCTATGCAGCACTTCCCTTAGGGTGGTGTGGGCAGGGCACAGTGGAAATAAGGTCAGCAGCAGCTGGGCTTGTGCTGGAGAAGGTGCATGTGCATATCAAGGAATGAGATGCTGTGGCACATGGGATCTGGGGTAAAGGCATGGGAAAAAGAGAAGGTGGGAAAGGCAGGAGAGAACTGGGGCTTGCAGAATTGAAGAAAGCTCACTTTAGTGAAGAACAACTGGTGGGATAAAAAGATGGGTTTCCCCAAGTGATAAAAGCAGGCTCAGGTGCAGCCATTTCCAAAAAAAGGGTAGTTTATGAGCAGATGGACTGTGCTGATGGTACATAGCCTTTGAGGTCTGCTGGGCAGGGGAGATGTTTGCTCCAGTCCTGCAGGAGGAGATGCTTCGGGCAAGTAGGTACCTCATCTGGACACCTTGGTCTTCTGCTTACTTGTGGTCTTTTCATCTCTGAATCTTGCTTGTCTCTGAAGGGTAATATATGCAGGAATATTTTCTGATTCATCAAAAATTGTGGATGGGAAAAAGAAAAAGTTACATTCTAATGTTCTTTGCTTCAAACATCTAGTTTTCTTAGCAAGAATGATTTGGTTCACATCGGTCAAGAAAAGCTTTGCCATTTCCAGGCCAAGACTTTCTACAGCTCTTCATCACCTGAGTGACCATCACAGGTTGCTTTGACAAGACTGGTTTGCCAAAGATGTGAAGTCTGAACTCTCTAAAGGGAGTATAACAAGGTTAATGGTTATTTCAGAATGTTGGTCTTTTCTGGCAGGGAAGAGTTGAAAAACCTGCTTAGATCCATGTTTCTTGATTTGGATTTCTGTGAGTGTTGGGCTTTTGGCAGGAGGACACTGAGGTTACAGGGAGGACTGGGGAAAGCAAGTTGCTTGTGCTTTGTCCAGCCTGGTATGCCAGAGGGCAGTGGTGATGGGGCCAGCTCTGAAACAGACTGTGTTTCAAAAACACAGCTAGGAAGGTGATCATTAACAGGACAAGCTAAAGAGCGACCATTTTGGAATGTCTTTGTGGGGAGAGGAAAGGGGAGGAATAAGGAAGACACATTTACCTTGAAAAATCAGATGACTTGAAGAAATGCCCAGGTGTGAAGGAGACATTAAAAACAGAGGCAAAAGTGGGAAAAGTGCTGCAGAGGGGGAAGCTCAAACTAGGTATAAATATCATGAATGTGAACAGACTGAAGCTCGTGATAACCAGACTTCTGCAAGCAGTTGTACTTTGTTGGTGAGCTAGGAAGAGAGAGTAGAGGTCTGAGTAGAGGCAAGGTGAAATGGAATTGGTGGAATAGGAAACTCTTTTTCTCAGGTATTAATTTACAGATGATGCTTTCTTCTGGAGGACTGGAGTGTGTCCTCACTAGTCAGGTCTGCAAAACTAGAGCCCAACCCCTTCACCAACGCTCCCATACTCATCACTTCCCCCAGAAGCATCTTCTTCTTGTCCCAGTGACTGCCATTTCTGTTTGTGTGTGTGAGTCTCTTCCAGAATAAGCTTTAAAAGCAGTGAAGAGCTCCTCTTCACTTCTGCATGCATTTTTCAATTTGCAACTCACTGGTTTACTTCACAAAGGTAGTTATTATGGTTTGAAACACCTCATTTGGGGATAGATCCAGATGAAACAGCAGCAGTATTGAACTTCACATTGTGCCTCAAAACAATAACCAAAATGGAACTTCTTTACATTATTCTTTTCATTTCCATTTTATTTTCTTACTCATTCAAATGAATAATTAAGACAGAGGTTTCTCCCAGGTACCTACTTCACCCAAGGCTGCATGGTACCTTGGGCAACTGGACCCAGGGAAGCCACCTTAGAGGTGTTTTAAAATAAAAACCTGAAATTTCATGTGTAATCAATGCTTCTGTCTGCTTCAGTGTGATAACGGCATGCCTGCCATTAGCACGCTTTCAAGCTACAGCATTGCAAACATGGCCAGTATCCAGACACAGCTCTCTCCCTCTCCCCATCCATAACTGAGACCATAATTTCTCGGCCATCCCTTGATGCCCTGCTGGCAAGGCAAGCAGCTATGCCAGCCGTGCAGTCATTCAATTTGTGCAAGCCTAGGGAGAGTATGAGGACCCTTCAGTCAAGGACTCTTGAGTGAAACTGCTGGCTCTACCCCTTTTGTGATAATCACAGACATTTATCTATTAAAAGAAGCAAATTCAGACGCTGTCGGTTTGTACCAACTTTTTGTTCTTCCATGCTGATCTGGTTTGTTATTCAAGAGCTGTGCAGTTTTTTGTAAATTTTTAAGGGGTTTTTATTTTTCACCAAATCAGCACAACATAGTAGTGGCAGTAAAAATCAGGCCATTTTATTTTAACATCTGACTGTCAGTTGTGTTTGACATTGGCAGGGAATAAATAAAGACATTCTGTTTTTTCCCTGTGAAATGAGGGGGCTTTTTTGTCATTTAGGTGTGTACTGTGCTCCACAGAAAGTGTGGAGTTCCTCCTGAAAGTCTCCTAATTGTGGGCAGGGTAGGATAAATGTTTAGCAATCAGCTTGGCAGAGGAAGTGCCACTGGGAGCCACCACCCAGGGAGCATCCCACCACCTACTCCCAGGGCAGATCCAGCCATACTGGTACCACCAAGATCCTCACTGCCATGCCACCCAGGTTGCTGGTTGCTGGCCTGGGCAAGCCCTTTGACGAGGCCACACAAGCTGGCTTTCATCTAGAGGCTACCACCTGCAAAGGGCTCTTGTGTATCACCTGCCCTCAGAGCAGTTCATTTCGACTGTATCTGCTGCCTGTGTTGGACCTGGTCTTTTGGGTTCCTTTTGGGTGAAGTGTGTGATGGTCAGGGGACCAGATGAAAGCACCTACTTTTGGATGAGATGTTTGTGATCTGAGCTTTGCTGCCTGTGGAGGAGACGCAGGGTTACCAGCTAAGGTGCATGCAGACTGTCAGTCAAATGAACATAGACTCTGGTACCTCCAGCGAGGTCACACTAGGGTTGAGGGTCCCACCTCATTTTTCCCAGCTCATCCAGTCTCTTTTATTTGCCCTTTATATGTAGATGAGATCCACCTTTTCATCCTAGGCATGTGCTACTCTGAAAACTCTGAATTTGCTCCTGGAAATGGGAATAAAGCAAGTCTGCGTACAAGGAGTGTCCTTGCTGTGCTGTGCCGCTCTCTGCTGCCTCTGCCAGCAGGTGTATGTGTGTATGCTCCTCTGTGCTCTGAAAGTGGTGTCCCCCTGGTAATCAAACTTCGAAATACAGTACGTGCCTGTCCTAGTGAGACAATCGTGTTGGTTACATGAAGCGTATCGTGCCTTTGTCGATATTTTTTAATAGCTACAAATATTTTCTATCAAGTTTTATTAAGTGAGACCCACATACTTCTCCCAGCTGTGACTGCGGTCTGTTACTACATAGCTGTTCACTCCGCCCTTGCTCAGCAACGCTTCACAGTCATGCTGTGGTGCAGATGAAGAATTTGGGTTTGAAGTTGCAATCTGATTTCCATTAAAGCTGCATGGAAATTTGCCACACACCTGCCTAGGAAGCTGGAATAAATAATTCAGTGCTGTACAGTAATACCTAATGGCAAGTGGATAACTTGAATAACCTTATACTAGGTTATGCTCCTCAGTGCTCTGTCCTTTCATGGCAAGAGGAGGGGAAAAAACCCCAAGACAGGCATGGAGAGGCTAGAAAGGCTGTGGACTTTCTCACTATGAGTTTTCGGCCTTTCTGAAAGGAAGGGACTGACATCTGGTATAGCTGAGGAATGCAGTGAGGAGAGCAAACTGTGAGACCCACTAATGCTCACTGTGGAGAGTCGGCACCAACGAGAGTGCAGCCAAATTAATTGCTACAAGTTAATAACCATACATGGCAAAAAGAAGAGCATGTAAATCTTTGTGTCTGACTCCCATTGTCAGAAATACCTTCGGACTTTAGGAACACGTGTCGTAAGTAGAATTTAGACTCTTCATTGCACGGATCACTTTTGCAAGGAAGGCCACCTTCATTACACACATCTATTAACCATTAACAGTGGGAGCAATTCTGCTACAAGCATGACTGCTTTGCCCTCACTTGGATGCCAGTTATGCAAGTTATTTTGAAAACTAGCCATGCAGGAGCTACTAGATTTATGTCCTGTGCTGCTTAGGAAGTCAGCTAGTCATATTGATTTCCTAGTGCTTTCTCATTTTTTTTTTGTTGTTATCTTTTTTGCATTCCTATGGACACCTGGGGATTAGTATCTGCAGTTACAGCAAGTGTCATCAGATCTAACTGCTGTTGTTTCATTTTATATTTTATAGTTCTAACAGGCTTGGCATCTCCGATGAGAGGTGAAGCCATAGTGTTTTTCTTTTGGAGTTCATAAATTAATCTATGAGAAAATAATGTTAGCAAATACAGGTTTGCTCTTACAGAAACCTTGTTTTGCATAAAATTATATTCGAACTTTTTTCCTGCAATATCTTTTAATTATCATTGTTTCTTCTTCTTGAAAGCTAAATGATCCCTGCCTTCAGGCTGTTGGTGATCTGTAAGTTACATTGGAGACAATATATCTAATTCAGCAAGAACCATGTACTGACTCCAATACACAGCACAGCCTGTTAAAAAAAGATAATCTAATCTTGCTAAATACATGAATAGATTAAGGATGTAATAACTTTAACAATTGCAATTTGTGACTCTGGGCTCACGGCCTTCAATGACAGCTCTCTCCCTGTTGTCAAATCTACATCTGCACCCAAAGCACAGCAGATTGAATCTGTTTATTATCACCTAAACTTTATCAGCTGCTTAGAGACACCTGTTAATCATCTGCAACTCTTTTACATACAAACTTGTCCTTGCAGGCCTGGTCTTGAATAGGGAGCAGAAAATTACATCTTGGATGGCATCAGGGCTGCCAGCCCAAACTGAAGAGGTGCCTCGCTGCAGACCTGTTTGCTCTACTCCAGCAGCTGAGGGGTCTGTCCCCACTGCACTGCCCTACTGGGGAGTGACCCAGGAGACCGAATAACATGTAGCTCCAAATGTAACCTCATTCTCAGAGCAAGCAGGAGGGTAGCTGCAGTTGCAGACAGGGAGAAGATTTGCTGCACAAGAGGGTGTTGTTCCCTTAGTGTCGCTTCCCAGTGCTGTAAACTCTCTGGGCTCACGTAAATAATATCAGTGAATTAAACAAAAGTGATTTCTACTGTTACATAGTTATTGTAACTATTTCCAAGTTGTATGTCAAAGAGATTATTTAGGCATGTCTGTGCTCAGAGGGAACTGTAGGTAGATCTGTGTGCTCGATTTCAGCAATAATTTTGGGACAAGTAGGTAACAAGTAGTCTCTCAATGACATTACAGTATATTGTGTTTATGATGTCAAACTAAGGCCATTCTGATTTTTTGACTTCTATAAAACACCCCATATACTGTACTAGGAAATAGTCACTCTTTTACGTATGATGTGCCAGGTTGGTATGGTGAGACAGTTTGGTATGTTTCCAAAGAAACTAGACTCCTGGGATTTTTTATTTCATTCTGCCCAATGCAATCTGATCTACTGCTGGTCCCATGTGAAGCCAGTTTATGTACCTTTGGCCACACAACTCTATATGATTACTAGCTGACTTTTTTGGCTCTTAGAAAAATTGTCAGGCCATTTTTTGATGTTAGCTCCAAACAAGGAGAAACAGGGTGCTTGCTGATCCTGGTTCTGCACACAAATGTTGGGGGGAAAAAAACATGTTTTCTTTAAATATAGAGTAATTTAAAAAAAAACCAAAACAACAAAAAGCCACTAAACTCTGAACTCCATTCTTCTTCTCTGTGAGCAATTATAAGATCCTGGTCTCTTTATTAGGGAGAAACAATGTTCTCATATGCCTAGCTGGAGACTGGAAAAATTTTGAAACAGAGAAATCTGCTTTACTAATAAAATCTATCAGACAGCTAAACATGCATACCCAGTAACTCCAAGAGTCATGTGAACTGCTCACTAGAAAAAAACTGTGGGGTCTGTTGTACCTGAAAATCTTTCTATATGTTATTATTTTTCAATCTTTGTTTTCATTTTGTGGTGTCAGGATGTCAAATTTATTAATAATGGGGTTCTTTCACCTTTTACTTAATACCGTATGAGTTGCATCCCTCTGGTTGTAGTATGGTTTAACTCCGTTGCCCTGTAGACCTTTCAGGGTCAGGCATTTCTTGTCTTGCTCCCGGGCAGGGGATTGTGGATGGGTGGATTCCACAGAGGGCAGATGGAACAACATCGCTGCTGGAGTGGTAATGCTGTCCACTGGGCATCTTGGCACAGTCCTGCCCCTGCTAGTGCCACTGACCAGGAGTTGGGGAGCAGGGTAGAAAAAAGTTTGAAGTAAATTTGACTCTGTGCAGATTTTGCAGCTTGGACTTACTCGTGCTACTGGCCAGGAACATTCCGCTGGTGGTTTCTATGTGATGAAGGAAGAGTTGGGAGGAGGTGGCACATTCCTGATTCAATGGGAGAAGGTACGGGCTTTGGGAGCCCAAGTGAGAGCTCTGCCCTATTTCACAGAACCTAAATGAGCATTTCTTAATCTTTTAAAATCAAAGGACCTACAAGCTTTTTTGATCTGAGCACCAGCAGCCAGGGAGCGAGCAGTGCCTGTGGGCAGGCACTGACATAAGCGCCTGCCAACTGCGTGGGATGGTGTGTGTGTGTTTTGGTTTAGTTTCTTAATTATTTCTCTGCAATCATTTCACAGACCACCTTCTGGTGCCTTATGGATTGTGGATTGCCCATGGGCCCCACAGTGCAATGTGGAGATGGATGACTATTAAGAACTTGGCTGCACCAGAGGCATTATAGACGAAGGATTTATGTGCTGTTACATATATTCCCTGAAATAATCACCTCTGTCTCAAGTACTTTGATATTGATAAGTGGCCGAGGTAGTCTTTTTGTTTCTATCTAGTCCTACATGCCTTGTTTTGCAATTATCCACCTTCACTGGTTTTCTCATATAGACTTAAATTTAGCAATTATTTCTTTGCAATGATCTACATTCATTCAGACGTTTCATCCAAGGGTTTAATCCAAAGTGTGCATTTCAGGTGAAACATTAGAAACTTTTCAGCATCTGTAATAATTTTTCTATACTAAATGTAGGAATTTTTTAATTTAACATTAAAAAAATACACTTAAATAGTATGGGCCAGCTTCAAAGTGGCTGCAGACAGGAAATTGGAAGTTGGATCCTCTCTTTTTAGCCCATCAGAATGTAAAGTTTCACAGGACTTCAAGGCCAACTCAGTGTGGTCTTGGTTTGCTGAGCTTGCTGTTTCACAGGGAATGCGAGCTCCTTCCTGGGGATTGATGGAACTGTCAGGAGACTGGTCAGCATGACTTTGCCCTGTAGAGAGCTGAGTGCTGCTGCCCTGTACCCCATTAGTGGGGTCCTTCTAGGGATGTTTGGTTCTATTGTGTCAAGTCACTGAGAGCCCATGGACACTGGGGTCAGTAGTTACTTGGTAGTCATCAGCTTATACTGAAAATCCCAGCTTGCCCTGAGGAGGAGCTGGCAAATGCACTGGGCATCTAACAGGAGAACACCAGGCTGGGGCAAAGCATGGGAAGTGACAGATTGACATTACTTCATTAACTTCTACTTATTCCTATGACCAAGGCCTTGGGCAAATGCTAAGAAGAAGCTGCTCTTGCCTTAAAAAGGTGTTGTGTGCCAATATTTAATGCACAGCTCATGGCTTCAGGTGGTGCCTGAAAGGCTGGTGGTCCTCTACCAGTGACAGGTTTCCACATGAGGCAGTTCCCAGGGCAACTGCCCTGGGGAAGGTACCCACCTAGGAAAGGTGGGTAATGATATGATAATGGTAAAGAAAAGTTAATCAATCATTAAATGTGAAAAGGGTAACTAGTGAGCAGGTTACCACTTAGCAGCTGGGCTTTTGATCGGTTTGGTCAGGCCAGTGTTCTCAGGAGTGGCTGACAGGCTGCAGTACTTGATCTCTCCAGTACATACATCTCATTCTGTGGGTAACTGGCTGAGTGATAAACCTGGCTATGCTGCAGCAGAGTTTAACCCCGCTTGTGAACAGCCACTGTAAAAACATTTGGGGCATGTACTGCATTTTAAACATTGATGTCATGGTCATTTCTGTTGCAGTTTCAAAACACTGAAAGAGACAAGGCAACAGGATTATACAGTTCGCTGGCTCTTTTTCGCTTGTTCCTAATCTTAAAGTGATTTTTTTGCAGTCATAAATAGCATTCTTTTCATTTTCTTTTAATTTTGTCTGCCGCTTTGGATGTCAGATCTGGTTTATATACTTAGTGTACACACACATTCCTTAAAATAGAGGGATCCTGCTGTTTTGCCTCAGGGATTTTGTAGCCCATTCCTGGTAATACCAACAGCAAATCTACTCAAAGAGCAAACCTTTCTGCCCTGCCAAGTACATGACCTGCAGCAGAGTTGGTGGAGGTAGCACTGGACCTCTGTGCTCCTCTGGTACCCTGCCTATCCTGCAGCTAAGGAAAACTAAATCTTGCCTAACAGCTGAGCAATTAGGATTTTTTTGGCCAAAGGAGCAGATGGGAGGGGAAACCTCCTCACCTGCTCTGTAGGAATGTGTACTCTCCTGTAGTCAATTGGAAAAACTATGGTGCAGCAATTTTCTTGTGTGGCTCTTGAGGCTGATTATTTTCTTTAAATGTCATTTCCTGTGAGTGTAGAAGAATCTCAGGTTTCATTTTGTGTTAGAAGTTAATTTTCTAAGTAATGCTTGAAGCTTGTTGAAAAAACGCTTGAGAGAAAAACTTCAAGGCTCAAAACCCAAAAGGTGAATAAGAAGAAACCCACAGGGTATTATTATCAAGACAAACAAACAAGCCAACCACCTAACCAACTCAACAAATAAAGACCATCAGGCCCAATTTCTGAAGGGGGCTGGCACTGGTGTGCACATCTGTACTGATGTTGTCAATAACTCCCTCTGTCCCTCCTCCTCCCTCTTGTCTTCTAATTTTGTGAATATTTTTATAACTGCTGCTTCTTGGATGTGTTTGGTGTTGGTGTAGGGAGAGGCCAGAAGAAATACCATCATTTGATCTGCTCTAGGCTTGGTTGTGGTTTTGTGTGCATGTTTTTTTCTAACTGTCCATGCTGCATGCATCCCAGGTTGCCTCTTGTCTGGGTCAGCGGGTTCTGCAGCTTGGGAGGGCATCAGGTCCTTGTAAGTCTGATCTGCTTGGTCAGGACACTTTTACAAATGTGTGTTATGTTGATCTAATTGTCCTCTGCCCTGACAGAGCTGACAGCCTGCAGACCTCCCAGGATGTCCCCTCCCTGCTTTGTGACTTTCACTCTATCATTTTCCATACCATGTTTATATCTTTCACTGCTAGAAGAGCTCAAGACAGAGCTAGCAATGGAGATACTGTGGCTTTATTAAGAGGATATGGTATTGTTATTTACTTTCCCTGGTGGTGGACCCCTACAGCAGCTGGACTAAGACTGGATCCTAGTCTCCTCATTGCTGGTATCCACACAGGTGAGGTCCCGAGGCCACATCTCCCCTCCAGCTGCTGCACTCAGCCCCCTTTGTGCACACATGTATGCAGAAGAGAGAGCCTCACATCCATAAAAGAGTTAGAGTTGTTTAAGATAGTATAGACTGCTGCATGGCCAGGCAAACATACTGATCAGATATGTTTTTATGTGCAGCTGGCTCCTTTGATGCCCCTTTCTATCTATTTTCCTACAGCTGTTCCTCCCCAAACCACATCAGTCCCTCCCTTTCTCAACCTTTAGTTCATCTCCTAAACATCTTAAAAAATCTTGCACATTTCCAGCATGCTCTTGTGCAGTACCCCTGAGAGCTGCCCTGGTGGACTCGTGGTGCTTGGTCTTGCACAACTCCTGGGGCTGATGCTGTTCTGGGATGGCCTTGGGGGACTGGGGCAGGATTTCATGTCTCTGACCAGGGCATCCCAGATGCCTCTGTGCTCTTCTGTGTGAGTGGGAATGAGCCCCATCATGGAACTGAACAGGTTATTTCTGGCATGAAAAATTGTCCAGAAACACTAGGGATTACCCAAAACTTGGGCATGTTCAGAAATACCTGAGTGACTTAGCAGCCTCGTGTCCTTCCTTGATACTTAAGAACATAAAACTCATCAAAAAATCGTTGCTGTTTGTGGTCCCAAGTTGCTTTCGAATTTACTCCTGTTTTGACTAGTATTGCTCAAGCCATAGATTTTGTACTATGAAAGCTGCTCCTAGCATAAAAAATTATGGTGAAACTGCAGCGCATATTTTAGAAAGATAGAGACTTTGAGTCAGGACTGGATAAATAATGGAAAATGCATCACACCATTTAGCAACTTGTTCCAATAGCAACTTTGGTCTAACAGACAGTGATTTGTCACAATCCATGTCTAAAACTTAATTGAAATGTGTTGTGCTGATTGACAGAGCTGTAGTCAACAACATTCAATGCAGAAATAAGAGGATATTTTCTTCTCTGTGTGCTTGTTAGATTAAAGAGCTCTCAAGGATCAGAAGAAGCGTCTCTGTCTAAGTAACAGAGGCATCTGTGAATGGTAGGGGTGTAATTTCCTACCCACTTCCAGTTACGCTCTCTTGTGATCCATCTGTCTGGGAAGCTATCAGGTATTGTGTTTTAACTGCTTGTTAAAAATATCATCTTCAGTGGAAGTTTAAAAAAAAGAAATCTCAACAGACCCTCAAAAAAATGAAAGTAAAGCTACTTTTGGGAAAAAAACACCGAATTTTTAATGAGAAAGAGATTAAAAATGGCAACATTTTACACAAGGATTTGATTTAAAAAAAACCCACCCCAAACAACCCATTTCAATGATAAAAGGAATGTACGTGCTTATGAAAATGTTTTATGTCAAGAAAGTGCATTGAAATGTTTAGTTGAAGATGTCTCAGTATAATTGGAGGATTGCATCGAGAAGTGTCCTTTGCCTGTTCAGGTGCAAGACTGAACCCAGAGTTCGACCTTCAAGGTAACAGCTGCGTTCATCTTCCTTCACCTGGAAACAAAGTGGTACATCAAATTGACAGGAAAGACGGATGTATTTGCTAATGGGATCTGGGCCTCCTTAAATAAGTGTCTGATTTCCCCAAAGAGCTGAATTTAGACAGGAAGAGCAGGTGCCTCACAGCCCCAGTTTTCCCTTCAGCTAGATGAGAGAGGACACTGCTAGCCCCCTTCTAACCTACACACCTGGATTACCTTCCTACAGAAAGAATAGGTTTTGGCTAGTTACATGTCTGGACCTAGGATCTGGAAGGTCTTCCTAGGGTCCTGTTATGGATACAGCCAGGACTGACATTCTGGAGGTCTCTGAAGGGGCTTCATTTCCATGATGAAAATATAAGGAATTAGGAGAATGATTGCATTAAGCATTAGAGGAGCCTTAATTAGGTGTATTTGATCCTGCCTGGACCAGTCATTGCCTCAGTGACACTGAACTGTTAAAGAAAGAAAGAGCATTATCAGGTAACAGGCACTGAAAACTCATGTGTAATCCTGGTGACTGTGATGGCACAACTCAGTGTAATTCCTAATTTAACAACAGAATTTACCCTCTATATATTAATGAATACATATCCAATTCCTTATTCTTATATCACCATTTGCTTCTGTGGAAAACTAGATGAGCCTAGCCCAGCTGTACCATGTGTGTCAGAAAAACGACTGAGTTGATGCTGTCTACTCTTTCCGTTTTATTTCTTGTTGCTTCCTGCTTTCTTTTCTTGGTTCTTATTCACCCAGATTAGGAATCAGTCATCTAGAGTTGCAGAATTATAGCATTTGCTTGTGTTCCCTCTGTTAAAGGGGCTGATCCATCTATACCAGTAACAACCTGAGAGGCCACCTAAGTCCTAAAGCTGGGATTCCCCCTTCCTGCAGTCATACACGCCAAGGTTGTTTACTGGGGCAACCAAGCTCACTCCTCATGTCCAGGCATAAACAGACAGACTGAGAGATGCTGGGTTGACCTACACAGCAGTAATACAGAGTATTGGATTTTTGCAATCAAACCTGGGAAATAAAAAAGGGAAATGACCAACTGTGGTTCATGACCATGGACAAATTCTTATTTTGAAACTAAGGCCATAAGCCCTGATGTTGGGTATCTTCAGCATGGCATGTTCAATGTAGCCATACCAATTTTCATGGGCTGGTTAGTTACTACTGTGGCTTAGTGACTCTGCGCCTATTTCTTCCCCTGCAGATGGTCAATATGGGAGGAACAAGATGGGGTGGAATTTCACACCAGAGTTTAAATTGGCTAGTTGGCATTAGAAGGAATAACCCTAATCCTGCATAGGCAGGGAAAGAGTTAAAAACTGGAATTCCAATTTGGACATCAAGGGAAATCATGACTTTTACTACATCCTTCTGCCCAGCAAGTATAGTAACAAACTGGGTGGATGAGGATCTCTCTCTGTTTGTAGAGACTGAAAATTATGGTATTTGCATGGCAATAAACTGTTGTGGGAATAAAAACAGCTCTCAGATGTTTATTGCTGGCAAACAGGGGGATCCAGAAAAAAGGGATCACGTAAGGATTTATGTTTTGTGGTGGAGAAATTGACAGTAAAATATATTTTTAAAAAAGCCAGTATTCTTACCTGATACCATGTGCAGGCTCTATTTTGTGGTCTCACCCCACTGGACTGTGTTTCACACTCTGCAGAGCCAGAGACTTTCTTTGCAAAATGAGAGCGTGACAACTGCTCTCTCATCCTCTGCCCCGGAGGCTTGTTAAAAGGAGGAAGAATAACTGAATCTTGAAAGTGACTCACTAAATTACCCAGGAGCCAAAGTATTGGGAGAGTGTCAGGGGGATTGTAGTACAGTTTGTGGATTACTCTAGCTATTATCTCAAATTGCTCATCCCATGGAGTTTTGATGGGGTAACCAGAGGGTTACTCTACTTTTAGTTACAATTCAGTTGTTGCCCCTTGGGATCCCTGTGCACTCAATGGACTGCCTTTCCCTAAGGAAAGGCTATAATTAAAATAGTCTTTAAGCTCTCCTGTATGTACCTTCAGTCCCTGAGGAGCCTCCAGAGGTAAGTGCCCAGACATAGAACGCTCGGGATTTCCTCCACTGGGACGTGCACAAGTATTTCTCCCAGGGCCCTATGTGGGTTTTCTGATAAAAATTGCCTGAGCCAGGGCTGTCAGGAGAATGGGAAGAGGGAATGGACATACTGCCCTGCAGGAACACTGGACGTGGCATGGCCCATAGCCACCAAGTCTTTCTGGTGATCAGGGTGCCCTAGTTGGGGCTGTAAGACCTCCCTGTGGCAGTGGCTGGAAGAGGAAGGGGAATTTCTGCATCCAGAAGGCAGCCAGCTTTTCATAAGGAAATAATCTCATATGACAGTGTGATGAATTTGTGTGCATGTATATCCTCCGCTGCTGGAGGCAGTCCAAGCTACGTGTCTGTGTGCCATAGGCCCTCTGTGGCTCAGAGCAAACAGAGGATCTCTTTCAGTCTACATGGTGGGGAACCGTCCTTCTGGCACAAGGTATCCTTGGGTCATGGGTCATTTCCCAAGCTGGGTGTTTTGGCTTAACAATGTTCAGGAAAGAGACTTTGATTTTCACTGGTTTATACTAGCAAAATCTCTGGAGAAAGAATGGTTGATTTTGTGCTGTTATGCTTAATTAATTTACTTTGGTAATGGCAGAGCTTTATTGGTGAAAGCACTCTTTCTCTGGTGTAACCCAGAGAACCTGCCAGCACTTCTCTCCTCTAGCAAGCCCTCTTCTACACAGGTGAGACCTGATGCAAAGGGGTGCTCAAGATCTGACCAGTGCCCCTCTACTCTTGCACAGAGGGGTCTGGCAGAAAACACCCATCTGCTTCAGCCCAGAAATGCTTCACAATGAGAAACAGGTTGCGGGGTACGCGGGGGGCTGTGCCAGCAGCCGTTCGCAGCAGGGGCGAAGCCGTCTGCCCTGAGCGGGCAGCAGGAGGGGAATGGCTCCCTGCCAGCAGGGCTGGCGTGGGCTGGTGGGGTGGACTGAGCCATCTCTGTTCCCCTGCACCGCGGCCACCCCGGCCTCCCTCTTTCCCAGTAGTTACGTCAGAGCCTGTGCACTTTGCCAGTAGGTTTGATATGACTGACTAAAAGCACCATTTTCCTGGTAAAACAAACACAGACTCCTTTTTAAAAACACCTTTTGATACTTTATGAGCGGGGCTGGTATATGTAACCTATCAAGCCCAACATATGGCTTATTATGACATTTAGCTGATTAAAATAGTCTAGACATAAACTTGAGATTTCAGAAATGTTTAAGCTAAGTCCGAAATACATTTTAATGTACAGTAGATGTATACTGCAATTTGGGCCACCTGTGTCCCTGCAGGAATTATGGAGCAGGAAGTACTTTTGACTCAAGAAGTGTGTCTGAAAATTGAGGCTGTAAATTAACAACAGCTTGTCTATTAGATTATTTCACCCATAAAGGAGTCTGTATATTTCTAAATGCCTCGTGATTTTCAAAACCTTGCTGTTGTTACTTTTATTAAAGAAAGAGGTTGGCAACAGTCTGGTCATCTAGGTTGAGCACATTTTTAGAAAATCATGGAGTAAATAACAGCAGCCAGCCAGACGGTGGTGAAGCATACCTGTGGCCACAAGAGGAGGAAACTCCAAGTTGGCCTGTTAGCGGGCAAGGTGGTGCCGGTGTTCCCTGGCATCCAGGAGACTCAGCCCAGCTTGTTGCAGACGACGGGTCTCCTGCTTTTTGGCCATTTCAAAGCCAAATGCACTGTGTACATACCACCATTAGCCATCCCTGCAAAAGGCCGGATAATTTACCTCTTTGTCAGCTTCCTAGTCTTACTGCATAACTTCATAGCATCATCTTACTTGCCTGCCTTTCTCCTTTATTTTCCCTTCCTTCCAAAAATTTGGTCTATTTATGGTTTTTCAGCTGTCTCTGGAAAGGCCAGAACAGGAAACTAAGGAAAAAAATATTAAATGCCTGCCACACAATCTGTCCCAACCTTCCCTGGAGTGGCTTTCAAAGAGGGGAGCAATGAATCCTAAAGGTTTTGGAGGGGGGGTCCATCTCTTCAGACTCTTAGTAAGGGGTATCACAGTAAGGCTGAATAATGGTAAGGGCATTGTCAGCAGGGGTGACAGGGCTAGGGAGAAATACGTACAGAGAAATTTCCATGAGGATGAAGTTATGGGACAGAATAAGCATCCTATCCCCCATAAATTGTTATATAATTCCCATTTTGCTGAGCAATTCTGCCACATAAGTTAGACCTAATGACTCGCACAGAGCATGAGAGAGTGGCCTACATAGGGGTGATTACTTTGGCAAAGAGCTGTGTTATGCTCAGTCTGGTCATTATGGAGAGCTCTAGATACATTACCCCTCTGTGGCTCATCCTTAGGAGAGGTCTGTACCACATGCATGGACACTCCTGTCCTGCTGAACTGAATAGCCCATTGGCTGAGGTATGGGATCCTGTTACAGGAACAAAAGTTTGGCCCACAAGAAAAATGAAATCATGGGTGACAACTCATGGAAACTCGGTTCACTTGAAGAACGCGGGACTGTGGTTTGGTAGCTAGTGTTCCCATGGTCCAGCACACCCCATCTGCACGGTGGGTCAGTAGGCAACTGGCAGGTGAAGGTGGTGGAGGATGTGTCCTTACTTTGCGTCTGGGCTAAGATACAAGTGTCAGTGGTCCAGCCAATGCTAGCAGGTGGTGGGAGGCTCTTGTTCTGCTTTCAGAGATGTCTTCCTGTCATATTAGAGCTAGTGGCAAGTGTTCAGGCTGCCTGCAGCACGGATGCTCTGTCTAGCAGCCCCACTGATATGCAAGAGCATGCTGAGTGCAGAGCCTAGGTTATCTGAGGGGCTCCAGACAGAAACCTACTGAAAGCCAATTCAAGGCAAACGTGCACAAAACTGCAAAGTCCTCTGAATCTACCCTCCACTTCCCTGGTTGCTCCCTTTTGCAATCCCCTTGCCTTGTTGACTTGGTGTTGCCCCACTCCTGCTCTTCCAGGCTTGGTCCATCTGGCATGTTGGTTGCTAAATCAGGGGTGGGCAAGCTTGCCAGGATGCCTGGTTCCATCTGACCGCCTAAAGGCCTCTCACTCGTCTTTTAATCCATGAATGAAAGTAAACCAAGCGGAGGGGGATATTCTGGCTTTGTTGTGGGGTGCAACAGTGTCAAGCACATGACACTGTTTCTTCTTTTCACATGCAGAGCTGGGTCAAATGGGTCAGTGTGGGCTGCAGCCAGAACCTGCTTGCACCACAACCCTGGCAGGGAGTGGGCAGTGAACAAGGGCTGCCAGGCAGATGATGGACCCTCATGCTGGTGGGTGAGGTTGGGAAGCAGGGCCATAGAGATGCTGGAGGAGAAGGAGCAGTTGTCACTCTGGATCAGTTTCTCCCGTCCCAGAATGTAGCATATTAAAGCAATTAAGAAAAGCTCTGCTCAATGTGGGGATTTTGAGGGGAAATATGAATGTAAGGATACAGCATTCCTCGATCAGAGGGGAGAAATAGCAGAGGGTAAATTAAACACAGCTGGAATGAGCATAAGAAACAGATTAATTCCACGAGATTTTTTTTTCTTTCCGTTCTTTACAAATTATAGGAGCTAGGAAAACTAGCACTTCTTAATTCCACTTGGTATGCAACTCTTTAATCCTCTAGCCTGTCAGCCAGCATGCACTGAATTCAAGTGCAAGCCATTCATCCTACAAACCCTCAATGGGGGACTCCTCTCCCACACACCCTCTACACATATCCTTTTCGCCTCCCCTTGTGCTGCTGTGAGAACAAATACTGTGGACAAGAGAACTCTGGAAAATATACTGGGAAATGGTATTTGCTGGTAAGTTTTGATGCTGGTTAAGAGTAATGAACAGCTCATTTGCAACAGCAATGTCAGGTTCTCCTCTCAATATGCTTGTCAGAGTGGGGATCATTCCTCAGTTCTGAGGCCACACAGAACTCTACACAATAGTGTCTTGGTCTGTGGCTCAGGTGCTTATTTTAATGCAACATATATGGTAAATAATAGTGGGGTTTGTGGACTAAGGCTCAACACCTACTGCTGCTGTGGCAAATGCTCAGCTCTTCTTGGTTCTGGGCACATTTTCACAAGGTTGGGTGGGACCTGTGGAATCCTGAACTCAGCCTGGGTGCTCCTGAATCCCGGGTAAAGAGAGAAATCAGAGCAAACAGGAAAAATATAATTTTGTTGGTGCCAGTATTGCTGTACATTGCTGTACTTTGCTCTCATTCCTGCTGAACCGTGAGTAAAGTGGCTGGGGGAGCCCATCTAACCAATGCTTTAGGACAGGGATCAGCTTCACGATAGTGCCTGTAGGGCCTGGAGTGTACACTGCAAGGGTAGATGAGTCCAGGGATATGAGTCCAGAGATGTCGGAGGGAGGCAGCTGGTGCCTGGAGCTGCCCAAAACTGCAGGAATATGCGGCATGTTCCTCTTCCTGACATATGTGGGTGCAGGCTGCTGCAGCGCTCAGCAGCCCAAAACACTCCTTGCACCAGGACATACTGGCCCTTTGGCTCAACCAGCCACTGGCCCCCACCCTACCCCTCCATCCCTCTGTCTTTTGGAGTATTGCCTCTACTAGCAAAGTCTGTGCTTGGGTTTGGGGTCAGGCTGTTGGATACCACCCCAACACCAAAGGGCTTGAGAGGGCCAAGCTGCAAATTCTGCCAGTGATACCCTGCCACAGAATTGCTGAGCTGCAGCAGCTTTGACTAAAGAAAATAGATGGAAGATAAAAGAGCCAAGAAGAGGATACTGCTGGGTACTTATTGTAGGCACTGCAAAAGCATGAAAGGATTTGACAGAACAGATGAAACCTGTTTCCATACTGTACAAATTAGTATATTAACTAGTGCTGGACAAGAAATGCAAGTTATGGATGGCACTCGACTCTTACCTCATATAGCTGCTGGATAAAAGCATAAAAAATAGCCTTGATTTTGAATCTCTTGGCTTCTCTTAGCTTGTATTGCAGCCATAATATTAAGTAAATAAATGTTTTCTTCTGGGAAGATATTTTCTTTTTTTCTTTGGCAATGACAATTTTTGTTGTTTTTTATTTAATAAAATAACATATGGTCATAAATTGAGTATCATTTGCTTTAACTACATAGATGACTTTGTTGGAACTTGTCCAGTCTTCAGTTAAAGATATATTTAAGCAGGTTTAAAATACAGTATGTATTTAAAATGAGGTGAATAATCCTTAAGGTATTTTGAAAATGGTGTTTAAGAAAAGTCTGTTCATGGTATGTTTTGGTAACCTCCCCACTGCTGCACAGTGAAGTGTAATGTCTTCTGCAATGCACTCAGGCTATCATAAATGCTAAGCTTACAGGTAAGTATGGAGTCCCATGCAAGAGTGCAGTATGGATAAAATACCCTCTGTGAGGTCTGGGAGCCATGGCTGCATTTCCCAGTGTTTCAGGGCATCTCTTGGGCTCTGATGAATGGCCTGGAGCAGCACCCTTTGAGCTGTGTCAGGGCATCCAGGCACCTTCATACTCTGCATGCTTCCCTCTTGCCCTTATGCTGCCTTTCCCCATTCCTGTCCTTTCCCTGGCCTTTCTGATTCTCCCCTCCCTTCCCTCCAGGGTCACTGCCTTGAGAGGGCCAGAGTCATTACATGATTCTCATGCCAGCTGGCAAGCTGTTTTGTATGGGTGATGCTTCCTAGAAGAAGGACTCTGATGCCTTAAAATATTTCTTTTTCTATCAGCTGAGCAGCATAAAGAAGTCTTAAAGGAGGAGAAGAATTGAGACTATGCTTCTGGAGTGAAAGGATGTAACTGTAATGTACTCATCCCATAGATACAACTGCTGCATTTTGGCACATTAAACTCTGTCTCTTCCACTAACCTGAAGATGGTGCCTTTGTTGGTTCCTGATCAGTGTGGTGAGTGCTCAAGAAACCTTCCAGAGCAATCACAGTAAGATTTTGCAAGACCAGCAGGAAGTTTCAGGGATGTTCAAAGCACGCATTGTAGACTTCAGACAAATCTGTGCAGATAATTTAGACTTCAGGACTGTAATTAGATAGAGAAAAATGCATGCTGTGATACACCCAGTTGCTATTCTCATAGTATGTGATTGATATAGTGGGCACAAGACCAGAAAAGGTCACAGCCATGGTTAAAATGCCACTTTCTACAATGTATCAGGTCTGATGTGCATCTTAAAGGTGACGAACCGCTGCTGCCAAGTCTCGTCTCATCTCATTGGAAGAGGCCAGGAAAGAGCTGCCCCTTACAGGTTGAGTGCTCCCTTTGTCAAACCTGGAGACTTTTTATGACCATATCTGACTACAAGCTGTGCAAAATATGAGTGAACAAAAGAGGTCCTAATGAGATGACCCATTTGCACCAGCATAAATTCTGCTTACCTTATCCAAAGGAATCTTCTGTGGTGGCTAACATCATTGCATGGATCTTGACCCGTGACACTTCTAAAGCTTGGATCTTGTAAATCCCTCATGATCTTTGTGATATAACAAGGAGATGTCAAAAAAGATGGGGTATGTCCAATAATTAAGGCATTGTACAATCTACAGTCTTGCCAAGAACAGGCAAAAAACTCCATCCCTGGAAGGATTTTGGTGTAAATTAAATGTAAGAATCACAGTGAAATCACTGAGATACATTCAATTTGAAGATCTTATTTCTCCAGTCAGACTTAAAAGTGTTGCCAGGTTGAAGTCAAATAGATTAAAAAGAAAAACTTGACTTTAGCATCAGTACAGAAAATGAAGTGGCTGTGGTTCCTCCTTATCTCTGACATAGGCTTGCTTTGGAAAACTTGATATGTCATCTAGTGTGTTGATGTCTTAGTTTTGTCATCTGTAGAATTGTGATACCTAAAGGGGCATGGGGAATGTCTATTTAGCAGCTGACAAATATAAAATTCAATCTGTACAAAGTACACACTTAAAGGTATAAAATTTCAGCAATGAACCAGTGGATTAAAAAGTCTGACTGCCAGGAAGGCAGGGACTGAGCGAGACCTGCACGCCTGGAGGTCAGTGGTGAGATGTAGATGGTAGAACTTTATTTCTGGTTTTAAACTTCTTATTTTTTTCTCTCCTCTCTGATACTCTCTTTTTAAAAAAAATCCAAAAAAAACCCCAAAAAACAAACCCTAAATTATATCTTACGGTTTTGAAATAGCATCAAAGACATAGCTGGAATGCTTATAAATAGTTGTATCTTTTCTTGAAGGTGTGGTGTCCCAGTTTATTTCAGGACTGAGGTAGGGAAGTGCTGTGGACCTGGAGCTGTGGATACTGCATGGGGCTGACTCTGTGGCAAGGCCTGTGTTCACCCTCCCTGCTCACTCATGTACCCAAACTCTGCTCCTCCACAGCCACCCCACTTGTTGCTCTGCCCTCCTGATAGCCTGTACCTCCCGTTCTGGGGGTTGCTTATGTGTGTGCTGGCTTGTCCCAGTGCCTCCCTCCTTTGCTATCCAGTGTTTGCCTCCCCAAACCCTCCCCTCCTTCCTCTCCAACTCACTACTCCAGTGGGCTCCCCCCTTTCCACTGGCTTTAAACAAATAGGCAGAGTGCAATTCCTTCCTGAATTCCTCCTTAGGAAGGATCTAATAATGTGTTCCCTCACTCTGTGGGGGTCTGGAGGCTCCACAGTCACATCCCCAGGCACCACTGCTGGAAGGGCAGCTGTTCCTGTAGCCAGCACACTATCCTGGTGCCACACACAAGGAGCTGGCAGCGAGCTGGGAGCAGAGGGGAGATGTGGTATCAGACAACAGGGCAAAGACTCTTCTTTGAACAAAAGCACTGGAGAGGCATGGATGTTGATCTGCAGAAGGATCTCCTCCCACAGCCTGGGGGAAGGCAGCTTCCCGGGGATGGGTCAGAAAGAGCCGTGGGATGGTATCTCGTGGCATGGCAGCACAGGGGACAGGCTGCTGGGAGAAAAACCCAGCGTCTCTTGGCTCAGAGTCTATGGAATGAACTGTAACCACCAGCCTATAAATGAGAACATCCAAACAAACAAACAGAAATAAGACCAAATGCAAAAAAAAAAAAAAAAAAAAAAAAAAAAAAAAAAAAAAAAAAAAAAAAAGGAGGAAAAATAAAGAGAGGAAAAAAAGGATACAGGATGGTGCTGCTCTGACTCTGGACCCTGTCGTCTTTTAGGACTGATGAAGCGACTGGGTGGTTCTTCAGATTCCTGTGGTCTGAACACACACCCTAGTCATCACTGAGATGAGCACGGAAAAAAACAGTAATGAAAGAGGGCTCTGATTTATTTCCTGATAAAATAACCTTTGCTCTCAAAGGCTAACATTTCAGCTCCAGCTTGCAGAGAATGATCTTTTATTTCCATCCATCAAAGCCTACATCGTGCTGGATATCCAGAGAGTATTCTTCACACGGAGCTATGTGTTGGCCAATGAAGGAAAATTACTACCTATAACTTTTTTTTATTCTGAGGGAAGAGAAAAAGGAGGGGGACTGAAGTCTGTATTAAAGACTGGAATAATTACTATCCATTGCAACCCTGTGACTAGAGTACAAAGAAAATTGCTTAAAAGTACTATGGAAGCCAAAAAGTTTTTTTTTTTTCAGTGTAAATAATCAGTGGGTTTTTGTGGCCTTTGATCTGAATCATCATCCAAGTAATTCCTTTTTTAATTTTGCTCAGGTTGACATCTTGAATGAGTATTCAGGGGCTTCCTGCTGTGCCAGTGTGTTAGATCAATACCAGTACATCATGTTTTTGTCCAATACTGGTGTCATTTTGATGTGAGGTAAGAGCCTGCAGTGGTGACTGAGACTGACAAGAGTAAAAGTTAAGATTTCCAGTTCACATGGATGATTTCACACCACATTGGGTTGCAAATGGCTACAGACAACCATCAGTGTGAGTGAGTTAAAAGCAAAGCAGATGTTTATTTGCAATCAAAACATTAGCTGAGCTTGATACCCAAAGAGGCAGAGGCACCTGTTTGAAATAATAAGCTGTTTTCCATAAAAGAGAAAACTTTTTATGTCAGTGGGCCACACTTGGATAGACCAAAGCAGAGAGTCTTGCAGTGTTCAATCACCAGAACTAGTGGTGTGAGCACTGAGTCCCAACGAATGACAGATCAGGGCTCACATGGCTGAATGTCTCGGTACTCACTGTGTGTGAGAGCCATGGGTAATGCCAGGGTTTTCCATGGGTTGTGATGGTAGTGTTGTGGATGTTTTGGAGCACTGTGAGAAGGCACATTTCAAAGAACTGCCTTTTCTTAGCCCTGAGTCTTCGGTGGGTTGGCAGAGCCTCTCTGCCACGTGGGCTTGCTGGTGTTTACAAAGCTCTGCGAGGAGGCAATGTTGCAAGAAGAAGCTTGTGTGTAGAAAGCAGCAAGGGACTGTTCTTCTGTGAAGGTGGATAGAGAATGTCCATGGGTGCATGTAATGCATGCCATCCAGCATATGGGAAAACATTTCTGCCTACGGAGATCAACACAAAAGAGGCAAGAGGATTGAAGAGGCCATGACCCAAAGTCTCTTGAAATCATCAGGAATTTCCTTTGTTGCTAGGACCTGAGCTCTGTTTTTTCCTTAGACAGCTCATACTACTACAAGCTCACAGAAGAGGTTCAGAAAGGATGGGATGAGGGACGAGGGGGAAAGACTTTTGTGTAGATGAGTGGAGTGATGCTGCCATAGGTCATCAAAAGAGACTGACAGCCCCCCAACTCCTTCCTGCCCCCTGCAGAAAACATAGATTTATTTCCTGTGAGATAAAAAGATTATAATTTCATAGCTGGCAAGTATTATAGAGATACTTCCCATGGGAACCAACCACTGCAAAGAGGAGTGAGCAGTTACCTTGCAAACAGTGCAATAGGATTAAAGGCCAGACTACTGAGTGGGTGCCTTCAGCTAAAGTTGGTGAGAATTTTAAGGGCTGAATATCCTCACTGAAGTCAGTTAAGGCTTTGAGAAGGTAAGTTAATGTTGGTTTTACTATGAGACAATATAATAATGGAATGGGCCATCCAGCCATTAGCATATCTACCTTGGCTGTAGGGAAGCATTCATGGCCCAAAACAGAAGGTGGGAAAAAATTGCAGAATAGCAGTAAAGACCCATAATTTCCTTGTTTTCAAGTTTTGGTGTTAAGGACCTACAGGATTATTCCCCAATTCTCAGCTAACCAGTGCTTCCAGCTCTTGTTGTAAGCAGTTTTCACATAGCCTGACTTTCCCTCTAAGCATACCCTTCATCCACAAGGACCCCATAAAAAGTATTAGGCAAAGATTAAACATTATAAATGTATAACCAGCTCATAAAATGAGTTTTAAATACTAGGCATGAAAGGGTGAATTTGCCTAAGGGGACTGCTCTGAGCTCCATTGACTCAGGGAAACTTGTTCCTTAAGAGACATATTTATCACTATAGTTTATTTGTATTACAAGAGGCACCACTGGAGACTGGAGGCTTCATTGTGTGAGGTGCAGGTCAGACAACTAGTAGGAATAAAATCACCCTGAGTATTTTATATCAAAACTGATAGGAGAGGCATTGACTAATAATAAGAGAAGGTCTTCTATCCACATTTCATATCTGGGAAACTGAGGATCTGCAGGATGAAGGACTTTGGAGAATGCATGCTGGTAGTCCTGTAAAAGCAAAGGGGCTCAGCCCAGTCCCTCAGCATATCCCACTGCAGATCCTTAGCAGGACCAGCTCCAGACCTGCCCTTGCCTGTGATCAATACAAGGCCTGAGCCCTCCACACCTGTTCCACCTCATGCCTTCTTATGATATACTGCTTCTTTTAATTGAGATCAAATGCAGACAAGGTAGAATAAAGGTCCTGGAATATTTTCTTCCTTCACAAACACAGATGAGGATCTAGCCATTAGCTGGAGAACTAAAAATGCTGCACTATATGACTTAGAAAGCCAGAAAAGAAATGCATCCACAAAGAGGCTACAGGAAGAAAATGCACTTTTGCATGGAAGATTTGAGATCAAGGATGGTGGGAAAAAAATACAAAATGGAAATTGACCTGTGTTTGTAGTCCTTAATAGCTGACCTGATTTTTCAGGCCTGGCAAACATATGAGAGCTTTCCCAGAATAATTTACTTTGTGTCCGACTCCTCAACAAATAGACTTTATGGCTGTAGAGTTTGCAATCAAAAAACATTGATAATTGACTGTGACAAAAAAAGAGTTAAATTTTACATTAAATTCCAAGACTTTCCATTCCTCTAGGCTAGCTAACATATCCTATCGTTGTCTACCCAGAGTTTGTTTTCATGTCTCATTTTCTTTTCTATTGATGTATTAGTCTGGTAGACTGAGTTTTCTCAGAGGGTGAACTTTTGTGCAAGTTTCATTAAAAATATTTCACAATAGCTCTCTAAAATGTAATCTGTGCTTTTGTGATGATTGAAAATGGTGCAGCAGCTTCTTAAAGCATATGCTTTTATATTTCATCAAAACAGATATTTTTTTAAATGGAAATCTCAACTATTATGTTTCTCTGTGGAGATTAGGTGAGCTTTTTCAAACTGTCAATACAATTGCTTTGAGCCTGAGTCTCTTATCAGATGTACCTCAGTAAATAAGGAGAAATTCTTCTGAAATAAGTGGAATTATTCTTATGAAAAACTTCAATGCATGATCTAGCAAGGGCCCTTGTTTTTATTATGTATCAGCCAGGCTGTCTGAGCTGTCCCAGAGCAGCCTGTTAGTAGTGTATATTTAGCTAGAATATTAATGAAGGAAAAAGTCTAATTATTTGCATGTAATGTATTTCTTTAAAACTTCACAATAGGAAACAACATGTTTCACATTACCACTTACCTCCTCTAAGGCAAGAGTTGTTCCAGTGGTTAGACTGTGTGAGAAATTATGTTACATACCACCACGGAGCCTCATGTATCTCTAAGCAATCTGAAATTCTTAAAATCTGCAGATCAAAATGCTGCTGTGTATTACAACAAGCTGTGCTGTACCATACTGTCCCCTCTCAAGTCAAGAAATAGATGAATAATTCACTAGGGTGTTTTTTAATTTCTAAAGTAAATACTTCAGTGCTGTTTATTTTAATAGATATTGTAGAAGGTGACTGTTGCTGTGGAATCCAAGTGTTCTTCTCATTGCATCAGAGTAAATATTTTACACTTTTTGTCTCACTGATTTGTGTTCTTTGATTTTGGTTTATGAAGCTCTCCAGAATCTTGAGATTTGTTACATTTGTCTGTTGCCGTGTCACCTCAAGCCCTCCTCCTTTTCTTTCTGTTGGATAAGCAGACTTGTGCCTGCTCAAGACATGTATGGGACATCTCAAAAAACATGTGTGGTAGGAAACTGTCATAGATTCATGTCCTAACTCTCCTCTCCCTGGTTTAGCCTGGAACTGGAGGCCTCTTACAGTGCCAGAGAAAATTTTCACTGCTCGACTTTTCTCAGGAGCCGGATTGCTTATTTCAGCTTCTTGATTAACTCATAATTATGGTGATTATGCTCTGCTTGTCCAAAACTCTCCTATATAAGAGCTTAATTTTAAAACAGTTGGCTTTCTTCTCTTTTACTAACATGCAAGTATTAGAACAACCTGCAGGTGCAAACTTCTGCTAAACCAAACTCAAAGTAGGTGGGAAGTTAAGATGATGCAAAGGCTCCTCTGTCCATTTCTCCTGGGTTATGTAAACAGAAGAAAACAAAGGCTTCAGGCTCATTATCTTTGTCCTGATCTCTTTGCTGAGGAGATCTGGTTGGAAAACAGAATTTCTTTTTACAGGAAATTTGACTCCTCCAGATTTTTTTTTTTGTTGTGAATGAGAAAGTTAATTCTTCATTTTCTCACAGATCATTCATCAAGGGGAAAAAATAAAGGACTGATTAGGACTTGTCACATTATTTCATTTTCATTGTGGGAAATATATTGTGCTCTGGTAATATGCAAATAATTTGTTTCGATATGTTGAAGATAATTACTTTCTCAGAAAAAAAAGAACGAAGAAGAGAGACAAGTTCTTTCTTTCTGATTTCTTTGGAGATTGGTTTATTTGTCCAAATGCAATTTTTTTATTAAAACAAAACCAAATTTTCCAAAGAAAACTGTTCTGTGGAAATGTTTACTAATCCCAACTTGCTTTTGCTGTTGCTGTATGTTGCTCAAACTGTATCATGGCTCCAGTTTTCAGCCAGCAAGTGAACCAACCTCTCCACCCCTACCTAAGTGTGTGTGTATATGTTGTACGTGTACATATATGTATGCACAGGATTGACTTCTGCCCTCAGCTACATATGTTAATCCCTGTGGAGATTACCATCGATGTCGTGCATATATGAATGAAAGCAGAATTTGGCTCCAGATTTGTAATCAATATATAAGGATTACTGAGTGATTTGAGATGCTCGGAGAAAGCTGTTACATAAATGTTAGTCATTATTATTTGTAATAATTACCTACAGCTGTAACTATGGCAAGCCTCCATATAAAAACAGCTAGCCCCTGACATATGGCTTCTGTGCTTCAGCTCCAGATTCCACCAAAGTGCACAATAAACTCTTTCTTTAAAAGCATGTGCCTGAAGGGAACATGTAACCTCTGGCACACGATAGCAGCCATAACGACGAGGAGAGAATTATGCCATCCTTATTAGCAGCAGCAGGCTGACTCGCACAGAAAGGAATGGGTGTTGGATCAGACCCTATCATGTGAATAACATGCTCCTGAGAGGCATTACCACCATGGGCAATGTAGGCAGCAAATTAAATTCAGGTTGCAACTGGGTCAGAGCTAAAGAATATTTTATAACCATATTTTTCCAATGTGGCTACAGATTAGCTGGATCCTTCTTTTTGGGAATGTCTTAATTCTCTTTGGTTTTACTTTTAAACTAAATAAATAACAACTACAATCCCCCCCACACAAAAAAAAAACCCAAAAAAACAAAAAAAACCCCAACCCAACTAAACAAACAAAAACCAACCCCAAAAAACACTAAACCCAAACCAAAATAACCCTGCCCCCCCTTCGCCACCAAGATCCTCTCAAGACAAATAAAACCTTCCGAGTGTCCTCTTACTTTTTCTAGCTTTTCCCATTTCTGACATGGCCACAACAGCCATTTAAAAGATGAAACACAGAAACTGTTGAGCAGCACACAATGCTGCTACTCAGTAATCTCTGGAGGAAGTGAGGAGTATGGTATCTGACTGAAACTGCTTGGGAATTTAGGCAAACAGCCTGTAATTGCCAAATTGATTTTGGCCAGAAGACCAGGGCTAACACCCACAATAAGTACAAAGTGCCATGGGATCTTTAATGACCCCACTGCTTTGGACACAGTTTTACCTTTATTTAATGCACATTTTATGTTTGTGAATAATATACTCCATAAAATATATACAGTCAGGAAATGCCAAACATTGCCAGTTTCCCAAAGGCAATTTCAGAGCTCGCAGAGAGCACTCTCAACCCTCGATTCATGATCGTGTTAAACTTTGTTTATATGAGGTAATCCAATATTTTATTCATTAAAATGCACCATGCACCTAAGAGGAATTAAACAAACGCTTTACTATGCACTAAAATTGTTCTTCCCCCTTCAGTGAGGATTAAGCAGGAATAGTCCATGAACCCCCGGACCTCTCTGCGGGTGCTGGCTCTGCCGACTTCACAGCAGCTCTCTGGGTTTGCTGCTGGGTCCTTGCTGATAAAGGCAGGGCAGAGAAAACTGGAGAGGGCAGAAGGGTAGCTTGTGTAATGAGCTGCCCTGGATTTTGAAGGCCCCTGGGGTCCTCTTCACCACTGAGGAGAGGCTTTTATTCAAAGACAGCGTGTGGACATCCTGCCTTGTCTCGGGATGATCTGAGTGATAGCTGACGTTAGAGACATGGCGGGTGCCATACTGAGAAGGAGAGACTCGTAGCAGTCACTCAACATAACTTGGCATTAGCTGATTAGTAACAGTATGGGGGAAACATCTGCATTTCTGAATTCACAGTGGCATCTTCTACAGGCTGCTCTGCTCAGGGACTAATTGCCACTGAGTATCTATGATGAGAATTCAGATTTTTTCCTGTGTTTAGTCCACTATAACAACCCTTTGTGTTATATTGATGGTAATTTTGTTTGGGTGCAAATAGAACCAGATTTTCAAAAATAGGTCACTAAACTTAGGTTCCAAGGACTTTAAATGTACAGACTTAACTCAGTGATCTGATTAAAAAAAAGCAATGTTGAGTGCCCAAGGTCTCCCAAAGTTGTCAGATCTGTAGCCAGGCAAGCACAGAAAGCTATAATCAAGTCTGTGCAATTATGTACATATTTGTAATTTTAAAGATTATGCTTCTATTCTGGTAATGACTGGGGGTTTAAGCAGTCTTTTGTATTTACTTTTTTTTATAAGGAAAATGATGGTGATGGTTTCCTGAAATCCAGATTAGGATTCTTTGGAAAAGACCACAGTCTAGTTTACCTACAGTAGCCTGATCTGTATCCTGCTGAGCACAATGTGCAGCAGCTGGGGTCAGTGTCAAGAGTAAATCTTCATCTGCCTCTGAAGGTCCAACCTCCCACCAGTGCTGAGAGTGGTTCATCTCATCTGCACTCAGCAGAAAGGATGACTGCAAATGCCACACATCAGAGAATAAGGTTTCATACTTCCATGTAACTTTTCATGCATGAATCCAAGTGCTTCTAGAGAAATACTAGCAATGAGAAAAGCTGTGCAGTATTTTTAGGACACAAATGAGCATTGCCCTGAGAGCCACGCTGGCACAGGTAACTTGTATTCTTTCTTTAAAATTTATCTCCTAAAAATATTTCTGAAGATTCACAAAAGAAAATATCATCTTATGGCTTGGATTAATGTTAAGGCAGGCTCTTTTCTTTTTTTCTTTGCCCCTCAGGTGGAAGGTGCCCAGATTTTCCTTGTCAGCCCCCATTCCTGGCACAGAGCAACCCTGGACTTGGAACACTCCTTGTAGTTTTCAAGGGTCACAGACTTGCAGTACCCGAGGTGTGCTTATGATGTAGATGTGCCATTTGGAAGACATATGTCCTGTGGAGCCTCAGCCTCTGACCTTTCACTGAAGGTGTTGTTTTCTGATAACAACTGCACCCAAAACAACCTGGTATGCCCCCACACCAGCCTGGTATGCACCCACATGTGTCATCCAGCTACACTTGTGCTTTACTGTTGCTCTTTGCAGCCACTCCCTCCTCCTCCCCACCGAGCACTGCTGGAGGGAATGGAGCACTTCCAGTGCCTCTGTGGCCAGCCACTGGAGCAGCTCTCTGATGGAGGCTCACTTCTCAGCTTCCCTTCTAAAGAGACCTTCTTGTGCTAGACTCAGTCTCTGCTTGGGACTCTGTGGCACGCAGCACAGAGCAGGTCAGGGTAGGTAATCTTTATAATTAATTTGGCCTAAAAATCTATTACTCTTTTCTGTTTCATTAGTCACAGTCCCAGGAGCATTGAGATTAAGGGGTGTTGCCATGATGATGTCTGGTGTCAGGAGACTCATACCAGGAAATGAAGGCCAAGTCTGTCAATTTCCAAATTTGATATAAAGCAGAAGGGTGTTTCTGTAAAAATGATCAAAGCAGGGACTGATCTGGTACGAGTATTTCAAAAAGTATATTTAGAGCAAACAGGCTGTGAGCACCCCTCACACGGTAGTGATGCTTGAAACAGATCATTCCCCTTTTTAAAATGTCAAGTCTCCCATATATCATTCAACAGGAGATCCTTCTAATTAGTTTAGACTTTTCTCTCATGGGTCACACCCTTTATCACTTCCCACTCCGTATGACTTGACTTATGGAACACTTGGCTTCAGACACAGTCTCAGTCCTGCTCTTTGCATGCTATTTGCACACAAATTACTTACATCCCAGTATTAGTCACTCTTCTGTTTCAGTGATACATTTTTTTAATGTTGTGAGTCTGAGGCAGAAGGAGTATCGTTTGAATATGTGAAATCACTCCCAGTGTGGGAATACGTCCTAGATCTTGATTAAAAAGTAACACTTCAACACATGTAAAATAGCATGGCTCAAGTCAGCTCGACCTGAGCTGATTTTGCTCCTCTGTGCAGCCCAGGTCTGAATCTGAGCATGTTTGTTCTTTGAAGCATTGGAAATACAGGATGAAAAGGCAGATTTCGTGTTCCTCGTGTCATCTGCATGATTGTGTATTGGGACAGAATACTTGTGTTTCTCCAAGCCCAAGAAGATTCCTTAACCACTATACTGAGGACCACTTTCCAAAATAGGGCAACATCAGAAAGACACCCCGTGCCAACCAGCCTTTAATCTGCTGGGTAGCCTGTCTTCTGGGGAGGGGATAAGGTATGAGTTTGAAAGTTTTTGGCTAGAAGACTGGACACAAACACAGGTAAGTGGACAAGACAGCTACTGAAAAAATTCCCAAACCAAACTCACTACTGCTTTACTCCTTCCACTTTGTTTCAGTGTAGTGCCAAAACCTACAGTACACTGCATCAAACTCAGATATATAGTCAGAGCATTGCCATTAAAGTGGCCATCAGAAGGGACACAGCGCAGGTGATGAAAATATCAGTATCTTAGCTGGGGTTAGTATGAAGAGACATGCACACAGAACCTGAGAAAGCAGAAGGTCTTCTGAAGAAATATATTTTTGATAGCCAGGGAGCTCTTTTTGCAATAAATTTAATTACATCCAGGACGGGGAGTATCACATCAGTGGAAGTAAGTGCCTGACTTGTATCAGGAACTGAGGAACAGCAGAGATGAGACTTGTGTCAACAAGTCCTATGCTACAGTTCCAACATCTGGGCCTCTATTCTTCTGGAGTTCTGTAGTACAGGGCTCATCCCAGCCCCTGCATGTGGAGAAAAGCTTGGGAATGTGAACAGAAAGTACCACACTTCCAGTGCTGTAAATCAACAGGCACATAAAAGGAATTAAAAGAGCAGGACTTTTATATTGTGATTTTGGGGAACCCTCACTGGGGAAGATGTTTAAGCACTCAGGCTAACAGTGCTAGTAATACTACGTAACACAGACTGGAAATGGGCCTTACGAAATCACTGCTTTGAGATAGCTGTTCACCAGAAGCAGCTGGAGATAATTCTTCATCTTTCACTTGAAACAGCTATTTCAGTTTAGGATCAGTGCATGGAGGAGAAGGTGGCTCTGCAGCTCCTCTGATGTTTTTGTTTGTCACAGCTCACTGCAGAGTAGCAGCGGGTTCTCCGTCAGCATCCAGGTGAAATTATAAGGAAGTAACCATATACAAAGTCTTGTTGGATCTCTGGGCTGCCTACAATGCCAAGATTTGCCTGAGGCTCAGAGGTTTTGTCTCTGGGAAAAATTAGGAGGTCTTGACAAATAATTGTAACATGCTGTTATAGAGAATCACAGGAAGGAATGACAAAATCCCCAAATGATTGGGTATTCTGTTCCTTTGCAACATTTTGCTTTTATTAATGCAAATTGTGCGCACATATGTTATTCAGTGGCCAATTTATCCTGTGTTTGAGTCCCCTGTAACATACATAAGAGTTAATACGTTTTGCCTATTCTGTCTTCACCTGCAAAAAACTTTCTGAAAAGGAAGAGAGACATTGAGCTATAGGTAGTCTGCATAAGAACAGGCAAATTTTTCTTTCATTTCAACTGAGGAGGGTCTCTATCATATGTGTTTACCTTCTGTGTTGGCTTTCAGTGAATCCCATGATGCAGAGCAAAACTTAGGAGAAAGAATGAAGTTTTCCACCCCAGATGGTAAATTGGTCCAGTTTCTCTTGAAACTTGGCTTCTTTACAAATGTTGTTGCACTTGGCCTTACAGATTATAATGAAATTTCAGACTAGGATTGTTTAACTATGTGGATTAAGTATTGGGCATATTCCATTCCTGGATGAAATAGGACTTTCCAAGCAATTTCTTCTCTTATCTCCAGGGGCTACTGTAATATTCAGATCTTAAAATGTAGAGATTGCCTCTTTTGGGCTTTCACTTTTCCTACTGCTGGCACTGAGGTAATATGGAAGAGAAAGATTGAAAATGGCCTGCCATGTTGAACAATGATGTGCCTCTTGGACAGGAATGAGGACACTGGATGAAGGGACTTGTGTGAGAGCTGGGTTGGAGAAAGGAAAGTAATGATCCAAAGCTTTTGGGAATGATGTGGGGAGGAGCAACTGGAATGCAGGTGGATGTGGAACAGCTCCTAAAATGAATGAGAGAGAAAGTGGGTGAGGACAGCATAGGGTGAGAAGCAATGTGAAAACTGAGGAGAAGGCCCATGGGAGCAACAGAGTACTGCCCTTGCATCCCAGACCAGCTCTGGCCCAGGAGATGGAAACTGAGAAGTGACTAGGACAGGTGGTAGGCCTGTACACAGAGTGACCATGCAGTGCCACCAGGCACAATCAGCTGCAGCAACCAGGCCTGTGCAGGTGCTCTGAGACTTCTCTGCTTGCACCCTTCATGGTACTGCCTTTGGTTAAAGCGTCTCAGCAGGGGACACCCACCACAGGGCTGAGCTGTTTAGGGCCAGTATGGGTTGGCTCTGCATGTCAAAGGGCCCTGGACTTTGCAAGATGACAGTAGTTTTTATATGTAAAAATTTATACACAACAATTACATAGTAGCCTGGAAGAAACTTTGATCCAGGCCACACTGTAGACTGCTGACAGGAATTTCATCCCTGGCTTCAGTGCCAGAGATGATAGTAATTTTTTCTTGACTTTTGCATCAGCAATTCTATGTTTTGGGATAGCAAATTAAGTCTTGTTCTTCTTGGACATTGAGGAGCCAGAAGATGCCAAGATATTTCTAAGCCCCAGAAGTAGAGGTTATAGAAATTAATCAGAAGCCAAGCCAAAAAGCTTCTCTTTTGGATAACTACAGCTGCTGGTTTCCTCGAGCCTGAGCAGACACTTCTGAATAGGCTGTCCTGAGCACTTTCTGTTTCATCTGGCATATGGGGTTGAGATTTCTTACCAGAGTTGCACTGATTTTGTCCAAAGTTTTACTTTTTCCTTTGCCAAGATTAAGATCCACTCAGAGGTTCTTATCCAGCCAACACTCATGCAGGTGCCAGGACATGACTGGATGCTTTAAAGGCTTACTCCTTTGTATAAATTACATGCCGGCCAAGCTCCATCACTGCTCCAGAGAAGTCCAGAGGAACTCAGCGCATTGTAGGGAAAAAGGGCTGGAAGAGATGTGAGGTGACTCAGAGCATCTCCTGCCTTGAGGCACTGGGGCTGTGCAGTCCACAAGGGGTAATGTTTTCAGAAGCAGTGAAGTCTCATTTTTAGTCACCAGTTCCCCTTGTTAAGTTGGAAGCAGAGACTTGGGCAGGCTGTCATGAACTAATGTGCTTCATCAAGTGTGGAGACTACTGACACCTCTCTGGTTTTGGGGGATTTTTTTTGCAGCCACACGCTGGACTCAAAATACCTGTCTTTCAAATTAGAAATATACATTGCATCCTATGTATTTAGCCATAAGTCAGTTCTGTTTGGATAAGATAAAACTACCTCAAAGCTTCTGTAAATTATCTCTAAAAATTGGTGAGTTGTCATTAAAATAATAGATTGTGTTCTTATTTTCTCGTTTGCATTTCAAGTTGTGACTGTGTTCCATCAAAACATGCCTTGAGATTCAGTTGTTAGCTGCCTACTTGCTATTTGAAGTTGTATTCATCCTCCTTCTTACAAATGTAGAATGCTTTTAAGTACAAGGAATACATAATGCAATGGAAAGTTTCACATCCTATCTGACTAATACCAAAACCCTTTTGATTTGAAAGGTCACAGAAAAACAACATGGTGCAATGCACCTCTCACAAATTCTTCAGTGTTTGCCTGTGGTTTAACTTCCAGCCTCTCTATTGTTGTGCTACTTTCTAAGCACTGTTTCCCCAGCGCCTCTGGAAAACACTCTCTGCAGCCTTACCCCTGTTCCTCCTGGCAGCCCCACTTCCTTGACAGACTTCAACTCACTTAGGTTGATGTGACAACATAATGGAGTTGCTGATGGTCAGGTTTCAGAAAACAATCAAGCACCTTATGAAAAGCAATCACTAAAACACAAGCACTTAGAGGAGCTAGAGATAAAAGAGTCTCATTTTCTTGGCAGCCCACATAGATGTTCTGCAATGACTGATGATACAAGTGTTATCTTGACACCATACTCTCCCATGTTGAAACTGTTTATGGGAAACAAACATCATGTGAAAAACAGATTGCCAGACACTAAGTAAATCACTCTGATGAGGAACGAGTCAAGTACTGCCAGTTTTACCCACACTGTCATTGTTATGATGTAACACATTCCTCATGACTGATATTGTATCCAAATTAGGGCACAAAACCCTCTCTTGATCAGTTAACCGAAATTCCCTGCCTTGTAACAGCGGCTGCACACACACACATGCACATGTTTGCACACACACGGACACACACACACAGAACCTGAGTTGGTACAATAACACCCCATGTTAGTGGAGGATTAAGAAGGTGGGCAAAATTTATACAAACTGTAAATTTTATCCCCTTACCTCTTTAATAAGCTGTTGCAATTTTCTGAGTTCTGCTAGCAATGATTAATAAACATTTGCTGTGCTAAACATATGGAAAAATCATCCCATCTGGACCATTTAAAACAAGGACGTAGACTTTATCTTTGTTTATTTCATCCTTAGCTAAAAGGCTTATTATGAATTGCAATAATCCAAGGAGCCAACCATGGAAGACAGACAAGCTCTTTAGATAAAACCAAAAAGGCAAGTTTTCTAACCGAGGACCAGATGTATTTTTGGGTATTGCCCTTGTACATATTTAGCCGAGCTTTTCAAGTGGTGAAGATTTGCATGTTTGTTTTGCAATACTAATGAATATGTTTTAGATTTACATTTTAGAAAATGGAAACTTTTATCTTCTCAGGGCTTTGTAAGTTAATGATTTCCAGAAGATAGTTTGGTATCCTCTTTTAACCCTTCACCATTGAAAACATATCACTTTTCGAGGCACAAGGATCTAGGGCAGGCCTGCTAAACCAAACCCGGGAGATATATGTGACTCTTTCTATTGTTTATTTCTGGAATTACATAAAATGTGGGTTTTTAATTTTCAATCTAGTGAAAACATATGTAAATGGCAAATTATTTTAAAACTAACTTAATGTGAATTGTGGGGTAGGAATTACCATACACATGATCCTTTAATTAGATAAATAAGGAAAATACTTTTGAAAAAATATAATTTTGAGACCCGCTATCTTCCATGAGTGATTTAGTTTTCAGCAAGACTGGTTTAGTGTAGTAAGGAAAATGTGCTGTATAAAAAGCATTTCTACTTCCAGCAGAGAGAACTAAGTTGCAGTTTCATAACAGTTTTTCACCCTTTGATTTTCTTTAGAAAGGTTATAAGAGAAAATAATTAATGAATAATACATAATTTTTCAAATACTTACTCTCACTGGCAATTTTTATTTGACAAGAGCCCTATCAGAAATGAGAAATTCTTCCTTAGGGAACAACAGAACATTTTAATACAAGAGATAACTAGAGCTTTGAACTTTGGGTGGTTGACAAATCAGTCTGAAACAGCATTTCTTCCAAATTTTTGCAATTGTTCATGCAAAATATGATAAGAAACTAAGTATGATCTTGAAAGAAGATGATGCTTCTCGTGCTTGCATGAGGAAATGTTGCAAACCCCTCTCTATCTAGGATGCTAAAGTAAAGGTGTAGTGCCCCAGAGGAGTCCTGATGGGGAGAGTTGTGTTGTCTACACTGCAGAGAAGCTGAAGTCACATTCAGTGAAAAAACAACTGGTGTAAACAGTTTCGTTCCCGTGTTCCTGTTGTACAGACTTAGCAGACCCTTTGCAAATATGCAAATGTGTGTGTCTCTGGTGATGTGCATATATGCACAGATGACACTTGGGTCCTCAGTTGCATGTGCATTTTTGGAAAAGGGCTCCTGGAATCCAGCTCCAGTATGGAGGTAATTTGGTAAAGTAAAATGCTTTTCACCTCTGTTTAAAAAGAAAGTCAAAGTGAAAGCCCTCATTCCCAAGTGCTCTTGGCACACAAGAGATGGCAGGATGTTGTGCATGTTTGGCCAGGAGTGACACCTCAGCACAATGCCTCCAGGAGCAGGAATTTCCAGCTCCTCTGAACTATTTAACTCCTGCCTCAGTGTTGATGTGGCAACATGTCAGCTACTGGGGGGCAGGTGCTGGGTTTCTGGGATGCTTTTAACAGCTGCAGAGGGTACAAGTAGGTTACTGTGATCTCAGGTTCACTTTTCATGCCCATATCAAGGAAACAGTAGACTGCAGAGCTCATCTGGGGTAAACCAATGCTACAACCCAAGCAGCTCCTGTGCAGAGATAAAGACCTGACAGTGTCTGGGGAGGCAGGAGGCGGGACAGGGTTCTCTCCAGGGCCATGTGGCTCTGGTTGGTACATCGGTGTAGACAGGGGTCCTTACAGTCATAGGCTGACCAAGGCTGGCTCAGATTAGTCAGCCACAGGGCCCAGAAGGCATGTTTGGGATCCTTTTTGGGTCATGTTCTTACAACTCAATTACTTCTCATCAGCATGGGCACTGAGGAGCTGGCTGGGCACAGCAGTGACAGGAACACACCATTCATGGGCTGTCAACCAGGTATCCCTGTCAAAAAAGGCAGCACTGTAGAGAAAATGTCCTGTGGGCAGAATCCACCCCAAGGCTGCTGGCAGACCTGTACAGACTAGCCCCCATACACTGAGTTATAGGCAGTTTAAGCTGTTGAGTGGACCAACTCAGATTTTATTTCTGGTATAATGTTGCAGAGAAGATGCCCTTACCTTGGGGCAATGATGTGTTTTCAACAGAGCCTTTTGGTGACACTGGCCTTCCATCACCGTAGCAGCTCTAATGACTACATAGGCTGGTTTTTTTTTTTCCTCTGGGTGAAACTGAGGTCAAAGCAAATTCAATAATCCCTGTTTACTTTACTTTGCTACTGTTTTTCCTTTTGCATTGTCTCTAACATTAATACCTCCATTTCCATCAACATATGCATCAATATGAGTACAGCTGGAGAACTGACAGCCATGCTCTGGTGAAGCAGTACTAATACTGTATTCCAACACTGCAGATTTTTATTTGTGTTAAATTGAGAGCAGTTCATGCACCAAGAGGCAGAGAGTTGTTCATCACGTACTTTTCAGGGAACCAGAGCCTTGCCCAGATTACAAAGGTGGTTAACATGAACTAAGGAAGTTGGACTTAAATTCATCCCATTTTTTTGTTGTGGATGTAGGACATATAGTCTTGATCTGAAATAGTCATGTTAATTGGATATAACCTAAACATTGCTTCTCCTTTAGGCTGGACAAAGCTCACACCTTACCTACAGACCTTTCTCTCCCCAACCTTTAGTACATACAGGATGTGGCACTCTATTTATTCCATATTACTTCATTTTTTTCACAGGACTACTGATACTTCTAATATATCTGTGATGGATAGGGAATGAAGCAGGCCTATGTCACGTATGAAGCAAAAAGAAGTGGAATAGTCTTGTGGTTAAGGTAATTGGCTGTGATCTAGGAGGAGCAGCTTTTATCACTGGTTCTGTCATAAAGTTCTTGTAGGAGACTGCATAAAAGTCTGGTCCCAAATTTTTGAAAGTAGCTGCTACTATTTTCTTCATTATTTTCCAGGAATTCCATATGAGGCATTGAAATCTGATTTTCACAAAGCCAGTTGAAGTCAATAAAACCTGCAGATGTGGGGCTGCTCTGAGAATTCAAGGTGTTGGGTGGTTGGCACTATGCATTGACTACCACAGGTGAAGAAAGAAGGTCTTAAAATGTCTGAGTTCAGGTTCCTTTTGATTTATTGCAGACCTTCTGTTTCACCTTGCCCAAGACAGTTATAGCCATGTTCAGACAGCCCTAAAGCAGATTTCTCTCCCTCAACTGCATGAAGACTGCAATCTGGGGGAGCTGGAGGGGAGATGTCTGAATGTCATTTCTCTTTTGACTTGGGATGATACTGTGATTGCAATGCCAAAGGTAAACACTTTGGCATTGTTGGCAACTATTTGAATGGAGACAACTGTCTTCCAACCTCATTTCCTTCTGCACAATAATACAGTTATAATTCTCTTCACATGGATGTGGTGGCTACATCAATAATAGTAATTCAACAGGTCTGGCTCAATGCCAGCTGGCACAAAGGGGTTTTATCCATGCCACCAACCTCTCTTAATCTCCATAACAGGAAGACTGTATGAAAACTTCGAGCTGAGAGTGGGTCCTGGTCTTTGATGTCTCTTAACCATGCCTGGGAATGACTTGGGAAAATGTCACTTGTTCCAATCTGTATCCATGCCGAGGACCATTTCAGCAATGTAACAGCAGCAATGGCAGATTTGTGATATCCGGAGAGTTCCTTGGCATTGTTCATTTTTCCTGCTATAGGTGAAGCCTCTAGCTTCTAAAGGGCACTAATAAAAGAAGAATATGTCCTCAACCTTCTGCATGAGATGAGAGGCATATTTCTAGCACAGGTTAAAAATTACATTTCATTCTTTGTTCACCTCCAGATGTGAGGAGCACATGGATGGGAAAGGAAGGAGGACTGTAATAAGTAAGTCTTTGAGAACTCTGACTCTGGGTGGTAATTAACTTTTTCACTAGCCAGCACCAAACAGAGCCACCTCAAGACACCTAAACAGACCTGAGCAGATAGCCAGCTTTCCAACAGTCCCTTCTTTTAGCTGGCTTAGTAAGGTAACACTTACATGCAAGCAGAAGCTCAGACAGCCTTAATCCTCACACCTCCATGGGCTTGGCCCTGCAGTGTAATTACTGCAGCTAGACCCGAGCTTTCTCTACCTGTGCTCTGAGTTGATAGATGTAACTCGTCTTGGGAAGCCATATGTGCTGCCTGCCCCAGGAGTCATGCTTTAAGTTAAAATGTATGTCAAGCCCTGCTTTACTGCCAGAACCTGAGCAGCCTATGCGTCTGCCTTGTGTGTAGTGCATTAAGCCCTGTAGAGAGGCAGGAAACATTAGTGGGAATGCCTTGACTGATGGGGCTGTGCAGTGTCTCGATGGAGGTGGCAAGTGTCCTGCCAGCCCAAAGGCCAGGCAGGGGAATGCGAGTGTGACAGCATCTGCCATATACAAAAGCCATAATCTCAGTTTAGTTTAATGGTGTAGCGACCCTCCAGTCAGGATCATGCCTTCACATAAATCTGGCTGTTCTTTTGCTATTTTGTTTGGTTGCTTGCTTTTTTAAAACATATTTTCTGAGGAGCAATGAGGAAACACTGTACAGTTGGGATTCTCCAGTCCAGACCTTAACAGGCACCACCAGATGAGCTCAAGTGATTGAAAGACGCCTTGTGGCCTTAGCCAAAAAGTCCCTATGGTCATCTTGAAACTTTACTACAAACTTGACACACTTCTGTAGAGGATAATAACCAAAGTTTGTCCAAGGTTGCATCAAATGAGACCAGCTAAAGATACTGAAAGAATGTTTGTACTGTTGAAATTTAGGGTTTACTCTTTGACCACGGTAAGCCTGCTCCTCAAAAAGGAGTTTTCTATTGACTTCAGTGAAAGTTGGATCATACTAATATTTTTCCATAGAATTAATAAAAATAAATCAAAATCTTGCAGTCTCTACTTGGCCCATTTTCAGGCAAAACTTTCAGTGTAAATCAAGTGAGAGGTTTACCAAAGAAAGAGCTATTGGAAATGCCCCATCCCTGTGATATTATTTGTAGTGGCCATTTCTCATAGTATTTTCAAAACTGCTAATTTACTGCACAAAATTATACTTCCCTGCACACTTTCTTCAGATTGTATGAAGTGAAGTTTGGCATAAAAACTACAAGTCCAGATTTTTTTTTTTTTTTTAAGAAAACAGATATTATTGATTTATAGGGCAGAAACCCCTAAAAATTTTATGTAGAGTACCATGTACCTTTTCTTTCATGGAGTCTGGATCAGGTTTATTTTTAAATAGGGAAAATTACTTTTGCTAATCATTTTGCAAGTTCCGGTGTTACCAGTTTATGCCACATTTGGTAATTCTGATATCCCCTCCAAGGGTGTTTCTGGTAACTTGGGGCTTTCCTAAGAGGTGCTGAATGTAGTCAGCTTTGATTTGTTAATACATTGGACCTGATACTGTTCTGGATAAAAAGAGAAAAAGTCATGGGGAGAGCTCTGTTTCACAGCAAATGACAAGCTTATTTTTCACCCCATTCCAGCAGCAGCTGTTTTAGGTGTACAGCTGCATTTGCTGCTGCCAGGACAGGGACATAGTAATTTTGCAAGGAGAATGGCTTCATTGGGCCAAAATTGGTCCCTGTATAGAAGGAAACATGATCTTTTGTGACTTTGGCTGGAAATGGTGACTTACGGCCAGTCAGACTTCTGTAGTCTTTCTAAGAGCTGTGACAGGGTTTGGGGTGCCTCAGATCACAGAGTTCAAATGCGCTGTGGAGTCCACACAAATTTGGAGCACTCTTTCTGACGCATTTGGATGAATGAAGGATTACCTCCTTTTATGTTTCATAGGAAAAATAGTCTAACATTGACTGCAGCTCATTAATAAAGACGGCTGAGGCTAGGAACATAGGTTGCCTTTCTCACATTCTGGGAAAGACAAAGTTAATTTTTACTCAGGCTTAAAAGCTCTTTACAGTGGCCTGAGAAAACTTCCTTTTATTTGGAGGCTGTACCTCTCAATTTAGTTCTCCTGTTCCAAAGCCCATAAAAAAGAAGGGATTCTTGTGGATACAATTCCTGTGAGAATATTGTGTAGTTAGGATAATACACAGTCAACTGGGATTATTTTGCATCTAAGGAGATAGAACAATATGGAGCTATTCTCACTTTTTCTGGAACTTTTCTCACTGAGACAACTTTAGAAAAATCCATCTAATTTATAGGACTCTTTGGGCCTGGGACCACACATCAAGCTGCAATATTTAACATATCATAGCAGCAGCACAATACCATATAAAAATAACACAATAAATGATTAATAGACTAACTCTCTCAAACTCATTCCCTCTGATTATTTCTTTACAATTAAAAGAAGTTGGTAGGATTTATTTCAAAAGAATAAGAGATTTCTCTGTGAAGCTATCTGCTGCTGGTATTTGTTTAAGCTTATAAGAGCAGGAACTTGTTTGGTGTCTGCTCAGTGCTGTGTTGTGTCACAGAGACACTTCTCCTGGTTTCCAGACATACCTTCCCCACCTCTGGCTCCCACTGCCCCATATGCAAGAAGCATGAATTGTGCATGCCATACTCTGGCAATGCCCTCCTGGTAGATGGCTGCTGGTCCTTTCTAGCAACATAAATGGGACAGCCTTGGGGCAGTCTGTCTCTGGCTCTAGGACTGAGCTAATACAGAAAAGGTTGGGAAGCTCTTTCATCTTAGAGAAATCTGGAGAGATGCACCTGGGCATCCCAAAGGTTCAAGAAGAGAGATGTAAGAATCTGGATAATTCAAATATGTTTGTATTTCACTATTTTGTCAGAAAATGTATCATTGCCATTAGCATTGACTTGTCAATATACATAGGTGAGAGCACTGTGTATCTTCAGCCTGAGCAAGTTAACTGAAGAGGTAGTGCAATACAGGTACATATCCTAGGGACTTTCATGGCAACAAGAGATGCAATAAACTCTGGGATGTAGCATATTGCTTTATGGGAGGTATTGTTACATGAGTGCTTTGTGAGTGCTTAGGGACAACTCTGCCATTATGCAATTTTCTCTGCCTGTCTGTCTCTTTAGTGTTCAAAATAGGATGTGACTGAGACAGCCCAGTTACCATTGCTTCTAGACTCATGGATATAGCATGTAGCAGTTCAGAGTAGATCTGATATCCCAGGTCTGGGTGCAGCTGCACTCTCTGGTCACACTCTGGTGGCATGCATGTTGCAACGGTGCCTTGCAAGGCACCATCTCTCTGTTAAGAGAGAAACCCATATGCTGAGAAAGGAAGGAAATGTGCAGTGCCCCAGCAGGTCTGTTGGTCTGGATAACTAGGATTGCAACACAAAGTGGGAAAAACATCTGCCCTGCACCGGAGACACATGTATTATGATACACGGATGAACAACTTTGGAATGATGAAAGCAACTCCTCTGGAAACATACACCACTGCCACTGCCACAAACATAGGACCAGATGTGTTAGCCCAGAAGCTGTTGTGGCTCTGCTATGGAAATATTGACTCCATTGACTGTTGCTACTTTGTGGAAACCATATGAGTTCAGGAAGTCCTACAGCAGCCCAAGTCCTTGCTTCCTGGGGAGGTTTGGGGGCTCTGAAAACCATGTAGGAAATATTGGAGAAGCTTGAGGTGATTGATTTCCTAGAGTACGTGTAAGTATGAGCAACTGTCAGGACACATGCTCCAATTTTCCCTGTTGGAATATCCCTGAGTACATTAATGGTGCAACACAGGAACTGACAGACCACAGGCAAAGGCTGATGAGTGATAACATGATTCACAGAGGCAGGTACTCAGAGGCATGCACTAGATACAGATTTTTGAAATGGTGTTTGTAGGGGTTTTGCACCATGTGTTTAGGAAAGGACTTCACTTTCAAGTAAATCGTTCTGTGACATTGCTGAACGAGGGAAATCTAATGTTGTAAAGGAAATAAAAATACCTTCTTTTCGTGTTTTTCTCCATTGTTCTCCACACACTGGTCTTGACGACAATTATATGTTAACCCTTCTGCTTGAGCCCATCTCAGCTAAAGTGTCTATGGTGTCATTTTTTTTTACCTGAGAAGGATGGTTTCTCCTCTTCAGAGCCTAAAGGCTCCCTTGGGTGGTCTCAGTCAGAAGGGACTTCTTGTGATGGGTACACATGACTGATGGATTTACTTATTCTACTAAATTTCACCAGTGTAACTCTGATAGAATACATTGGGCTGGTTTCACTTTCCTTCACTCTTCTAAAGTCCATGCTTCTTCCTGTTTCCTCATAAGGATTCTTATTCCTGCAGGTCCAGAGCAGTGGGACTCACCCAATCCCTAAATGTTGAGGGTGCAAAAATGGTGCTTTTTGATGACTCCAGGGAGGAACAAGTGTTTAATGTACTGTGTCTTTGTGGTAAGCTGAATGTACCTGCTCACAAATGAAGCCTGTCAGGAAAAGAAATTTTTCCAGCACAAAAAGTGTTTTTAAAAACATAGAGGGGGGCGGTCAAGGCAATGATCAATTTAACCTCAGTGAGAAGACTTCAAAATCATGGCTAAAGAAGCCAGTACACAGCACTGGGGGAACAGATTTTTGCTGAGCAACTACCTGTAAATAGATAATATCTGTTGTAGGCAAAATGGAGCAGAAGTAGCTCACAGTGCCTCAGTGCTGATGATCCCAGATATACTCAGCCTTTGATGTCTTGTCCTCCTACAACTCACTTACGTGTAGACAGCACAAGCACATGAAAAGGTTTGTGCCTGTAGCTGTAGGATTTGTCTAGCTCCTAATCCTGCTGAGTGTAAAGTCTGGCATTTCTTGCTGCCTCCTGGCAGGAACAAGGAGTTAGTGCACATTTTTTTGCAAGCTTTGTATGCTAGAAGTATGTCCCTATAGACAAAGCCTGGAAGAAAAATTAAACCTGCTGATGTGAGCTTGCCCTTGCTGCTGCTCTGTGCAGACTGGAGCTCCCTGGTGCCTGTCCTTTGAGCTGATGAAAAAGCAAATGATGGTGGCAGCAGGATGCCAAGCCTGCAGTAACACACCTAGCCTCTCAGCAGGGCTTACCAGCACTGACTGATTCTGTACTAGCATGGTCACGCAAGTTTCTTGGCTCCACATGCCAGCAGAGTAGGTTTGTGTCTGCCCATAGTACACTCTGTCAACAAGTCTTTCTAGTGCACATCAAGCTTCAGATAAAATCTCAGAGGTGTTGTATGCCTTCCTAGGTTGTGCTGAATGTCCTCTGCTCCCATTCACCTTGGTGGGAACTGAGCAGCATCTCAGTACCACTCTTTCCACTGTGTTGCATCATGGAGGTTCGGGATGTTCACATGTGATATTTCTGTACACAATGAATAACACATTGTTCAGTTGCACAATGAGGTGTGGATGGGTTTGATTTCCTGGGCAGAATCAGCTCTGTTTCTGAGCTGGCTCGTGCAGCCCCTGTTGGTGTGGTAGGGAGATGAGCTAGTATGGATGCCTGTCAGTTGCCTGAGCTTAAGGGTGAGACTGCAGGACTGTGGTCTTGTCACAGCTAAAAGACTTGGACAGAAAGCTGTCTGCAGGAATAGCCCCCCCTTGTCTCCCTATTATGATGTTGAATACAAATAGATGTTTATTTTAATAAAAGGGTAAAAACAAACATTAGTGTAATATCTCTTTAGATTAGTGTAGAATGCCACAAATGTTACTGTTTGTTCACTAGAAGGGTGTTGTGAGGACTTCTACATTCCTGTCAATGTTCATAAAGTCTGAGAGGTTTTGTTGTTTAGCTTTTGATAAGGAAGTCATTCCTCCTTGTTAGTTATGCAGCATGCAACTTGAAAGCTTGACAAGCTTTCATTATCATTTGCTACAAAGGTATTGAAAACTAACAACATATGGGCACATAGACACAAACACAAATATATACATGCAAACAGCTTATAGCCAACCGAACAGATAAAATAATTCTTACTGTTAAGCTGTAGCTATTATATCTTGGCCTTCTTTTTCAGCAGTGGAAAAAACTGTAACTTATTATTTTTCAAAGTCTAAAAGCCTCAAGCAGTGATAGCCCTTGTTACCAGTTATACCAGACAGTCATTATCCCTGAGCACAAAGCTCCAGCTATTTTTAGATAAATACATGGGAACAGGCTCTACTATCTATATTGGTTTTACATACCTCAACAGGCACACAGTAGGGAAACCAGTGTGACCTAGGAAACCGAAACCCAGGTACCTGCCTCTCCTGCTGTGACACCTGAGCATGTGCTTGATCTCAGGTGAGTCATTTCACAGCTCCACCTCTTTCCCTTTCAACTACTCAACAGTGCAAAAGTGAATCCAGTAAATCTTTGCTGATGTCTTTTACAAACACATCAGTTAGACTGTGGATCCCAGTTCTCAAGGGTAGTGTTTATCCAGTCACCATCAGTTTCTCCTGTCCTGGAGGATGCCAATGAACAGGGTGGGTATTCACAATACAACACAGCTGCAACTTCAGCCTGCAGGAAGAACCTGTTATAGACCCTTGATGGAGATATTTTAGAGAAGCTAGGAGTTCTTGCCACCCTCTTTGCCCTTAGGGGAGAGTCGACCCACCCAAGATTTAAATTGTCCACTAGAAGTGCCTTTCTCAGGTGATACAGCTGTCTAAAGGAATACTATAAGGTGCTGCCTGAGAACATCACATGCAACTGCCTGTCCCAGATGGCTGAAATCAACCTAAATTTCCTAAATAGACCAAGGGTTCCTTCTTATGGTTTCCCCAGTTCGAGTGGCAGAATGCTTTGAGGTCTTCACTCTGCTAACTCAAAGATCTATTGATAAACCAGAGTCTGCACCAAGCTTTTTGATAGCTGAGGAACAGAAAGCATTTGCTTTTACACCACCTCACTGAAAAATGTCGTCATTTACAGTGGCACTACAGTGTTTTGCAATGAAGAAAGACAAGTGACATAAATCTGCTTCTAATTTTACCATGAATGAAGCAATTATTTTAAATAATTTGTGGTCAAGGTTGCTTGGCACTGCATTTTTATTCAAACTCATTTGAAGTAATGCTTTCTTAACCTCACTAAATAAAACTGGGAAAACCAGAAAGCAATTGATCTTCATTAGGATCTTATGTATAGGCATCAGCCAAATCATTATCATTAGCAAATCCATCAAGCATATCTAACCTTAGTCCAGCGTTTAGATCTAATAAGATCATTAACCGCTTCATTTACATAGTTATTGAAGTTCTCTGAACCACCTTTTTTTGGCCCATCGTTTTGTCAATGAATTCTATATTATTAGTTTAAACCTGACTGTGCTTATGTCACTTGGATTCCTGAAAAGTCATATGTCAATGCCTACTACAAGATGTCCCAGATTTCTACATTTTTCTTTTAGACAATAGCATTCTTTAGGAGAGAATTCATAATCTTCGTGATCTAATCTGAGAAAAAGTGCTAAGTAAATCTAAGCACACTCATAAAATTGAAAGATATGAACAAACAAGATCGAGAGAAAAATACTCATAGTTCTTGAATGGAACAGAAGAATCACTATTTGTTAAAGAAACTAAGCCTGTCCTCTAAATTCACTCACAGAAAGAAAAAGACACAAATTCTAGAAACTGACCAGTCTGGCCAAGTCAGTAATTCTTTAGCAACTATAGAACTGGAAAAGAAACATACAGAAAGTGAAATCCAGGTCAGAAAACTAAGAATGAGTATAAAGGAAATATGCAGAGAAAATGAGAAGGGCCAACAAAACAAATAAGATAAAGAGGTAAAGAATAACATGAAAATACTGTGTAACTTCCTTGGCAGTAAGAGGAGGACCAGAAGAAGCATTGGCCAGCTAGCAAATCGGATAGGAAAGCTAATAACAAAACGTGCCAAGAAGGCCAAAGTGTTTAATGCCTTTTATTACTTCAATCTTCATTAAAAAGCCTGCCTGTAATCAGGTGGTTGACACAGTTAACATCAGCCACAAAAGGGTAAGAACTCAGGCAAGAATAGGGAAAAAAATGTTTAGAAACTGCTTAGATAAATTAGATTTTCTCAGATCAGTCAGGCCTGTAATTCACCCTAGGTTACTTAGGGAACTGACTGAAAAATTCTGAAGGCCATGGTAATTATCTTTGAGAATTCGGATGATGCCAAGCTAGAAAAAGGCTGACAGAGTGACTACCTAAAAAAAAAGAAAAAAAGAGGACGCAGAATCCCAGTTGATCTGACTTTCATTTCCCAGAAAGATCCTTGGATGGGGGTTCAAATGATGTGCAAGAGAGCAAAGCCATGAGTAGTTATCAATGTGCTTTGCCATGCCCAGATCATATCAAACCAGCCCGTTCCTTTGTTTGTTTTTCCTATGACAGGGTAACAAGTCATGTGGATAGGCAAGAATTTAGTAAGGTTTTTGCACTGCCTCAAATGGCATTTTCATAAGCACCCAGGGAATTGTGGTCTGAATCATGGGCCTCTAACTTTGCTGGGCTCAATGAACAATAATACTGGAAAACATGCTGCGTTGCTTTCCATGTCAGCATTAGTTTGAAGCTCTGCTGCCCAAAAGTCATGTCTGCAGGACCACTGATTCTTGACAAGGCTGCTGCAAAATACCCACAGTACTTATTGGCTAAAGACAGCCAACAACCTGCTGTCAACAGTTCGGTATTGCACTGAAAGGATTTAGCAGGTAAGGCTCTGTAAAAGAGTGTCCTGGGGACCAGATCCACTGTTATCATTACAGTGACTTGACTGATGGACTAGACAGCACATATTTTAAATCTGGATTTGACTCTAAGCACTGAAAAATTACAAGGGTCTTGAGGGAAAGACCTGAGAAACTGAAGAAATGCTCTAAAAGAAGCAGGATAGCTCTGAATATAGAATGGCATCTAGATAGGGCTAAACGTCTCCCTGAATACTTGACGGGAAATGAGAGGAGAGGTAGCAAAGATCTGGGAATTGTAGAGGATCATAAGCTCAGCATGAGTCAGTAATGGCATCCTGTTGTGAAAGAAGCAAATATTATTCTGGGATATATAAACAGCAGAATTGTACAAAAGACATATGAGGTAATCCTTCCATTGGTAAAGCCTCCAGGAGGGAGCCAATTGCAGTTTTGGGTACCACACTTCAAGAAATATTGCAGAAAGTCCAGGGGAGAGAAACAAGCCTGGCCAGGGGTCTCGAAAACGTGCTCTGCAGGAGCAGGTGTTGAGAAATACATCTGCTTAATCTACGCAGAGAAGGCTGGTGAGAGTTGTGCCTGCCAGGCTCCCAATAAATAAAATGCTACTTCAATGAGATGGTAATAAACCTTCCTGTCTCTATTCATTGTGGTTAATACAGTAAGTTATATGCTTAACAAAGATTTAAGATGACTTTTTGAAAAGTCTTTTCTCTGGAATAGATTCTTTCAGAAGCAGTAGCATCTCTCTGATGAGGACCATTAAGACCAGACTTGTGAAATACCTGCCAGGAATGCTGCAGGTAGAGCTAGTCTTGCCTCAGACAGATTGATGGATTATTCCTATTTTCTTTGTTTCTATGGTAATGGATTTGTTTAAAAAAATTCTGAGTGCAGATTGGTATATATTTACCACAAGCAATCTCTGTACTTGTCATGAATATGAACTATGAAGATGCAGTGTGTGGTATTAAACTTCTTGATGCATAAATCAACATGTAAGTTAAGCATATGGTTAGTCTAAGTAAATTCACATCTTTTGGTAAATTCCCACTTTCTTTCATTCAAAAAGCCATTACTGGCAAAAGATGGTAGTGGATACAGGATGTCCCTGTGGCTCTCTGTCTTGAGCCTCACAGTCCTGGGTCCTTCTCATCCCGAGGATGGGGAGAGGAAACTGGTGTCAGCATTGGTAGGACTTATCTTAATCATCTCTGTAGTTCTGGCCCCACAGGCTGGCATCATGTTTGGGATGGCCAGGTGGAAAAGGCAGCTTCTTCTTCTTGCCACACTGTAGAGACATCGGGCAATCTTTGAAGAGCCTGTGTGATCATGAGTGGATAGCAGCTAATGTTAACCACCAAAGTGTGCATGCTGAGGGCAGGCAGTGTCTCTCCCTACACCCCACAGAGCGCGTCAGCCCAGCTTTGCCCCTCCTCAGTCTCACTCTCCTCACTTTCCTCTCAGGCCACAGACTGCAGTCCCACCAAACATGGCTGGTGTTGGGTTTCAAGGTTGCAAAGGGGCAGTCAGCACACTTCAGTGATTCAGCCAAATGGTAGCCCACAGAACAAGGATTAACCTGGCCTAGGGATATGGCTAACTTCCCCCACTACCTGCATGGGCATAAGGTCCAGTGTGAAGAAGAGGGCAGAAACCTGAATACAGATGGAAAAAAATGCACTGAGTTTCTTCTTTCAGTGGCAGTCTGCAGTTAGATAAGGCTAGAGTGATGTGTGACAGCACATGCCCTCATTTTGGCTAGAAAAAGACAGACTTTGGTCTTCTACATGACTAAAAAATGTCAGCCAGGAGCCAATAACCCCCTGCTCAGTAGGCAGAGTCATCTTGTTTTGCTCTTTATTCCAGTGAGTGATGCCAATGCTTCGTTGTTTATTTGGATTGTTTTTATCTTATCCAATGTATTTTGCTCTGAGCAAAGATACAGGCATTAAGTCAACAGAAGGACCTAGGTGTTGCAACATCCAGAGTGTTGGAGCCCTTAACTGTTAGGCATTGTGCCATGTAGTGGAATCCCAAGCCCCATCTGAAATAGGGGCTCCCTAAACAAAGCGTGGGGTTTAACACAATGATTTATCTCTAAACATCACATGGGAATGTGTCTCTGCCACTCAGCCATTTATTGTTTCCCAGCCAGGAAAGTTAGAGAGGAGGAAACAGTGTCTCATGTGACTTTGGAGAACCTTACACCCACTGAATAACAAACAGCAAAGGGGGAAGCGGTGGAGGGAAGAGGAGTAGTTTGGAAACAGCCTAAAGGCATAAATTTGACACAGAAACTCTTTGGCATAAATTCCTCAAGAACAGTGAGGCTGATAGAGGAGAAGAGGGGTCCCTAAATGATTTGTGAGCAGAAGGCAGGGTGCTAAGCTATTTGCATAATTTATTCATAACAGTTTGCTCAGCCAGCTCTACCAAGGACATGGATACTGGACGCTTTAAATGTTCCCCGAGGGAGGAGTGAATCTGACTTTTTGAGTGGAGCCAATGATGTCTCTGTTGGACTTTCTGTGTTCCGTCTCTGGTGTTCCTCTGTGACTTGTGGATCAAGCGCTGGAGCTGATGTTCCTTGGTCCCATACAGAGAAGTTCCACCTACGTGGAGGGGATCAGAGCACCCTCACATCAAACCCACTGCTGGATTTCTGTAATTTGCTTTTATTTTTGTATTCACCATCTGTATTGCGTGTGAGTGCCCCAAGCTCTCAAATAGAGCATGCTGTGGAAATACACCAGGAGCAACTCAGTTATGAAGTAACCTCAAATGCCTTTGACTGGCTGTTCCTATTCAGAACAATGCTGTTCTGCATGCTCATGGAAAAGATAAAACTGCCCCACACAGTAAGTGAATCCTACATTGTGCTGGGAACAGGAAGGTCCCTCACTGCCCTGCTGCTCCCTCCCACTTCTCTCTTTGCTATGCAAAGTCGGATGGAAATGAATTAGATGCTTGTACTGAGCATTTCAATGGGACAGAAACTCAGTAATATTACCTGTCAGTGGGTCTCTGGGAAGCAAAAAGGTGTCTGCCAAGTCCTCCTGGATCTTGAGCAATCTGTGCACAGCGTTGGCATGGCAACTCACAGATACAAATTCCATGCATCATTTGTCTGGGGACTAGCCTCTCTCCAACCTTCAGCCTGGAAGGCTTCACACTGGCCAAGTGTCTCGTTAATCTGAGTCATTGAGTTGCTGGAAGGGATTATAGGGTTAAACTGGGATAACCTAAATAGGCTGATAAAAGGCTATTCAGTAAGAGATGCAAGTGCCCAGCATCTCCAAGGTTTTAGCCCACATGCTCTGAGTCCTGAGTTGAACTTAATCTAAAAGAATAAAGGGTAGGCACTGGAAATTCCCCAAAAAGCTTGGAAAGACACCCAGTGTGATCTTAGTCTCTGCGAGAGCTGGAAAGATTTATTTTAGAAAGAGGTTTGGATGGTTAAATATTATTTGGAACTGTGGTTTCATTTTGTATGTACAGTGGTTTTACTCTTAGTTCCTTTCCTGTTCTATAATCTCCTCTGTTTCTTCAGTGTAATTAGCCTGTTGTTTTCAAAAGGCTGCTGATTGTGTGTGAACTGAACTCATTATGCACTGACTTTGCTCTCTGGGATCTGTGTGTGTTATGTATGCTGCCTGTGCAGTGCGATCCCTGACCTGCACCAGAAGGAGCTTTGCAGGGTGAGATATTTGCATGTGGCAATGGGCTAAGAAAGAGGGTAACTCAGCAGGCTCTTGGCTTAGCAGCTTCAAGCCTGGGAGCCCCAACTCATGGTTCTGGAGACACAGCCTCCTCTCCTGGAAGAGTAAGAGTCTGTGGTCCCTAAACTCTAGCCGATTTAATCATAGGGGTCTGTCAGGGAGGTATTTTGGGTACTGTCTGAGGTCCAAGTGCTCAGAGATGTACTCCAGCGTTTCTTGCAAGATCATCTAAAAGATGAGTCCTTGCAGAGACCCAATGTTACTACATTCTGCTCTACACCAGTGCCTTACCATATAAACACCGGAAAAAGGTTTCTGGTGTATAATGCCAGTATGCCAGTATGGCATAATTATCCTGGAATAATGCTCCCTGATTACCTGTATCAGGGCTTTTAGGCTGTAGATCCTGCTTGTGTGGATGTTCAATGGGAGCAAGTTAGAACTGGGCTTTCAAGAGTTTTTACAACTCCCCAAGTCTTCAGAAAGCCTGGCATGGTTGGTTGCCTCAGAGCCATAAGTTTTACATTTGTGGGTTCCCAGACCTGGCATTGCTTGTCTGATAGAGCTCTGCCCTCTGGACATGCTGACTCCTAGGTGACCTCAGGTCAACCTTTGATCTGAAACTTTTAGATCATTTTGTTTCAGCAAATGACTATTTTTGGCAAAACTTTGGTTTACCCCCAAACTTCTGACTAGCAGTATTTCAGTCTTCAAGGGAAATAAAAGCTTTCTGTTTGGCTTCTCAGTATGCTTCGAGCAAAGTTCTGGGGAAGCTACCTTAACAAACTGAAAGTGGAACCTCCTTGTCCTTCCCAGTGCATGCTGTGTGTGGCCTGCTACACCCTCACGGCTCCCAATAACTCTAACAAGCGTTGTCAAGTTATATGTCTCCAACAGCATTAATTCACAAGAGTCTATAGAAGATGTCATGCCTTCAAATATCTTTCATATCAGTAAGTTCTTGAAATGCAAAAGGCTAGCAAGTATGGATATGTATTGTAAAATAATTTCCAAAAGCTCCCTAATTTTCCTTCTGCGAAGTGATCAGCAGTGCAGTAATACACAGAAACTAAACAAGTTTGAATCCAGATTATGGTGAGAAGCAGGGAGGAAAGCAATGAAAATTACATCCCTTTTGTCTTCTACATACAGACGCTCACAGAAATTCTGTTTACCAGGTCTCTGCTTAGGGTAATGTGAATTTTGTCCTTAAAGAATGAGTAGTCATTCATGGTGGAGAAAGTCAAAGTCAATGTTAATTAGATTGCTCCCCCCATGCAGGGAGGTACTGTAGCTGAAATGAATGTTATCAAACATAAATACCATCTATGGATGCCAGACTCCTATTCTGTGTTGGTCTGACAACTTTCAAAGTGATACTTGTTTTAGTGGCTAAGCAATCAGCCAAAGTGACAGTGTCTTTTTGAAGACAGCTTGACAATCTAGCAACTTCTTTTGCTGTGTTACTACTAAAATGCGCAGTATGAATCATCACAGTCACTTTATATTTTCATAAGCGATAGTGATAAAGTATATCCCTATGTAAATATAGGGTATAAATTCTTCTCAGTCCTGCTGTACCACAAGGAGAAAAGTGATGGACTGCCACAAAGGGAAAATGTTCATATCATAAACGTGCCTGTTTTTCTTTTATGGAGCTCATTCATAATACCTACAGAAATTAACAGCATGGCAAGGGAAAGAGGGATGTAGTCAGCAACTGCCATTCCTGCTATCGTGTTGCCATATCAACCTTCAATTTGATAATTAAATAATCAGTGTCTATAAATCTGAATCACCCCTTTAGAAGGGAAGGTTCTTGCTGGACAAAAATGCAGTGTGATCTCTTGGCTCATGATTGAACTGTGCTTAACTTGCAACTAAAAGCCATTTTTGGAAGCAAATATTTTCCTATGAGTAGGAAAAAGTAATCAAAAGGTTCAGGTTTAGAATGACATTTGTGCTGGTAAATTGCACCTTTAATCCCAGATTCTCAGTGTTCAAGAATTTGCTCAGTAGAGACTAAGCCTATGAGAATTTAGTGCAATAAGTGAGATCAGACCTATCTGTTCCACCAGAGACTCATTCCTGCACTGCCTGACATCATTCATACACTCACCACAATGCCAGGGTCTCTCTCCTGGGTTGTGACTCATGAACGTGCAGCGATTGGCCAGATCTACTGACCGGCTTCTTGGGTGGGAGGTGCCAAGGAAGAGGAAAAGAAATATGACATTACACTGACAACCAGGATAAAACTCACAGTGTCCTTGCAGGGAAGGCACCACCTTCCAGCACAGTCACTCCCTCAACTCCTGACTGCATGCATGTGAGGGCATGCCCATGAATGTATACGCAGAAGTGTTTCCATTGCATGATTTCTTGTTCATTCCCAGTCTCATGGTCCAATATGAATCATCCAGAAAGCTAAGAGGTTTGGGAGGTGGCACAATCAAGCCTTTGGGGAAGTCTGACCCACCAAAAGAGCATCAGTCTGGGACTTAGGATGAGTGGCTACACATTTTTCTTTCTTGGCCATGATCAGCTATAGGGTGATTCAGCTCTCCAAATGTAATGCCCTTTGAAAGACTCCAAGGTATCCAAGCTATGCATGCTACCCTGTCACGCCTGAGTCCCACAGCCGATCCACAGCCTTCTTTCTGGAGGTCCAGTGTATACTTCACAGTATCTCAAATGCTGGGATTTGACACCTATATGAAGTGAATTGCATCCTTAATCAATTTGAATTTTTTTCAGGAATGTAGGAATTGCTCCCTACAGTACTAAGACTGGAAGTCTTAGCAGTTTAGGAACTGTAGAACCCTTGGAATGTCTTCATAGCTTAAGACAGTGGTGAATGGAGGGATGTAAGGCATACCAGCACCAGTAATAGCCTTACAAATTTAGCTGTTCCACTTCTGAGAGCACAGCTAGTTTAGCTATTTCTGCAGGGCCCTGCCTTGTCCTGCAAATGCTTGGAAATCTCAGCCTGTGGGGACACTGGCACTGTCTGCTCTTGCTGGGGAAAACACAGAGCATAGCTGTTTGAGCTGCATCAGGCCAAATGATTTGGGCTCCAGATACTAGAGTTAGTTCATGAAGCCTGCATGAGGTTGGAAGGGTTTTGGCTTATACCCAGGACCCAGATAGAATGCTTGGAATATGTCTGAACTGATGAATTAGTTAACCTGATAAATTGTACCATGTAGGCTTACATTTGGGATGTCTACTCATTCCAGGGTGTCTTGTCTGAGCTTCCCAAAGTTCACACATCTGTAGACTTTTAAGGACCAGACACATAACACCATCTGGCTCAACTTTGAGACTTAGATATAGAAGCCAGGTAGGTCGTGTGAAAACAATATGGCAAATAATGTTTAATATATTTTGAAAGTGCTGTGGCCTACACAGTTATAGGGAAGTGTCATAACCACACCTGTTCTTCTGCCACTGTGCTACCTTAGTTACAGTAATGAAAATGTCACAGCACAACCTAATGCCCAGGGAAATGTCCAATGGCTATGGAAAGTCTATTCTCCAGATATTGAGCCTGTAGAGAAACAGCCCTTGTTACCTGTCCTAGCCAGTTTAATACCATCACAAATCAAACACCTCATTCATTTTGCTGTGTGGAACTTCCTGGTTTATCTGAGCTTTTGTGTGCTGGTGCAAATGAGGTATAAAAGTAGTTCTGTTCTTCAGAGGTATGAAACAAGGATATGAAAGGCCCTGAGTTACTGAGAAACTGGAGTAATGAAGTTTGAAATTGAAACATTGGCTGAATGCATGCATCATGTTCAAAAGCTCACATCAGGACTTGAGATCATTTACAGAAATGATTATGTTATATTCTTCCTGATGGGAGTTATATTATGCAGGACAGTGTCGTTATACTTGTCTTTCAAATAGAAAAGAAAAAGATATAGTTCACTGTCATGGTTTAACTCCAGCTGACAATTAAGCACCACACAGATGCTCACTCACTTCTCCCCAGTGGGATGGGGGAGAAAATTGAAAGGGTAAAAGTGATAAAACTCATGCACTGAGATAAAAACAGTTTAATAGATAAAGCAAAAGCTGTTCACACAAGCCAAGCAAATGAGGAATTCATTCCACTCTTCCCATGGGCAGGCAGGTGTTCAGGCATCCCCAGGAAAGCAGGGCTCCATCACACTTAATGGTGACTTGAGGAGACAAATGCCATCACTCAGAATATCCCCCCCTTCCTTCTTCTTCCCTGAGCTTTATGTGCTGAGCATGATGCCATATTTTACTGAATATCCCTTGGGTCAGTTGAGATCCGCTGTCCTGGCTGTGTCCCCTCTCAACTGCTTGTGCACCCTCAGCCTCCTCACTGACGGGCTGGGGTGAGAGGCAGCAAAGGCCTTTCTCTGTGTGAGCACTGTTCAGTAATAGTGAAAACATCTCTATATTATCAACATTACTTTCAGCACAAATCCAAAACACAGCCCCATACCAACTACTGTGAGGAAAATTAACTCTACCCCAACAAAACCCAGCATATTTACAAATGGAAGATTCTGAAGGCAATTTTCTAATGAGATGAAGACCATGGAAATCTGGCCACCAGCAGAGGTCTCTCAGAACTGAGCATACTTGGGTTCCTGTTCTTAAAGGGTCTCGATATTTTACATAAACTCAGAAACCCTTGTGAGATGCAGGTCATCTCCCAGTGGGACTCGAACAGTTGAAAACTTCCTAAGGAAGAAAATATTCAGAGTGAAATCAACATAAATCTCAGGCCTGAAGTGATTCAGATTATAATCTGCTGGAGGCTCAAAGGCTGGGACTATTATCAAAGGAAAAAAAACAAGGGATGAAAGATGAGATATCTGTTGTGATGCAGCAAGAAAATACTTGCTCTATCTTGCTAACAATGACGTTTAGAAACTTAGCTAATAATAGCCCAGCCTTGATACCAGAGAAATCAATCCTCATGGACTGAACTATCACCAGATCTGATTTGTATACATAATGTTTGGAACCACAAGGAAAAATGTCGTGAGGCAAATTAAATGTAAGATGTGACAAACTGTTGGATCTCTCTTGTCCTGTTATCACACCCTGGTAAAGGAAAGGCAACAGTATCTGTTTCAGCCTCTTAAGTATTGTCTCATACACTTACTTAAAAGGACACAGTGCAAAAAAACTTGAGTCAGAGAGCTAATAGTTGTCGTAATATATTATGTTGCTTAACACAGATGATGACGAGAGCTTTTGCTGAATTATCTAGCTTATACCTACATATGAGTAATCAGTTGTGAAAATGTCAGAGAAGATAGAGGAATGTGGTAAAGAAGAAAAAGTTAAATATCAGTCACATTCAAAAGTCTGAGCCAAAACAAGTGTACAAGGAAACTAACCAAAAACCCATAAATGAGCTTTGAATATGTCCTGAGACAAGAACATGGCTAATAATACTATTCAAGTGATATATTCTGTACAGAGAATTGAACTGCTTTTCAGAGAATGATCAGGAGAGTTGGAAAAACTATAAGAAGATGAGGACTCGCTCCTTTGCAAACCCTCAAGGGCACATTGGCAAAGTTTGGGGGGTCTAATTCTGAAACAGTAAGTCTGGAAGCACTGTTGCCTGACAATGAAGGTCTGAAACACTAGGATTGCCTTTTGACTTTGCAGCTCCCCAGATGCTAAGAATTGCTCTAATCTTGACAGGCTTGAGCAGCTTGGCACTGTGCTGGCATTAATTGTGCTCATTGTGGTCATTAAACAGTCACTGGATAAAACAGAGACAGAGACTGCCGAGTGGTGACCAGCACTCTGGTCCCCTGCTCTCTACAACAGCACACAGCTGTGTCCAGCTTGCTGTTACCTCTCCTCACCTCCAGTCTTCTACTCCCACATAACTTCTATGCTAGTGCATATGGCAAGGAGATAAGCGCTTAACTCCCTTCAGCAGGCAAGAAACAAAACATGCCTGGCCATTGCATTGGGCTCTGTCTCCTGTTCTTGCGTGCTTCAAAGGGATACAGTGGGTTGGCTGCCCGTGCTTAATATGATGGACTGGTGTCTGCTGGCAAGCAAGGATTAGAAACCATGGATTCTTTGCTCCTTATAGATGTTTACCTTAGCTATAGTTGAACACCTGAATCAGAAGGAAAAGTGACATTTCAGATAGCATTTTGTGTTGGGATTATCTGGCAAGGTTTCGGCAGCAGGGAAGGTACAGGGACTTCACTGAGAAGCTGTTTGAAGCTTTCTCCATGTCTGACAGATCTAATGCCAACTTGTTTCAAGACAGACCCACCAATGGCCTAGGCCAAGCCCATCAGCCACAGTGATAGCCTCTGGGATAACATGTTTAAGAAGCAGGAGCAACTGCAATGAAAGAGAGAACTGAGAATATATGAGAGAAACAGCCCTGCAGACACCAAGGTCAGCTCAGAAGGAGAGGCAGGAGGTGCTCCAGGCACTGGAGCAGAGATTCCCCTGCAGCCCATGGTGAAGACCATGGCAAGGCAACTGTGCCCCTGGAGGTCCACAGGAGTGCAGAGATCCATCTGCAGCCCCTGGAGGACCGCACACTAGAGCAGGATACCCTGCTGTGATTCCATGGGAAGCCTGTGCTAGAAAAGGCTTCTGTCAGGACCTGTGGCCTTGTGGACAGAGAAGCCCACACTGGAACAGGTTTGATGCCATGACTTCTGACCCTGCAGTGGACCCAGGCTAGAGCAGCCTGTTCCTGATGGACAGGTTCACAATGGAGCAGTTCATGAAGAACTGCAGCCCATGAGAAAGACTTATGTTGGAGAAATTCATGGAGAACTGTCTCCTTTGGGAGGGATCCCACAATGGAGCAGGGGAGGAGTGTGAGGAGTCCTTCCCCTGAAAATGAAGTTGCAGCAGAGACAAGCTGACCACAGGCCCTATCCTCCATTCTGCTGGTGGAGAAATTGGGAAGGAAGTTGAACCTGGGAAGAAGGGAGGAGTAAGAAGAAAGTGTTTTAAGAGTTACTTTTTGTTTCTCATTACCCCACTCTGATTTGTTTGGCATTAAATTAATTTCCCCAAGTCAAGTGTGTTTTGCCTGTGATGGTAACTGGTGAGTGATCTCTTCCTGCTCTTATCTCAACCCACGAGCCTTTCATTTTATTCTAGCCAGGCATCTGTAGGAGTGACCCTTCCCATCATCCTAAACGTGCTGCATTCACAAGGGTACAAGGGTTATTAAGAAATGAAGTTCCTGGGAGCCCAGAAAACACGCACAGGCTGTGAGCTTCCTGGTACATTTTCCCATTTATTTATTTGTTTGTTTGTTTCTTAAATAAACAAATAAAATGCCAAAACCAACACACATCCTTATTTTGATTGTCATTCAGTAAAGAACTCTTCTGAGCTTGTTCAAAATTTGAAAACATTCTGACCTCAGTCTCCTACTACTGATATGTCTAGACTAGAATTTGCTCTCCTGTTGTGACTTGTGTTTATTAGTTGTTTGCCAATTAGCTAGTAGAGTTGGTGAAGACATTTGAAATTGTAAAAGCTAATCTAAACATTCAAAGAAGATGCGTTGCAGCAGTCAGAGATTTGTGGTTTACCTTTGCTTGTGTGCTGAGGTAACTCACAACTGTTTGCCTCGTGGAATGAGCATTCATGGATAACTTTCATTTATAAGCACACTAACCAACTTGAAGTAATTGGCAATCAGTTAAGTTGGATCACACAGCAAAACCCATGCAATACCTGCATATGTTAATTTTAAACTGAATTAAAAACATTGGTTAGTATAGCTTGGCTAAGTGGTCACAGTGCTGAAGAGTGTAAGATACATGAAACACTTTGCCCAGAAAAATATGTTTGAGAAGTCCATGGGTAGAGGCAGAACAGCCTGCTGAATGATCTCTCAGACACAAAGTGGGAAGCTGACTGCTCACTGGAAAACTCAGTAGAGGAATAGGATGCAAGTCTTCCTACAGTGGGTAATAAATACCTACTAAAACACAGTGGTTTGAAGAGGTAGATTAAAAAATGGCATCATCCTTTCGTAGAAAGAAAGCAACTGGCCCCAGCAGTCTGTTTCCTTTAATAAAAAAAGTCAGAAAAGTAACCAATGTCTTAAAATAAAGGGGCCCACAAAAATCACTTCCCCCCCACCTCCTTTGTACAGAGAGTGTTGTTGGACACAGTGTTGGATATTGGATTGGATATGGGGGTAGTTTTTGATGATAGTGCATGATCAGTATGTCTTGGGATAGTACACCTTGATTACAAAATGAGATCTACTTTACCTCATTGACATCAAGCAAATACTTCAGAGTAAAACTATCAGCCAAACATACTGATAGTATTGAAATAAAATGGATCATAATTTACATACGACTTCAATAAATGTTTATATTACAACAAATTGAGCATCCTCAGCTATTTGTTTTTATTCTATAGAGAGCAATTAGAGGATAAGATATTAAGAAGGATATACAAGGCGATAAATGGCTTTCACAGATGCTTAAACACCGAAGTGAAGTGAAAATATATGTAACTACAGCCATCATTTATGGAATCCAACAGTCCCTTCCTCCACTGTAGGCACTATCATTATAAAACAAGTCACAGGATCATTTATAAGATTACGAAAAGAGGAACAAAAGATTAAAAAAAGAGGGAAAAATGGTTTTTTTGTTCAGTGAAATATTGCATGTCCCATGCCAAAGCCAGCTCAAAGGGAAAACTGAATTTTGTGCCTCAAGAACAAAAATTCTGTGAGACCAAATGAGTCTTGTGACAGATGAAGCAGCCAGTGGGGACCTGAGGAACTGAGAAAGGCCAGTGGGATTAGAGATGCTGTTAAATTATGAAATGCAAATTAGAGTAATCTCTTGCTCCACTGTTACCCTGACCTCTCTGCACCCAAACTAATGTGGTTCTGTTTGCAGATAGAGAAACTGTAAAACTGTGCCCCGGAGTTTTGTGTTGTATAGCAATGGGGTGATGGCTCCAACCCAATTGCAGATTATGACCAAAGAGGAAACTTGAAGTGCAGGTACCTTCTCCTGGCTTCACTTAGACCCTGGCTTGGCCACTTCCCCATGAGCTACAACATTTCCTGACAGCAGGAGGAAAGAAAAGGAATTTTTATGTCTTGGGAAAGTGAGGAATATCGTCAGCTGGAGGGAGAGAAAGAGGGAAGCAGCCAGCCTCTCTTCTCCCTCCCTCTGCAGCAGGGAGACCATACAGGTAGCACCAAGGGGTGGTTTGACAAAGGAGCACAGCCACTGGGCCAGAAGCAGCCCTAGGCATCTGCCCACTCAGCTGTCAGCATCCTGATCCTGCCCTATATCCCTGCTCTCTTAGAAATAGTTACCTAAGGACAGAACTAAAATCAATTGGTTGATCGAGTGAGTGACCTGTGTGGAAACTCAGTGATGTATCTGAACTCAGACGATTTCAATAAAAACTTCAGTCATAGCATAAGTTGAGCCAAGAGTGAGGTACATTTTCCCATAACTTCATCCATAGCCAATTTCTTAATATTGAACAACCATGTTCAGCCCACTTTAGGGTGTAGTCTTTTCCACTCTGACTACATATTTCTATGGTAACTACTATTACCAGACACATCTGTGTATATATGTGTGTATGTAAATAAATAAAAGATAAGGTACTAGTAAATGGTGCTAAAACTGTGTCAGTTCCTCCGTTATGTTGCAGACATCTCCTGTTGCATGCTGCCAGCCCAGTTCTCCTTGCAGGTCTGTATACTCTACATTTAGCAAAGGCTCAGGGCAAAGGGTTGGGCTTTTTTACTTGGAACCTGTGTTGTAGTTTGCCAGCAGCAGAGTGTTGCTGCACCAGGCTGGCAAGGAGCAGTCCACCTTCTGTTGTGGTACTGACAGGGAAAACTGGAACTTCTCTAACGCCTAATGCACAAACCAGGCAGCAGTTGCAATTTTGGACAGAGAAAGCAAGTCAGTCAACGTGGTCACTTTGTGTAATGCAAAAAGGAAGAACCACTTCCTAATTTGTCAGCTCTTGGAGCTACTATATGGAGAAAGGCAGCTTTTCCATCTCTAACAATTAAAAAAAATAATCAGGAAAAAATTACATTTTCTCCTATATTTCCATATCGCTTGACTCTATGAATCCTTCTCTTGATGAGGTGGGGCCTGAGTGATGCAGCCAGGACATGTTTGACTGTATGGAATTTTTTCATTTCTTGGATATTTTTTCTACTTTCTTTGCTTTTCTTGCTTCACACTTTCCAAAGCATAATGATCTGAGAAGTAACAGGCTCTGTCATGCTTTTTAGATGTTAGAAAGTTTCCACTTCCTTCAGAAGTCTGTATCTTAAGGAACAGGCCTTAGACAACAAGATCCAAAAAGTATGGAGTTGTATGACATTAAGGTCAGGAATAATTTGGCACTGATGTAGGGGCTTTCACCTTACTGTGGGTGCAATCCCATCCACTGAAGCCCACCTAACCTCTTCACCTTTCTGAGAAACAGGAGACACTTTTAGTTGCAGCAGAAAACTTCTTTAGCTTCCTTAATTTTGGTTGCAGTTTTTGCCAAGGAGTTCCTTCCTCTTGGCTGAGCTAAACATGTAGGTAACTACTTTCTGCCTGGGGCCATTTATAATTCATAAAGTAGGTGCTCCTCTGCCACACTTCCCCAAGGGGCATCCTATGAGCTGTGCTCCCAGACCACACCGGTCTGCGGAACTCAGGAAAACGGCATTGCAGTTTTGGCCACTTTAATAAAAACACTCCAAACCTACAGATAAAGAGTAGAAGCAGTTCTCTGATCTGTATATGGTTACAATAAGAAAACAGAGTAGATGTGGAAGATCTGAGTGGGGTTTTTACTTCTTTTTTTTTTTTTTTTGCCGCAAGTCTCCAGAACTAAGAGCACAGGCAGTGTTAGAGACAGAAATGTAAGAATCTCCCCTTTTCAGCGGATTGACCCTGCGAATATGCAGCAGGACTAGGCTCCCTTCTTCTCGCTTTCTCCTGGACCCATGTCTGAAACTCAAAGTTTCTTGTGGACCCAGCATGCTGCAGGAACCCCCTCTCTGGCTCCTCCCTAACACAGCTGCTTCTGGGGCTGGGATGTTGGCGAGTGAGCCAGGCTTCCCTCCAGCACCACAGGCTCATTGTCACAGGACTGTCACACAGCAGATGGATCCCAGCATCGTGGGGTATGGCAGTGAGGCCACGGCAGCAGGGGCTGGGCTTTTGCTGGAGGTGTCCATAGGATGTCACCAGTACCCAAAGGACACCCAGGCCGTGACTCCCCATCACTTTCAGGCAGCTCAGTCAAGGCGATGCTGCCTCTGGATACACGGTAGCAGAACTTAGAGATTTAAAGCAAATCTTCAGTGCCTACAGCTTCTCAGGTGTCTAAACAAGTTAGGTGAAGTTTTTTTTGGCTCTCTGTCCTATATGTAGGCATCTAAATTCTGCATGAGTTGCACTTTAGGTGCCTTGCTGTTTTCTTTGGATTTTGCCCTCAGCTGTAAGCGGGAGCACAGGTTTGGTCTGGCACGTGCAGCAGTAGGACAATGTCACCCATTGACTACATCCCAGAAATCCACTCCCTGTTGCCTCCTTTTCCCTCCCAGCTCTTAAACCTTGTGACAGCGATTACAAAATTTTACCTACTATTCTGTTACTGCTCCCTTGCAACCAAGCCTGTGAGCTCAACTTCCCAGTTGTTTGATCCAGTTTAAATCCATATCTGCCAAAATCATTCTCTCACTGGTAAAAACTCCACTTTCTGCTCAGCTTTTCCACCCCTCCCATATATATACATTCTTCAGTCTGGATTATTTGTTTACTTTAATAATAAACCAGATAAAAGTGTTGCTCTTTTCTTTGAGGTGTCACCATCCACCCCAGGCAGCTGCAGAGCTGAGGAGCAGCCAGGATAGAGAGCTGAAGGGATCTTCATGCTTCAGGATTTGGGTATGGCATGACACAGACTGCAAAGCCTGGGCTTGTATGATAACAGTCTGCACTTGCTTAATGATGACTCCTTCCCACTACGGTGGAGGATCTCTGAAAGCTTTATTTTACCCTAATTAATTTGCACTCCTCTCTGCTTTCATGGCTGACCTTTTCCATCAAGTCTTACAGAACAGATGAATTGCCTGTGAAACAAGTTGTTCAGCCATTATCCCCTATAGCCATGCTCCTTTCCTCTCCTCCAGGGAAACAAACCCATTGAAGCAAGCTGTTTAAGGTATTTGCAAGGCAAACTATGAAGTGTTTGACCCTGTTTTTCAATTTAAATATTCTGGTGCACAGCATAGGCCAATTAAAGCCCCATTTTCATGGACATTTTATGTGCAATCCTTGTATAGATGCACATACAATGTAAGTCAATGCTTGTACTATATAAAAGTGCTATACTGTAATAATCACTTATCATCGCTAGTCAAAAATAATTCTAAGCAGACTCGGATTTTGTTTGCTGTGAGAAACATTACTTACCAAGGGAAGAGTGCATGGAGCAGTCTGTCACTTGGAAAATGGCAAATTGAGTCATTCAATTCAAGGAGAAGTTATTTTTATTGTTATTGCTATTTCTGTGCAAGTCCTGCAATAAATTGGAAATAGTACAAAATCAAGAGGATTTTAAATGCATTTAAAATGAAGACAACTATTGTGGTATCAGTTGCCATTGACAAATAACTGCAGCAAAATGATACAGCAGTGCTTACCCCTAGACACGATATTTGGCATGGAAACCTTCAGTGGGGGTGTTAAAGAGTCAGAGAAATCATGGAAGAAATGACTACAGAAAATGGCAGAACTGTCACGGAGGGGTGCAGAAAGACTCAACTCCCAACTGTCCTCACCTCTGAGTGTGCTGTTTTCTCACAAATTCTTTTTATTCCTCAGTGTCCTTCTCTGGGGACCAGCTTTTAAAAGTTGGTAGAGCCAAACCGTGGTAGCTTTTGAGTGGCTTCTTTTGCAGTTTATATTGCCCTTGTGCCTTGCTGGTAAATACAGTAATTGCTTGTTATGATTTCTGTTTGTTCTTTGGGAATATAATGATATGTTTTTACAGATTGCTACAGATTTATATATAGTCTAAATGACTTAATTAAGAAAAGTAGCTTCCTCTGCCTCAAATATCTCAGTACTGAAAGATTTATTCATGGAAGTAGGCAAAATAAAATCATATTAGTCGACCATACCTGAGAGATTCAAAATTATGTGTATATTTTCTTTCATCATGAAGAATGACTGGAGATGTGAAATTATATACAGGTATGACTCCATCATCATTAAGAGGAAACCAGTATCATTTAACAGTGGGCAGGAGGGCATGAACATTTTATTCAGCCAAAAGAAGATGGTAGATAAATTACATCTCCCCAAATTTGATCAGGACAAGGAGCATGTTTCATCTTGTGAAAGGATGTGTAATATCTTTAATAACCACAGCAATGAAGGCTGTGCTCATGTATTTCATATGGAGCTTCACCTTCATAAGGGACGGAGCATTCAAAACCAGCCCACAGGGAAGAGGAATACCCTCATCAGCGTCGCTGCCGCGTTTCCCTCTGAGGCCGTGGCTGTGTGAGCAGCACCAAGATGCAAAAACAACAAAGAACTCAGTGTCTCCCAGCAAAATCTCTATGATTATAGAAAAATTACTCCTTTCAGGAGAAATAAGGTTTGCCAATAAAAGTGCTATTTTGTCAGTGCTGCTGCTGGCACACAGTGCCAGACAGGGATCCCGGCTCTTCACACCCACAACCAGCGCCGCCGCAGTGCTGGCACGGGGCTGCAGTGCCGCTCTGGCCTCAGATGCTGAACAAGACCAAGAATAGCACTGGGTGGTTCACTGTGTGCAGTGCTGGAAAAAAAAAAGTATTTAAATCCAATGTTTTCCAAAAGTAGCTAAACCCAGGAGGTTATAAATTATTAACCTGTAAAGCAGAAGGTTTAGGAGACTGCCACTTGTGTGTCCTGGAATAGTTTCTGCTACCTTTTTGGGATGGAGCAGAACCTTTCATTTAGTTATTGCTTTCCAGCTGAATTCGCAGAAGCCACAGTTTATCTAATCCTTGCAGCACATTTTCCCTCTAGAAAGAAAATCCAAACAACAAACAACAGAAAACAACTAGGTTTTGCCTCATTATTTGCCTTTTTGTTGTATTACCAAGATTTTCATTACTTTTAGGTTACCATTAATTTTTTACTTACTGTGTCCTACCACTGTTTTGCAAGACCCTTTCAAGAAAGATATAACCTGCGTTTAGAGATAGCCAAGACTAAGAAGCAGAGACTGGTTAATGATATTATTAGTATTTCTTTTTCCACTCTGAAGTAAATTATGTCCATTATGCTTAAAAAAAGATGCATTTTCTGGAGAAATGCATCTATTCACTAAATTTACCTGTTAATGCCTGGCATAAATTTATTTTGCTTCAAAAAATGCAAATTTTTAATTCCACAATTGATTTGTATGCTACTGGTTTATGAAGAGGAATACACAAGTAGAAAAAATGGCATATACTGATGATAGGGAAAGCCAGGATGAAATTATGAAACCAAACCAACTTGTATACATTTAACCTAAACTCCTGTTTGCAATGTGGGCAATTTGAGGATGAGAAACTGCAGGACCCTGGCAAGGTGACGTGGTTATGGCTCTGTACCTGTCATGCTGTCCCTAGAAATGTGTGTAGATGTATATTTATGAATAGATATGAAGGAAGGAACTCATATGTGTAAGCTTTATGACAAGTAGTAGGTGATTTACTTTTATTGGTGTACATCATGTATTAGAATGATTTTATTGGAAAAAATAAATGGTATCAATGACTTTTGGAACTTCACAACTGAAATTGTGACAGCTACAGATATACATAAAATGAGAATTGTATTGCATTAAATATGGAACAAAATAATGCAGTCAAATATCCTACCTGTTTGTTATTTGATATTTCTATTTACTTACACTTGCCTTTGTTTTCTAAGTTTTTAATTGCTAATTTTTAAATTCAAGATGAACCAAACTCTTGATGTTTCAAGCTATTTTCTGAAGCTTAGAAGAGAAAGCATAATATGTAAGAAATATTGCTATATAGAATATTTGAGGAAATACAGGTTCAGGTCCAATTCTTGTTACATACAGGTTTACCAGTCCTTATCAGCACATCCTGTTTGGGCTATCTTCCCACAAACAGCTTACGTGTTAGTCTCACAGAAGAAGTGTATCGCACCCTTCCTCTGTTTATTTTTGGCAACTACAAATACCATAGAGGATATTTGTTTTTGTAACACTGTAATCATGAAATAGATTTACTGGCTGCAGTCACAAGAATGCTAAGCAGGTATTCAGTTGTTTAATCCCTGCAGCTTTGTTGAAAAATTTATAACTGTCTCAGACAAATTGTTAGGAAAAAATTGAGCATTTGGGCTTATGGCTATGGGATATTTTTATAGCACCCAAAAAAGTGTGGGAGATAGTGTGGGTACTCACAGCTACAGCATAACCAGTAGAGAAAACTTTACTAGTGCCACAGACTTCATGGCCCAAACAGAGAACCCCCAGAGAACCCTCAGGGCTAGTAGGACAGGCTGACTTCACCCTCTGGGACGTACTTGCCATCTGGGTCCTCAATGGCAAGTACAATGTCAGACAAGGTAGCTCTATGCCAGGAGAAGGAAATCATGGAGCACTTTTTACTTGTCATCACCCAAGATCCAACCATTACCCCAGATCTGGGGTTGAGCTATACGATACCTTTCTTCTGTCAGGATGCTTTTTTTGGCATTTCCTGCCATAATGGAAAGATACACCTTTGATGTGGCCAAGACAAAGAAAAGCCACAGTCCCAGATCACTATTGATAACCATTTTTTCCTTAACTATGAGTCCAGACTCATCCTATCTAACTTTTGGCACTTCATGAAAGTGCTTTCAGTTCCATACAGAAAGTGAATATCCTTCCTCAGGGAGACTACAGCAACAGGGCTCTCAGTTGGACTCCACAAGTAAAGCTCTTGCAGTGGAGAGAGCTGAAAGTGGTTTGGTGTCACAAGGCAGCCCTGGGTGGCAGGTCAGACCTACAGTGCTTCTGAGAGATCTGCTTTATTCCTCCCTCCCTGAGCAAGCAGACTCATCCTGCAAGCAAAGCCAAAGATGCAGAGAAATACATGGAGAAAAGAACAGCATGCTGTTCCATCTGCTTTGCTTGCAGTGCTACCACACCTTTTTTTTCTTTGCTTCTTGGAGTCTAACAAGCCCGAGAGCTACTGGGTACTGCTCAGACTCAGACAAGCTGTTTTGATCGGTCACCTTCTGCTTGTCTGCAGCTCCAGTGCTAAGTTTCAGCTGCTGCTTTGCCTGTAGTAGTTAGAGAAACCAGCTCCTGCATCTGCAAGTGAATTGTCAACATTGTCCACCTTATTTTCCTCCAAAGAACCAATACCAAGGTAAACAAGACAACTTCACAAACAAAGCCTGGCATAAAAAAATAGGACATATCTGCCTATTTTTTCCTCATGGCTACTGTTTTTATCCCAGTTTCAATATTGCATGTAATATTTGTTGCAGCATATTACAGAGGGCCCCGTTGTACCCATGATACCTATGGATTTACTCCGTGTTGAATATGCAGTTTTTTGCTTATTGATTTCTGCATCTTCACTGAACATTTTCATTGATGTTTTTTGTTTTCTTTAACCTTGCTACTAGACACAGTATTGATGAGGGAGAAGCAGGCAAACATCTCCAGCAGCTCTAGCCATGAAATAAGCTTAATTTTCCAGTCTATTAACTCTGACCTGAAAGGCACTTGTTGCAGTTACCTCTTTGAAGGTAATATGCTGCCTGTAGAAAGTATTTATACTTCAATTTCTTTCTGCATCTTCCCTTGAATACTCTTCGAGAATCGATTAGGACTCTGCTAACAAAATAGGCCCTTTTTATATTTATATATAAAAAAATCACTTTACAAACACACTAATATTTTGCAGAATGTCAGCATTTCTTACAGAATTGGCTTTGCTTCAGATTGGTGTCTTGAATCTTATCTGCAATCGTGCTGCTATTGTCTGTCTCATGGTTTTTTTGGTGAATAGTGTCAAAGAACCTTGGCTTCATCTCATGGGGAGACTGGAAAATTTTCTGCAGTTTCACCTAGAAGAGGAAATTCTTCTCTTCCTCCGGATTTGTATTCATAAAATAAGTGTCAGTGAGAACTGAGGAGTACATACATCAGAACAATGCAGTGGAGGATATTTCCAAGAACTTTTATAAATTACACCTGCAAACCCAGAGGAACATCATTATTTAGTTACAGAGAAATGACAGAGAGCTTTCACTGAAAAGAAAGCCTCCACTGCTTTAAGTACTATGCAAAGAAAGAATAAAAGGGAGTTTCTGTTCACAGGGCTTGTGAAATACATAATATTTGAGACGTGATGGGCAGTTAGAGGCAAGTGGGAATAAAACTGAAACAGTACTACTCAACAACTGATATACAGTAGGTTTGAAAAATGGAATGATAATTTTTCTCATCAAATTTGAGATATAGTATAATGCAGGCCTTATTTTCCCCTCAGGTCATTTGTATGCATATGTTTACTTCCTGCTGGATAGCATTTGGCATAGCCAAATCTCTGTTTATTTTGGGGAAAACAGGATCTCAGTCAACTCAGAAGTAAGAGAAGGTTTTTTTTAATTCCACATTTGAATAATTTAGGGATTAATTATTTGTTTTATAATTTATGTTAGCATAATTCGGCAGATATTATATGTATTATTGTCTCTGATCTCTGAGTGACAGTCATGAAAGATCAGATTGACATTAGCAAGTGATCCCATCTTGCCATCATGTAAACATGTTTAGCTTTATGTCCTTCAATAGACAAGTCACATGGATAAGTATCTGCCCTGTCAGTGACTTGAGATTATTTTCTTCAGACAATGAACAGCAGTTGCCCAGCAAAATTTATATGTTGCTCCAGTATCGTAATGTATTACCACTTTACTAGTGTTTACTTTCAATACTGGCATTGAAATAGTTGAAACCAGGATTTTATACATGAGTATAGATTATATCTACTCCAACAACTTTATCTCCACAATAAATATATACAAATTTACAAATTCATCACTCTGTAATTTTCAGCTGGTGCTTAAAGTAATTACACATTCTGTGGTGATAACACATTCAGGGATTGCTGTTTTTTTATGATACCACAAGCTGGCAAGACACCTAGATCAGGCATGTTAATACTAATTGGCAGATAAAGCATAAATCTGAGGGAGTCTGTATTCCTGCCTTTTTGCCAGTTTTTTGTTGATTGAAAACTGAATTCTTTTTATCCTAGCTTTTGCTATTCAAAAATGCCAGGCAATTTGCTGTTGTCTTTCCTCTGTGCATTTTAATCCATCAGCGCTGTTATTCCTTTAATGCTTTGTTGTTTGTTTTTAATCCAGTAGACTAAAATGGTTTTCTTTTTAACTGCCTCTTAAAATCAATCATACAGGACTCCCTAATGCAAAAAACAATTGGTTCTGGTCACATAGCTCTAACACTGATGAGGTTTTTGTTTCTTGTTTATTTATAGAGGTGCATGACCTAGTGATGATAGCAGTGATAAACTTCATTTGAAATATATAAGTTTACCTGCTTGTCAAGTGAATACATTTGGTTATTACCTCTATCATTTGTATACCAAATATTTCAAGCTTTCTAAAATTTCATTTCCCTTCAAGGATGTGAATCTTACTCCAAGACCTGCTCCTTAAATTGTGGTTGAATATATTCACCCTGTATTCTTTATTATCCTTATTTTTATTATATGAGTAAATATAATTTTAAAATAGATGAAGGATTCCAGACCCTGCTTGTTCATGTAATGGACCTCCTTGAAAATAGTTCAGTCATTTATCACAAAAGAAAAAGATTGAAATCTTCTTTTCCAAACCATTTATTTTTTTTGTGAACTTAGCCCTGATTCTCATTAAAAAATAACTGTCTGTAACTGAAGGAGTAGGGGATCCCACTAGATGTGGGGGAATGTGTAAAGGCAAGGTCATGAAGTGATAGCAGATGAACATAGAAGACAAAATGATGCAAAGGTTATAGATAATTGTAAGCAATCAATACAGAGTGCTCAAAAAAATTACTGCCTGTAGAAGGAAGCAGACATGCATTGGTGGCTACTGCAAATAATGGTACAGATCCAAAGCCTCAGGAAGCCCCTGATGGATAGTTCTCAGAAACCAAGAGAATATACTGGGGAAAACCACTCTGTATTTGTTTTATTTCTTCTATTTCCCCGTGAAACATCTGCTGATGGTTACAGCTGGACAGAGGGAAGTGAGTGAGGCAGATTCCTGTGCTGGCCAGTGTGGCTGCTCCTATGCTTCTGACCACCTGTCAGTGGAGGGGCAGTAACTGACTTTTTACACCTTCCTTTGCCATTAAAATGAGAAAAAAAAATCACTAGCTTGTCATTGAACAAACTGATTCTTGCCATAGCTCATAAAAACTATTATCTTCCCTCCTTTCAAAGCAGCAGCTGTCGTGAGCATCTTTGTTCTCTTTTTCTGAGTTAGTATCTCATAGTGGTAGAATTAGCATGAAATAATTGTCTTTGGTTACTGCAAGTTTGCAGCAGATAATATCCATTGTGTTAAAAAGAAAATAGTAAAAATGAGTTTGAAGTTGCTAACAGACCTAGTGTGTGCCATTAGTATAGTATGCAGATTAACAGAAGGTTGGCAAAAGCTGCTTTGTCCTTATCCCTGCATTTTTATTGTTAAGTCATCAGGTATTATTTTCATAGGATTTTAAGACAATCTGTAATTCATAGCTGGTATCGTCAAACAGATCTACCAAATTACTCAAGTCTTAACTTGCAGGTTGGTGGCAGCCAGCAGACAAATGTTCTATCCATTGTTTGGGGAAATCAAACCTTCAGGAGGTGTGAAAACACCTGCCAGAATTACCGACTTTGTGTGATAACAAGGGACTCTCCTCTTTGTGGTACAGACCAAACTTTAGCCATCTTTGACACTGAAGTCCTCTGTTTGTACTATATATCAGTTATATATAAAGGTACCTACCCACTATGTCTCTCCAAAACAAATTCTCAAAGTGTCTTCTTCCAATAGGGCATCATATGTTCTTGGTTATGCCTTCTGTGGTCTCACAGGGGGTCCTCTGAGCGTGGGATTGTGGCTTGCAGCACTTTGCCATAACTCAAATGTTCTTTCTTTTGGCCCGTGACCTTATATGTGAGACAAAGACCATGACTTTGTGCTACATCACTGTGTGGGTTGCAGATAAAGGGATTTCGTGCAAGGGAGGACTTAGTTGTGTGAGTCTCAGCTGAGTGCAGACAAACCTATCTTATAGTGAATGTAAATGGAATCTTTGAGGAGTCTCATTTTGTCAGGATTTTGGATACACAGTATACTTAGGTGCCAGTATTTGCAATAAATGAACTTACTTCTCAGTTGAATTTTTTTTCTTTTATTCTTCAGAAGACGGGAGAACATTTTGCTACAATTAAGCAGACATCTTAATTCAGTTTGCTTTCATTGTCTGTTTGCTTAATATGAGATTTCAACAAAAGTATAGCTTCCCTGTAAAATCTAGCATATTTTATAGATTCAGTTAAATACTTTTATTGATACAGTATTTTATTTTGTAATTTATGTATTAATATATTCAATTTTGCATTTTCTATATTATCTTTTCTTTACTAGCCAGGACCATACTGTCAATTCCACCACTGCACTGGATGAACCTATTCTTTTATCCAATCTGTTGGCAGTTTCCTTCTAAATAATGCTTAGTGCTCTGTTCCATAGGGAGTGTAATATTTAAGCCACATGTAGTATAGGGTTAACTTACTGAAAAGGTAGGAACTGGTTAACTTACCATTACCTACAGTGCATGAAAAGAATAAAATTTAAATGATTATAATAAAACCCCAATATTTTCGATTTCTTATGGAGCTGGGCCATATCTTGAGCCAGAGTTACCAGTGAGATCTCTTCATGCAGTGAAACAGAATCATTAAATTGTGGAGCTGAAAAGGCTCACAAGAGACTAATCCATTCCTTCTAGTTCAGACAGATCCGAATAGGCTTCACTGGATGGATGTCTTGAACAAGTGTAAAACACTGGTCTATACTGTGCTTTTAGTTCACTCTTCTGTGCTCCTACAAGGCAATTCAACTATTTTATTATCAAACACAGTGTATTAGGTTTTCTAGGACCCATTTTCCTTCAGACACTGAGGCAAAACATCCTTGTTCTTGAGGACATGGTACATGTTTCTTTCTGCATTTCAGTCAGTGTATTACTCTGAGGAAACATCCCTGAAAGGTGGGAATAAATCTTGTTTATTGGAGTGAAGTCAAAATGCAAGCACGGCTGGCTGCACTGACAGAGAGGCTGCAAAACCCATTAGCAACAAGTGGACATGTAGGAGTGATAGATCCAGTGATAGATCTCACACCTAGAGAGTCATCTATGGCAAATAGTGTCTGCAGACTAGTATAACTAAGCGTGGACGCTCCTTTCTTCAGGTAAACCACAGATATCAATTAGGCTCTGCAACAGCTGACTATTGTCAGAACACATTCAAAAAGATTAGGAATATCAACAGACAACTATCTTTTATGTTAAACCCTTCCTCAAATGACTCCAACACACTTTGTAGAGGTGGCTAATGGCATTTTCAGGTTGAGCATTAGGAATCCTCTGCATGTGGAGTTTTGACGTTTAGCTAGGTCCAGAAAACAGAACAAGATGGCTGTAAATGCCAACACTTAAGTAAGTAATATTTGAGAAATGAAATCTGTGTACCTAATTTCTGAAATAATGACTGTGCTGTGCACATTTTGCCAGTCAAAATTTGATCATGTTTGTAACTGAAGTAAGATTCTGTTTTTACAAGGGGAAGAAGCTGGTATCACCGGTGTTCAACAGAAATCAGAAACTGATGTCACACTGTTGGTTGAAGAATTGTACTGACAATAAATGGACATTGTCCCTTGGATGACTATTTTCCCTCCGCTGTGGTAGACAGCTCCACTTGCTCTGACTTCTGATTCCAGCAAATGAGTTCTTAGGTACGTGGTATGGACCTGTTTTCTCTGGAAGATGCGATATAGTGGCGACCTGTAGATAACAGAACCCCTCTGAAATAGCTGTATTCTGATGAGTTGATTTTATCTGCTTTCAGCAGACACCACTGAACTGCATTTATTCTTCTACTGCAAGGGCATTAGACATGAGAAGATTCTTTAGGCCTTCAGTGATGCATCAGCACTGTTTATCAGGAAGAGAAAATGTGTATTGTCTTTTGCACATTAAAAGCAGACATTTGTACCTATTTATTTTCAGAGGCAAGAAAGAACACATTTATTTGAAATATCAGGTTAGGTATAAGGGTTAATTAGAGTAGAATAGGATATGGCGAACTCAGTGAGAGACCTTAAGGGAGAGGAAGGTAGCAATTACTTTCAAACAAACTGATAACACTCCCAAACATGCATCCTGTCATGTTCCAATCAGAGAGACTCCCAAGAACCAAGAAATGTCTGTCCAACCAGGCTGATCAGAATCACTTGTGAGCGACATGGTGCATAAAAGACAGCAGCCACTGAATCTACTTTAACTTTTGATTGACAACAACTGTTTTTTGAATAAGGTCTTCTATACCTTTCAAGAGTCCTCTGTTATATAGGGTGACCCTATATTATATAGGGTGACCTTTTAACTCAGAGTCTGGCTTACTTCTTCCATATATTCTAATCACAGCTGCTACTGTTTTTGTTCCCTAGTTTCAGGTACATTTGTGACTGCCTGGCTTCTTGGGACATCAGGAAGAGAACAGTACAGACAAACGGCTGTAACCTTGAGTCCTCCCTCTTGCTATCCCTGTGCAGGTCTCCTGCTGGTAACTCGTTTGTGCTGTAGGTTTTTACTTCACTTGCAGACAAGATTCATGTTTTACAAAGAGATTTGAACCAAAATTAAGTGTAGCTTCCTGATTTCTCAAAACAAATAAAATTTTGAATTTGAGGAAATGGCCTCAAGCTGCACCAGAGGAGGTTTAGACTACATATTAGGAAGACATTCTTCATGGAAAGGGTTATGAAGCATAGGCTGTCTATGGAAGCGGTGGAGTCATCATCCCTGGAAGTGTTTAAAAAATGTGGGGATGTGACACTTGAGGACACAGAGTAATGACGAACATGGTGGTGGTGCTGGGTTGACAACTGGACTTGTTGATCTCAGAAGTCTTTTCCAACATTTATCATTTTATTATTCCCTTTCATTTCCCCCATTTAAATTTTGTCCTTGGCCTCTTTCTTACTGTCAATTAAGTCTTCACTTACTGTCAGTATCACAGAGTTCAACTATATAAGATTATATACATATAGGACATACATGTATAAGATCATAATTGTACTAGCTTTCCCATTCCTCTAAGCAAGACTGTCACCTCAGTGCCTAAGAAACCTGAGATAGTGACAGTGGAGCTGATAAGTTGCTGCTATAAACAGCAAGCCCAGCCTAGGCCCAAGAATCACAGATTTATATCGATTATTTAAGTAGCAAATGAAATTGCACCAGAATATTTTTATTATATCAGTATCTAGTAGATTTCTATTTTACAGGAGGAGGAAAGAGCTGAATTCATGGCCTTACTGTCTCCAGTAGTGTCTGAAACTGAAGGCATTGGCCTCTGGATTCGTGCACACAGATAATATGTACAATGCAGTACTTATGGTGCTGCAATTTCACTTGATGTTCAATTGAATGTAGCAAGTAAATTGTCACAGTGATGAATACTATGTACAATACACCTCCATACTAGTGCAAATCCTGGTGAAATTAATTCTTTATTTTGCTCTGTTTCGTGGAATCACTCCCAGCAGTCCCTCTGCGGCAGTGATATTCATGGAAGTGATGCTCAGAATTGTTGCTCCTGAAATCCACCTGAATCTGAGGAACAGTGCAGAGCCTGGGTCTGTGGCTTCTGCCTTAATTTGTGTTCAGAGGATTTGTAGGCTTTCTTCTATGCTTTTATTTGGCATCCCAGGTAGAAAGGAATAGGCAAGAATGACTCTGAAACTATGGTCTGGAGACTCAGAGAAAATGGTCCTTCATGGTCTAGTAAGGCATGTTAAGGACTAAGTCTTGCAAGTTAATCAGCGCCTTGATGTTTCACTGCTTATTAGTGGAAAAAGTTTGTGTTGACAGCCGTTCAGTCACCCCAAAAGATATGTGAGTTCCTTTAAGTGGTGAAAATCCCTTAGCCCTGCAATGAAATCTGGCAAATGGGACGGAGGGCAGGTGCAAGAACTTGTGGATGAAAGTGAGACAACAAACGGTGAATGATGTCTGAAGGCTCAGACCATCCCAGGTTACACCTGAAATAAGTTCTTGTCAGATCATTGCATCAGTTTACCTCATACATTATTTTCCTTTTGCTTGTCTTTGGTGTGCAGCCTTTGGCTATGATGCTAATTCTACTCGCACAGAAGGAAAAGGAAATGGTCCACCTGACACTGAATGGGGCATATTTCTGGCTGCAAAGTCAAGTAAATCAAAGCCAGTTCAGAAACAGTTTCTGTCCTGCAGAGCCAACTATTTTTTTTACATTGTGCACAGGACTATGTTCATTGCGTTCCTCTGTCACTAACTGAAAAGGAAAAGCAGTGTTTTGCAACCATGACATATCCTGTTATCTTCCCCAAGTGATGATCTCATCCAGATTACTCCAAGGGGATACTTACATTTTATCAGTGGCGCCTTGTTGCACAATTTCCAGTTTCTTTCTTGAAGATACAATAAAAGATTTATGTCTGAAGGACTATGATGTGGTTTTCATCTAAGAGCAAAACAATTCCTTGTAAAAAAATACCGTAGCCCCAAATGATTTCATAATTGCAAACAGTGTTGACGAGCTCTGTAGCTTAAATGAGTTTATAACATATTTGCTGTGTTTTCTAGTGAATCTTTCTGGATGTGCTTAGTAAGGAAAATAATTAAAATCCCCCTGCCTTTTCAAATTGACACAAAATAAATGCAATCCATTAGCTGACGTCTACTGTAACAAGTAATTTTTTTTATTAAATTCCAATTTTTTTCAAATATTTTTTCTCTCATTCTCATGTGTATGTGTTAAATAGTTTCAGATCTGAAAGTCAACCATGTTTCTCATTATCAGACATCAGAAAGGCTTTTTTCTCTTTGTGTTTTCATGCCACTTAAGGATAAGCAAGTCACAGAATACTGCATGTTTTTGATGTATGGGTAAAATTCACATCTTCTCTTCTCAGTGCAGAAAGCTTATCTGCACTGCAGATCTCAATTGGATATTCTGTTCTCATCCCCTGTGCTGGGCTCAGGTTGTTATCACCATGATTTCCACATGCAGAATATTCACAATTCCTGCAGTGTGGACAGGAGAATTGGTCTGTATCAATAATGTCAAAATGCAGAAAAATATTTTATAAACCGTCAAGGATGAAAAGAATTTCTGAACCCAAGCTGTTATCAGAGAAGAAGCATGACATACCGATTTAAAACACCAGAGAGATGATTTTGGGCAACACTGGTTGCAACTTCGTTACAATTAGCTTATCTAACTGAATTATGGACATGGTCTTACTACTTTCATTATTCTATTTCTTCTTACATTAGTAGCATTTGATGTTAGAAATGTATTGTGCTATATTTTAGCCTATCTATAACAAAATCTGTTGATTTTCCTTGAAAGACTTTCAGAGTGCTTTTTGGAAATAATTTATGGCTCTGATTAGAGTTATGCTGTTCCCATATTCTTACTTCTATGTACAGTGGGAAATAATGTCTTTTTTTTTTTTTTTAGATACATATCAGTTGTCTTGGAACAAATCTGTGTTCCTCTTTATTCTCAGATGAGATTTCTGTCATATAAGAGCTGGTATTCTGAGGACTAAATTAAGGCAAATCTTGTAAGTTGATATTCTCAATATTGCCTTGAAGTGGGGAATTATACAGCCCAGTAAGAAAGAACATTTCAGCTGCAAAGGTTATGTCATGACATTAATATTCTCAGGATTAGTTTCAACCTTTGTATCCCCATGTTACACACAAGAGACATAAGTCATTCTGGCTCTGGATCAGGGTTTAAGCATTGCAGAAGTTTCTGAACTTCCGTGTTTTCTATTTTTCATTAAGGACTTCCCCAGATCTTTTTTCTCCATTTTTTAATTTATGCTGGCATTAAGCCCTAGATATTAAACTAGAATATCACTGCTGACAAAATGGGTAAAAAGGGATGGTTTTAGTTTCTGAAGGGAGGAATTTAGAAATAAACATGGACCCACTGTCCTTTCTAGTGATTACCTGTGGGCACCTTGTGGAACCCAGGCTTGTCAAGGTCCTGTCCTGAAACCTGAGGCAATGGCTTCTCTGGGACACACCACTTTCAGGTGAGATGGCTCAAACTGGTGATGTGTTTACATGGTAACATCTCTCTCACAGTCCAAATCTGGAGGGTGCTCTGCAGCTTACATAAAGACCAAGGAAAGCTATGGTCCAAGATAGAGTCAGAAAAGAATAGTGAATCAGACTATAGGCTTTGGAAAAAGCATCAAAGCATTTCAGCTTCTTATAACTCCCAGAATACTGCATGCCTTTGCATTCAGATTCCTCATTCATGTAACCAGGATTGCAATGGGAATGGAAACAACAGAACATGAATCCACGGAAACAAAGGCGTTTGTATTATTCTGTGTGGCCCTCAGAAGCTGGAGTTTGGATATAATTATGACTCAAATGAAATTAACAAAGCAAATGAAATATTTTGTCTCTAGTCTGTTCCAAAAAAAGCTTTTATGATTGCAAAGTTCATAGATAGTTTTGGGTTTTCAGAACACTATTTACTCTTTATTTACTCTTATGAATAGATCTATCTTTACTGGCATCTGAAAAATTTGATTAAAGGTGTCTGTTATATAGACAATCTGTCAAATTCAAGTAGAAGAAAAATGAGTTAACATTAGTGTAATTAAGGCTAAAGTTGTGGTACGGGGAAAATTCGGTAAATGTTGTGCCACAAGGAGTTGCATTATGGATTTACTTTGCTCTTTCAAGGATTTAGGAGCATATGGCAGAGGGACTTATAACTCTTATATAGACTTCTAAAGGAACCTCTACTTTTAGGAGTTCACACGCAGGTTTTTGATTCATTCAACCTAGTGTTAAAGTACTTAACTACCTTCTCACTTACTACCTCCTTACTTAACTACTTACTGTGAGTGTAATTGCCATCATGTCTCATGGTAATACTGGAGAGACCCAGGAACCTGAGCAAAGTAATCCAGAGCTGAGAGGTTGTCATGAAATGAGTGTTTTAAGGTCACTTAAAAAATCACCAGCAAAGGTACTAGCAGAAGCAGGTTTAATATAAAAGCAACAGCATAACAGAGTACTTGACAAGATTCTACTTACTACATAGCTAAAATATACCAGGAAAAAGTCCACAGAAATCCAAAATCAATATCAGTCTGAGCTGAAATAAATGCAAGACCATCTATGTGGAAGCTGGGGAGGAGGGAAGGTAAGGAAGAGGAAGGTAAAGACCAAAGGACAGAAAGGATAAGAACAAAAACGCATATGAGCTAAAGGCTTGGCAACAACTTAACTTTAACTTAAGTTAGCTTAACTTAACTTAAACAATTTAACTTAGCCAATGACTCAAACACATTAAAACAGGATCAATATATGATTTAGTATGCTATAACAGTAACTTACTCATAAATTTAAAGTACTTAAGAATTTAGGAAAGCAGTATCCCTAGTACATTTGATATAGCATATGCACACAGACATAAAGAATCCATACAAAGTACCTGTGAATAATTTCCCTTCAGTTCCATGAAATATTCACTTCAAATGTTTTTGTATTCTTCTCAACAGGCAAAGGATTGAATTTTGAGGAGTGAGATGCCAGCTGGGGATCTGTCAGTCGTCAATCCTCCAAGAAAAAGCAAATGTGAGAGTTCCTAACTCTGAGAGATGTCCCAGCTCAGAGGGAGATTGCTGGTTGCAGCCTGCTGTGGCCCAGGAGAGCTCGGCAGGTCTCCCTTGGACTTCTGTTTATCGGGCCCCAAAGGGTAGGCTTTACTCATAGCAACCTTTCGTCTTGGCTGCATGTTTTGTTCTCACACTTTAAAAGTGTGAGAATAAATATATTATTTCACTTGGATTGTTATTCAGGCAACAATAAAATTTTCCAAGACTGTTCATTAAAAAAAGCAAGGAACTTACTGGACAACACTAATTCCTGGGAACAGACAGTGTTTCTGATAAACTCACAGATGCTCAGCCCAGGTGTTGCCAAGGCCAAGGCCTAATGAGCATTTTTTTTAGATCATAGTGCAGCCTGGGCTGGGGGGGATGCACCACTGCTGAGGCAATCATGTGGTCAAGAAAATTATTCTAGATTAAATGGCCTTAAGAAATGAATACACTTTAGTGACTTCTTTTCTACAGCTTGTGTAGATTAATTGGCACTGAGGCAAATGCAGAGAAACATCTTCAGTTTTGAGACTCCCCTCTTTGCTACAGAACACCTATAATGTAAGGATCGGGTGCTGAGGGCTAGTTCCTGTCCAAAAGAATCTGTAATTCATCATCTAAATTGAGTGTTAAACTGGACATTCAGAAAGAAAAAGTGATTTGAAAACTTAAAATTAATTTTAAAGTGTTTAAAGTGCCTTGACTATATGGCAATAAATAGATAGGCAATACAAGAAAATCTTCCAGGGTTGTAGTGCTCAGTCCTGGCTCTAGCACATACATGCTATAACATTCTTTATACACTGTCTGGCATGATTACTAACAGGTCATAGTCTGCTTGCTCAGGTAAAGCCTGTATTCAAGGAATGTTTTCAACTCCAGTTTTGACCCTTAGAATACTGAATTCTGAAGTGTCCTTGCTAAGGCTACATTGAGACTGACAGACGTGCAGTGCTGAGCAAGGGATGTGGCTGCTTGGTCCTTTGCAGACACACCTGTGCCTGTCTCCCTTCGCCTGCAGCCAGATGAATGTTAGGCATCCCTTGCCTGTAAGGCAAGCACTTACAGCAAATTCTGCAGAGAAACAGCCCCAAACTAATGAAGCTTTGCAGTTTTTGGACCAGCACTTGCTTGCAACCAGCTGGATTGAGGCAGGCATAGGTCTGACTGCAAAAGGTTGTGCAGATGTAGCATACCCTGCAGTGAGGCCAATTTCAAAACTTGCCTCAGTTACAGCTCGGCACTAGTTTGGAGGGCAGCATCCTGGAAACTGTTCGTTGTTATTCAAGTGCTACAGTAATTTGCTGCATAGAGCCATATGTTGTGTATAGAGACACTTAGGGTCTTTTATCATCTTAGCTCTGATTTTCTGAGAGAATGCAAACAAGATGCTTTCCTTCCTTGTGCTGCAGCTTCCTCTCTCACCACAATTATGGCAGGTACCTGCCTCTCATAAAACACCCTGAGAACACCCAGTGGGAAGGATAGAATAGGTTGATAATGGGAAGTTTAATTGCCTTTTATCTATAAAGTGTTTTGTCATCCTGTGATAAAGGATGTTGACTGAAATTTATTATTAAAATATTATTAATTTATATTTAGAATTAAATTCATTAAGAATTAATTATTATTTATAATTTAAATTATATTTTTCTGATATTTAACACTCAGTGTTATTGTCTCTTCCAGTAGTGTTACCAGCCAAACTCTGAAGAGTGGAAGTTTTCCTCTCCAGAAGCTGCTGCAGTGTTACTGGGTGGAGAAGTGGAGGCTCCATGCCATGCCAGATTACATAAAGCGGTGTTAGAGTTGGACTGCTGTCATCCTTGCTGATTTCAAACACAGAGCTGCCACTGGCACATTCGTAGTTTATGCCAGGAGACCAGTCTGAGTTAGTAATCACTATTTGTCTTGTGCTTCAGACTGGATGTTCAAATGCTTCAGTCCATACATCATCTGGGTGACACAGTGTTTGAGGTGGCTGGCCAGAGGACCTTGCTGACTTGTAGAACCACAGTTCTGAGAATCAGACTCCCAAATCTTTATCTTACACAGTTCAGTGTGAGTAACTCCTCTAGGAGCCTTTGTCCAGTGGGACTCCAGACACTGACATTCAGCGGTGCAGAGTGCTGTCTGCTGGATAGCAGCCACCTCTGGATGAGTCTTCAGAAAGAAAAGCTGTAGGAATGCCATTTCTCATCAGCTGGTGTCACTGCTTGGAGCCAGATGTTCACAGCTGGGTGTGGTAGTACAAAATGGTCTAGGAAAGAAAGAAGAAAATGTTTAATAGGAAACATTAGCATTCTGGCTAAGCTATGGGTAAATGCAGCAATCCCCCGTTTACAACAATAACTACTGGAAGCTGCAGAAATAGATCTCTGACATTTTAAAGTAGTATGTTGACTCTGTTTGATCAGACAGGAGATAATGTCATGTGCTCATTTTACCATAAACATTCCTAATAAAGACTCAGCATTTCAGCTATTGGCAAGAAATAGAAGAACATGAAGTATCTTTTGAATATTCAAACACCGGAGTGTTTGGAAATACGTAGTTGCCTATAATTGCACTTTGTATTTCTTAAACATTCTTCAGAGTAAATGATTTATGAATGTGTGATAAACTGATTACTGGAAATCTCAGAAGTAAGGCAATTTGCCTTTTCTGTTTCTTTCTAAAACAACCCAGCCTCTGGGAATGGGGAATGTTTACCGTGAACAAAGAGGACTATATTAAAATATAAAAATATAAATAAGGAAGTGCATAATGGCCTTTGTAAACGCAGCATACAATGCACACACAGTTCTCCCATGTTTTAGGACAGACATTCCCTTTTTCTGTGAATATCTGAGCATCTCACACTGGCTAGTGAGTCACCTGAAGCAGGGTAGTTCTAGTAGGACCAGTTTGGAGAATGAGAAAGTAGTTACTGAGAGTTAAATATGTACCAGGACAGGAGATGAAAGCAACCACAAAAGGTTGTGAGCCCTGCTGTGTTCAGTGCTGCTTCACCAAGATCCCCTGCACCTGCTTATTAAGTGAACATACAGATCCCAATTAAAGACTCAAACTAGTTATATAAATAAAAGAGAGTTGAGGCTTCAGAGTGAGATCCCAAACAGCCACAGAGCTATTTTGTTAGCCGACAAAAAAGGCTGAGGCTAGCTGAGTAACATGAGTCCTGATTTGGGCTAAAAACATTCAGACTCCTACACAATCTTTAGACTTCTCGAGTGAGGAGCCTAAGAATAGATATGCTTTGAAAAACAGAGCAGAGATGTTTCTTCTTTTTAGAAGAGAGCTGTTGTGGGACAGTGCTCCTTTTCATTATTATTTATTATTCAGCTCAGTGGTTAGTACACTCATTCAGGATGTGGGTGACCCAAGTTCAGTTTCCTTCTTCTGCCTGAGGGGCTGTAAACTCACATCTCTTACTTCCTTCAAAAGTGCCATAACCACCAGCCTATGGACTGTTCTTAGGGTGGGGGACATTCAGTTCATCCTCTTGAAGTGGTTCCTCTTTGCATCCTATCCTTTTTTCTCTGTCTCAAGAAACAGTTAAAGAAGAAACTATGTGAAAAGGAGCAGCTTCAGCAGGAAGGCTTCACAGAGCCCTTCTTTTGTTTATTCAAATTTAGTTCACAGCCTAAAGTTGAGATCAGTTTCCCAAAAAGTGGGAGGTTTGAGTTTGACTCCTCTGGGACTGAAGGGTAAAATATATTTTTCATGTCATTTGTAAGTACTATGATCCTTAGCCATAAAGGATAAGACTAAAGATGCACAAAGGACAACACCTTTGGGGAATCTATCTCTAAATGACTTTTCATTGTAGAGCAATTTGTGGTCAGAACCCCAGTGGCCAAACTGTCCAGGTGCAGAGGTACAAATGTATTTCAAGATGCAATTTACCATATGTAAAGGCACACATTTTAGTCTTGCTATCTAGGAAGATATTACTTTAAGACCAACATTTTCTAAGTTAAAAATCACCATACTGGCCTAAACCAGATATACACATTATATTCTCCCTATTGCTCTTCTATATAGAGCTGTAGATGGAAAGGGTTGTATCATGACTTCTTCAAAAATCTTCCCCTGTGTGACACTGATCCTACACTTCTTAGGAAAGAACATTTCTAAGTGACAAGTATGAGTCAGAGGAGCGGCAGACTCTGATTCCTGGTACGGTTAAGGTAGACTAGATAAGAGAACTTCAGTGTGGTTATCCTGGGTTAATCGGTACAGCAGAACGAATTCCTATTCCAAGAAACAAAAATCAAAAGAATTTTAAGAAAAAGTACTTGCTGGCTGGGATAAGTCCAGGGTCCACACTGGTGTTGACTCAGCTTTAGCACTGATTTGAGAAAGTGAAAACTCAACGCTTCCTGAGTCTGTGGTCACACTGCTGCTCCTCAGGGACGAGAGCACAGCCCAGCAATGGCAAGTGGGGGCAGCAGCCAAGAGCCCCAGTCTCTGCTTGCCGCTGTATAGAGGCCAGGAAGACTTTGCACATGAGGATTTGCAGCACAAGAACCTGTTGGGATCCTAATGGCATCTCTCTGGAGCTCAGACCAGAGTTTAGGAAATCGAAGACTGTAATCTGCACTATATCTGCTGACTGCACTCAGCATGAATGAATCCCCATTTCCAAGGAGCACTGTTCTGCCAACTGCATGAAAGCGTCACTGTGTCTGGGAAGCCATGCGTGGATCAGACATAGTCCACTTGAAAGTCAGATAACTTTTCTTACAACTCTAAGCAATTACATTAAATTGCTCTATCTCAAGCATACCTGCTGCTCTTAAACTACCCAGTTACAAGGCTTAGAGGAGATGGATTTTTTATCATGTAAACAAATGGAGCAGACAGCATTATGTGTCAGAGAGACCAGGCTGCTTCATTGTGTTTAAATACTGTTTTCTCAGACAGCTTGCAGAGTTATCTGCAGACTGTCCTTAAAATGAGGGGCACATTTAATTGGTAGCTGATGCCCAGTGTAGTTAATACTGGTTGAAGTGATGTTCTAATGAAGTAGGGCGCAGTTGATAAGCTACTGGACAACTTCCCTAGCTTGTTAAAACACTGATAAATAGTGTATCACTTGTTGCAGTTAAATGAGGCTGACTTCTTAGGGTAGCTGAGACAAAGCCAAATGCAATCTAATCCAAGCCCTGATCTCTATCTTATGGGAAAGTTTGAAGGTCTCTGACTATCATAGTTTGATAAGGGTCGACATACTGTGAATTTATAGGCCTGTTGTTCCCACCATATTTATAACCTCATCAAGGTAGGGTTACTATTTTTTTCTTTTTCTCGCTTCATGAAGAAGTCTCCGGGGGATCATTTCCAAGCAATTGAATTTAGTTACTTCATACAATGGCAGGTGAAATTAGTGCAAAGTAACAGGAGCTAGATTAATGTGATTTCAGGAAATAATCCATAAAAATCTTATGAGGCCTTTAGCAGGTTGTAAATTGGATTTTAGGCACAGGGAGAGAGAAAGAAAACTCAAAATCCTGAGCAAAATAATCAGTCAGTAATGAGAAGTGCTAACATTTTAGCACTTTATGCTGAAATAAAAAGCCAGAGAAAAAACCCATAAAATTGACTAACAGTGACTTTTTTAATTAGATGAATGATTAAAATTGTGATTATAAATGTAAATAAATGCCTTCTGCTTTTCTCACCAAACAATTAATCCACATATCATCAAGGAGTTGCAAATCAATTTAAAAAAATAAAAGAGATGGAAAGAAAAGAAAAATACATCTCAAACAGTTGCCCATCCCATCCCTGCAATCGGGAACTGATTTTTTCGTAGTATAATCATGAAATGTCCCCATGTATTGATAAAGATTTGTGAGTGGGGAGCAACAGGTTTGGTGCCTCGAGTTTGAGGACTGACTAGCTTGTCCTCTTGAAAAGGACTTATTTTCAAGTATTTTTTACCTTTTCTTTAATGCTTTCAGTCCTTCTTTCACTGGAAATGAGAAGTAAAGTTTTGAAAAGTCAATCTTCTTTTAGCTGGTTTATGGCTAAGTCAGGAAAGGATAAGAAATATTTGGATCAGCTTGGGATTTTGATCAAAGCACATCCTTTCTGATATACTACAGACAACTTCCTTATCTAGAAAAAGTCCTCTATATCTTAATGAAAGAGTCTCACCAGTGCAGTGAGAGAATGCAGGGCTGAATTTCTCCCTCTCAGCACAGGCATTTAGGAAAAGAAAGGTCCTGCTCTAAAATGTGGGTTGCTTCTCCAAGCAGGGACAGGGCAGATCCTTGTTCTGCAATCACAGACTATACAGGGACACAAAGAGAGAAGGAGCTCTTTGGCTATGCTTTCATTAGCAAATTAGACAGACCATGGGCTGCTGCCCTATTTTTGTGTCATGCATGCATTCATATGCCTAAATCATCTTTCTTCTTCTTCCTAAAAGCCTGGTCTTCCTCGCTAGGGTTGATCCCTGACCTGTGCTATCTCCTAACAATGTGTTGGCGTCAGATAATACAGTGATAGCTGGTACAGATCAAAACTGTGCCAGGGTACATGCGAACAGTGATAGTGATCTTGAATCAGAGTTCTGGGAGCTCTTATTTTGCTGCCATACGTGAGTGATGTAACTACTCTGTACTGATTGTAGATGTCCAAAATGAGCTGTCTAAGGCTTAGGACTTCAATGTAGAGACTGTTTATACCAAATTACTTATTTGTGGATGGTGATGGATGTCTTCCGTAGACGCATGACTGAAGATGAGAAGAGCTACCCTTTCTCTCCTTTGATTATACAGAAAGTCAATATGCCTAACTTAGTTTTAGACATCTAACCTTAGATGTCTCCCATTGCAGGATGTGAACCCCATTATAGCTGTCCTGAATATTCTGAATGAGGAATAGTATTCTTGAGGATCTTGAGGATCAAGGACACAGAAAACACCACTGGGCCAGAGCTGAGCCAAAAAGTCAGCATCTTCTCGACAAAATCTCTATCCCAGCCAGCAGGGTGGAGCATTACTCTGGGAACCATGTGCTGGAGGGTCCCTGATGATTGCAAGAGCCTTCTGGATTGAAGTCCAGAGGGGGATTTGGATGCATGGAAGAAAGGAAGGAGAGACAAACAGATTGTGATTTGACTAAACTGAGGCTAGGAAGGAGACACAAGTGAAATATGTCAAAAAAGTTGACTGCTGTGAGAAGATCACAAAATATCATCCCAAAAGATTAAGGAAGAAAGGATATGGCTAGCTCAGTTGACAAGATGGGTAGCCATATTTTTCTGGGTCATGAGAATATGGGACACAAACCTGAAAACATTAAGACCAGCACCACACCCTCATCTAGATCTTCCATTTCTAATTTTATTTCAGAACTGCTAGCTGTTCACATGACTTATTTTCTTGTGAGGTAAGAGTTTAGCTTTCAGAAAAGCTGTTTAGCTGCAAAAAGTAAGAGAATGATAACTAAATTTTCCAGTTGATATTTGATCTAATTGTATGAGTTGTTTACAATGTGAAATGGAAGACATTTCCAAAAGACAAAAAGAAGCTTTGATGTTCATTTAAAATTAAAAAAAGTAAACTCTGAAGATTTTTGGGGGCATTGTTATTTTGAGAAAAGAATAAAAAAGAATCTACAGGAGATTTTTTTTTTTAGAATAAATCAGGTAGAGAATGTAATTTGCAAATAAAAGAAACTATGCAAGAACACTGGAGCCATAAGTCCATGAGTTATTGTATCTGACATATTTTGTGCTGCCCTTATTTTCCAAGGGGAGAAATAGTAACACAGCTCTTCCTTTCATTTGTACCACTTCAGTGAGGAACTTTAAGCTGTGGACTTTTGCAGAATAACACACATTTTCAACTGGGCAGACAGATTGCATGGGCAGAGCACTTCTGTCCATGTAGTTTATATGAGACTGGAATTTATTAGCACAGTGTTTTTAAAGTTCAATAAAATGCAGCACTTAGATCTCTCTGGGGATCTGTATTATGTAGAGTGTTGCGACTTAAAAAGAAGTGCTGTCATATTGTACTGTACCACCCAACTTGCAAGAGAAACCACGTTTAGGTACTTAAAGGAAGTACTTTGGTATCTGTCCTTGTTCCCCAGCAGACCAAACGTGCAGCAAGGCTGAAAGAGAGCTCTTCCTCAGAAGAAAATAGCAGAGCAATCCACCTGCCTGAAAAGCTTGGCATTCCCCTGCCAAGTGGTGAATGTCCTCTTCTCAAAGAGTGCAGGGGAGAAGGAAATAACACAGGTAACTTCTCTCTGCTGGCAGCACTTCAGCTCCCCGGAGGTAGATCTACACAATGAATGAGAACTGTCCTGAATTTCCTTCTCACCTCAGGGGTTTATTATCTGGGTGGCTTTCCCCAGTCCACTGCTAGGTGTGCTGCTAGAAGCTGTATCCCACTGCTGGCTTCTCTGTCAGTCTGTGGGGCTCTGTGACTAACTGGTGGCACATTCCTTCTTTTCTCTGCATTAGGAATAAAATCTCCCTGGATGAACTGCCCATGTGCAAAAACACAGTTGAGCCTTTGAGCCACTTTAGATTGCAGTGCTATTGCTTCTACTGGAATGACATTCATGCATTGGAGAATTGTTTAAGAGGTGCACAATTTATCTGTCCTGAATGAATCAGTTTTGTACTCAGAACTGGTCTTCCAAAGTGTTGTGGTGATTCCGCTTTCCTTTCTACCTTTCTGCTTTTAGCTTTACCTGAATAGAAGTAAGCTATTATTAGCAAAGTGAAAGTTATGTTTGGAGAATACTAGTCTAAAGAATTTCACTGAGTATAAAAAAATAGGGATGCTTTTCAGAGAAAATCTATTTTTGAGGTAGTTCTTGCACTGTAATCGCCCTGAAATAGGTAGAACTTACTACTGTTGCAAATTCTGTTTGAAGATCAAAAATTATTTTTGGTTGAAAGCAAAAGTTTTTTCCTTTATAAGTATTGAGGTGGTTAGTTGAACTGTTCCTCTTTGTGAAGATGGAATAGTTTCATTTTTTACAGTTTTGCTACTATGACATTTTAATATAAATACATGTATACATATGTGTATATATATATATACATATATGTGTGTTAGTGGCTGACCTTGATGAAATGGAGCTGTAACCAAGAGGTTATTCAGGTTTGCTTTGCTTCAGCTGTGTCTACTGCGGTAGTTTTGGCTTTACTTTTTGATGAAGATGCTAAAGAAATAAGATAATAGCTTATTTTCTTATTAAAGTCGTAGTGGAAGAAATGAACTTTCTCCTCATTTACCTCCTCCCTGAGAAACTGAATATTCCTATATAAAGTTCTCAGCAGGAAATTGTTTATAAAACTCTGTCCTGGACCCTAGTTTTTATTTGTTAAGGAACCCTGGAGTTTTCACTTGACTTTAGATCTGTCTCACTTCCTACTCTTCCTCTTCCTCACCTATGTTACTGAGTTCTCCAAGTAGAGAATATTTGCCAGCATGCAGTGTATATCTAGCATATATTAGAGTCCTAATTAGTGTGGTTCTTGCATTTTCCTTTGACAAATATCTGTCAGAAAAAAGGCACTGGTTTTATTTCATTGGTGACTATATGACTGTTTTTGTGTTATTACAGGCTGTGATTCATTCTTGACAAATTTAGCTGTGGCAAGTAAAGAGAAGGCATGCATATGTGCCTACATAAGTTCATCCTCCGAAACTTTTGAGCCCTAATAGCTGAAGCCACTGGAAATTAAGGAATCCAATCCTTTTAGTGAAGCCTAAGTTAGAGAGTGGATTTACTGTAGGGGAATTCTAGTAATCCCACTTTTGAAAATATCTGTATTAGGATTCTAGTTTTGTTGCATGCATTGATGAATGAGCCAGTAGTTTTTCTGTTGTTACAGCTCTGTGGAGAGCACAGAACATCAAAGAACACAAAGTGTTTTATATGAATTCCTTCTTCTGTCTCTGTCAACTCCAGAAGATTAGGAGCATAAGAGGTATGAGGACATTTTGTCTACTATACTGCAAGCCCAATCATCCAGTTATGCTGTTGTAAGTCTTCAAACTCCTGTGCAGTGTCAAGTGCTGGCCCTCATAAGATACTGGGTATGAAGGGCAATGGCTACATAACTTTTATCTTAAATTCCTCTTAATATCTCTACCGGGGTAGAGTGGCCAAATAAAATCAATAACATGGTATAGTGACAGCACAGCAATATTTTTGTGCTCAGTTGAACTTTAACTGCCATCGATGTATGAACATGTTATATAATAACACCTGTTCAAGGATGAATGAGTAGGTCTCACTCAATAGATTCAATGTTTTATTAATATATTTGGAAATGAATTATATATTCAGAATGTAAACACAGAATAACCATAAAGATTGTACAATTAAGATGTAAGCATGTCAGGAAGCAAAAATAAAGATAAGAATTCAGTTTAGTGCAAACATATCCATAAGGAAGTGAAATCTTAATATGTGAAGCATCAGGTAACCTTAATAGTATGTGGCTTTACCAGCTGTTCCTTTAATTACAACAGGGGATATAGCATACATTAATTGTAAGGTTTTAATCATCTAACTAGAGAAACAGAAAACACTATGGACGTGACTATATTTATACAGAATCAAAAATGAAATTGTCTCAAACTTATTTAACCTTCCCTTCTCTGCCAACAGCAACAATAACAGAAAATCATCTGTGTCCTGAGGTTAAATACTCAGTTTTTCAGCCTGAAATGTGAATGTTTTGGCAGTGCAGAAAGTCTATTAAAGGAGAAGTTTTGTTTGAGATTATTTTGGAACCAGAGCTATTTGGAGCTCTATTAGGCCCCATTATAATGGAGGAGTGTGGGCAGATGTTCAAAAGCAACAAGGTTGCCACATCTTACTAGGGTATTGCTCATCAGCCGAGCAATGATAACTGGATGGTTGCACAAACTTACCCTCCTGGTTGTAAAATAAAACGTATTAGCTTAAATAATGAGTCATTAAACCAAAGTAACTCATTGCCTTTGCTTGTATGCCCATAATCACAGACTGCACTAGAGCTGAAGTTTTAATGCCAGGTACTATGGGTAAGTTTTGAAGTGATTTTGGAGCAATTTAGCATCCAAAGCCCTGCTTTCAAAGGTGGCATGGGGGTTTCCTGGCTCACAACTTTAGCTCTCCCCAACTGTGTCCCACATCATGTTTGAAAAGAGGATCTTGTTTTTCTCAAAAGGGAACTCAAGTCACTCAGGCCAGGAAGAAAGTGATGAGAAAAAGCCCTGAGGTTGCTTGCAGGGAAGGGAAGAAGTGGAGGAAATGACGCAAAGGATCCTGACCAACTTGTGTGGTTGGTGAACTTTGTGGAAAGACCTGGGGAGTCTCCAGTTTCTCATTCAAGGGAGAAATTCACCCAACATTTCCCCTGCTTTGTTATACCACAGCTTTGGTTTCTAAATCATTCAGACACTTTGGAAAATGCTGTCCTAAATGTCCACTCCTACTCATTAAAATCAGTGGGTATCAAAGATTTTTGGTGGGAATGGCAGAGAGGGCCTTTACGAAGTTGCACTCCCCTTGCTTGTGACATGAACAGAGCCTGTTGTGTGAATGTGGTGTTGTGTTCATTCCAGGACCATCTATTATTCTCTGGGTAACAGAAAATACCATTTATTTCCATTTATGCAGACCATAAATCAACATGATATTAGCAGCATGTGATCTAATGCTGCTCAGTGTGCATCAGCATGAGAAGAACAAATCTGTTCAAAGTTTTGGAACACTTAAATGTCCCTTTTTCACTCCTTTTTTCTCCTACCCATTGTTTAAAACCCATTTAAATAAGACCTTCTACAATCATTACAGGGTGGGCTTTTTCTCTCTGGGGAAGAAGCAGCATTGCTGGAAACTGTTCTCTTCTAGTTTGCAGGGGAGGAAACTTTTTAACATCTTCCTGGTTTTCTATTATCAGGAGGACAAGCATGTTGCAAATCAACCTCCCAGATGTGGCAAAAAACGATGACATTTAATAACAAACCACTGTATCCAGATTGGGAGGTTTTCAGTTATATCCTGGTTTTAATACTGTGAATCCATCTATTATAAAACAGGAGAAAATAATGTCTTGTCATTGGTGTCATTCATTGATTACTAGCTGCTGTTGCTTAAACAGAGACATATCTGGATGCCTATGAGACAAAGGAGCTAAAGTGAACACCCCAGTACTTGTAAGGTGGCATAATACCTGCTTCAGGTTGTACATACCAGATGGCTCCAGTGACCTCCAGTGAGAATTCTACTGCCATCTCAAAGTTAGCAGGCTTTGTGGAGGTGCAGGATGATTTGCTCTTGATTTAATGTTGGAAATAGCACAGAGTTTTGAAGGAAATCTACTTAAAACCTTAACTGAAGAATAAGAAGGTTCATAGTGCATGCCCAGAGGGACAATGGGGAGGAAAGAACAACATCTTGTAGATATCTGCATTGGCAGGGTGTCATAGTGTATGTAATTCTTCAGCAAAGCCTTTGACACTGTCTCCCATAATATTCTCCTGAAAAAGCTGGCAGCCCACAGCTTGGACAGGTGCACTCTCTGCTGTGTTAAGAGCTGGCTGGATGGCTGGGCCCAGAGAGTGCTGGTGAATGGGGCTGTGTCCAGCTGGCGGCTGGTCACCAGTGGTGCCCCCCAGGGGTCAGTCTTGGGCCCAGTCCTGTTTAATATCTTTACTGATGATTTAGATGTGGGGATTGAGTCCATCATTACCAAATTTGCAGATGACACCATGCTGGGAGGGAGTGTCAACCTGCTGGAAGGCAGGAGGGCTCTGCAGAGGGACCTGTATAGGCTGGGGAGTTGGGCCAATTCCAACAGGATGAGGTTCAACAAGGCCAAGTGCCGGGTCCTGCAGTTTGGCCACAACAACCCCATGCAGCACTACAGGCTGGGGACAGAGTGGCTGGACAGTGGCCAGGCAGAAAGGGGCCTGGGAGTTTGTATTGACAGGAGGCTGGACATGAGCCAACAGTGTGCCCAGGTGGCCAAGAAGGACAATGGCATCCTGGCCTGTATTAAGAATAGTGTGGCAAACAGGATGAGGGAAGTGATCCTTCCACTGTACTCAGCGCTGGTGAGGCCACACCTTGAGTATTCTGTCCGTTCTGGGCTTCTCAGTTCAGGAAAGATATTGAGGTGCTGGAACAGGTCCAGAGAAGGGCAACAAGGCTGGTGAACGGACTTGAGCACAAGTCCTATAAAGAGAGACTGAGGGAGCTGTGGTTGTTTAGTCTGGAGGAGGCTCAGGGGTGACCTCATCACTCTCTACATCTACCTGAAAGGAGATTGTAGCCAGGTCTTTTCTCCCAGGCAACCAGCAATAGGACAAGAGGGCATGGGCTTAAGCTGTGCCAGGGAAGGTTTAGGTTGGATATTAGGATGAAATCCTTCACAGAGAAAGTAATCAGGCATTGGAATGGCCTGCCTAGCGAGGTGGTGGATTCACTGTCCCTGGAGGTTTTTAAGATGAGACTGGATGTGGCACTTAGTGCCATGATCTAGTAATCACAGTGATGTTAGATCAAGAGTTGGACTTGATGATCTCGGAGGTCTCTTCCAACCCAGTTGATTCTGTGATTCTTTTTCCATGGTATGGTGAGTTAGAAGAGTGCTATCAACAATTCACAAATTGCCCTACACAGTGGAGGTTATGTGATACACTTAATGTCTCAAAAAGACTCCAGCAGAAGAACTGAACCAGAAGTTCCTCAGTTCTCTCAGAGCAGCTTAATCGCTTGATCATTCTTCATTTCTGGAGGGGATGGGTAATGCTACACACTTTTTTTGCAGCATTCATGTGCCTTACAAAACCATTCTGTCAAGTGAACTTAAAAAATTGGTTTTTTGACTGCTTTCAGGTGGATGATGATAACAACAGATACTGGCCACAGAGATTAAGGAGTCTCCCTCACTGGTGATAATAAAAAAACCCATCTAAACACTGTCATGGTTTAGGAATGGTATTCTCTCGTTTAGTCTTCTCACGGAAACCACTCCAATCCACACCTCTTGCTGCCTCCACCCCCTCCTCCCTTCTTATCCCTTCACCCTTTAGCAGGATGAGAGGAAAATTGGGGAATAAAAGGTAAAGATCATGGGTTGAAGTAAGAACAATTTACTGAAAAGAACAATGAGCTAAGAAAAATGAACAGTAACAGCAACAACACTAATGACAGTGGGAAAAAGAAAAGAAACATTACTGCTCATGGTAGAACACCCCAACAACAGACAATACCTGACTGCTCCCTCTGCCATCCTACCCCCACCGCTCCCTCCAGCTCAGAACCAGGGCCACCTCACTACTCCAAAAGAAATCCATTCTCCTCAAAAGGACTTCCTTCCCCCCACCCCTAGTAATGACATGAGGTGGTATAGAACAACCTGCAGTTCCTGGCCATGCCCCCTCCTGGCTACTTCAAAAATTAACCTTGTCCTGGCTGGAACAAGGACAAATACCAAACTGTGCAATGTGCTCTAGGATGACCTTGCTTGAGCAGGAAGGTTGGACCAGAAGACGCACTACGGTGCCTTTGACATTCTGTGATCCTATGATAGTCAAGTATTTAACAGTAGATAAAATTGGTGTTTATTATTGATCTTTATCTGAACTTGAGAGTGCCTGTAAAAAAACAACTCCTGATGTTCCAGGAGCTGTACACATGATGAGGTGACTTTCAAAATATACAAGTGCATACATTTAGTGCAGTCCCTAAATAGGCTTCCTTAATCTCACTGAAATGCAGTTTATCAAGGCAACCTAAAAAGAGTTCTACTGTCCTTTAATTCTGCCTAATAAAATCCACTTTATTTCTCTGGTAGTGCGCTCTATTTCATTCCATAGCATTCTTTAATATTCACAGCAGGGTGAGGGGTTCATATCGTTGTTTCAGCTAATTGGTACTGCAATAAAAGAACATAAGACATAAAAAGATCCTAGAGGAGAATGTTATAAAAAGTCCATCAGGGCAAAGTCTCTTCTCTAAATGGGCATGCCTCGTACAGAACACCTGTAGCCTTTAATTTAGAGCCTTTCTGGCTCCTCTGGGGTGTTCCTAGGGGAGATTTAAAACATCCTCATCACACTTGGCTGTGGGCAAGTTTTCCTCCATATAGTTGGTGCACACTAAATGGAGCTAAATAGATATTTTGTGATTTTATGGGACACATGGTCCTGAGTTTTTACCTCTTCTTTCCTGTTAGATTTTCTGAACTGATCCCACAGGAAAAAGAGCATTGAAAATCTTAATTTATTTATTTTTTAATTATTAATTTATTTTATTTTTTAATTAAAAATTATTAATTTATTTTTTAATCTGGTTGCTGTGTGTTTCTGAAAGGCATCAGACTCCAATAGCAAGAAGGTTGGCTAAAACCAGTCAATTCTTCATGATTCTTCTATCCTTTCAAGTGCTGGGCTTCCAAATAGCCATAAGACTTTCCCTAATATTTCCAAGTACAAACATCTTGTCTGGCAAGGGTCTGAGAATTCTGGAAATGTATGTGTCATTTTCTTGGGTTCTTTCTTTGCCCACAGAATCACAGAATATGCCTGGTTGGAAGGGACCCACATGGATCATCGAGTTCAACTCCTGGCTCTGCACAGGTCCATCCCCAAGAGTCACACCATGTGCCTGAGAGCATCATCCAAACACTTCTTGAACTCTGTCAGTTTGGTGCTGTGACCACTTCCCTGGGGAGCCTGTTCCAGCACCCAGCCACCCTCTGGCTTTTCCCGCCATTCAGCCTAAACCTTCCCTGACACAACTTCACACCATTCCCTCGGGTTCTATTACTGGTCACCACAGAGAAACAGCAGTGTCTACACCTCCTCATTCCTTACCAAGGAAGTTGTAGACTACACTGAGGTGTCCTCTCAGTGTCCTCTTCTTCAGGCTGAACAGACTGAGTGCCCTCAGCCATTCTTCATACGGCTTCCCCTCAAGGCCCTTCACCAGCTTTGTTGCCCTCCTTTGGATGCTCTCCAATAGCTTAATATCTTTCCTATATTGCAGTGCCCAGAACTGCAGACAATATTCAAGGTGAGGCTGCCCCACTGCAGAGCAGAGCGGGACAATCCCCTTCCTCAACTGGCTGGCGATGCTTTGCCTGATGCCCCCCAGGACACAGTTGGTCCTCCTGGCTGCCAGGGCACTGCTGACTCATGTTCAACTTGCCATTGACCAGGACCCCCAGGTCCCTTTCCATGGCACTGCTTTCCAGCATTTCATTCCCCAGTCTGTACATACATCCAGGGTTGCCTCATCCCAAGTGCAGAATCCAACACTATCCCTTGTTGAATTTCACATGGTTGGAACTCCACTAGTGACAGGTCGCCAGTCTGATGTCACCCCATTCACTACCACACTCTGTCCAGAAGGATACTCTGAGAAACAGTATCTAAAGCTTTCCTGAAATCCAAAAAGATTACATCAACTGGCTTGCCTTGATCAACTAGGTGGCTTGCCTTGTCATAAAAGGAAATCATGTTGGATAAGCAGGTCTTTCCTCTCATGAAGTTGTGCTAGCTGTGACCAGTGACTGTGTTGTCTTTCAGGTGTTTTTCAATACCCCCCAGAATAATTTTCTCCGTAATTTTACCAGGTAGTGAAGTGGGACTGACAAGCCTGTAGTTTTTGAGGTCCTCTTTCTTGCCTTTCTTGAAAATTAGGACAATGTCCCCAGTTTCTAGTCAGCTGGGACCTTTCTCAATTCCCAAGACCACCTGAAAATCAAGAAAGGTTTTGTGATGACTTCATCCAGCTCTTTGAGGATGCTTGGACGAATCCCATCAGGCCCCATGGATTTGTAGGGAATGTGGATTATAATATTTGAAGCATATATTAACTGTTGTAGGGTATTTTGATCTGCATTTGTAATGAGGGAAATGTGAATAGCTAATGGCAGCTGACTAATCACCTCAGAGTCTGGAGATGACTCGCTCTGCTGCCTCTGTGCAGCTCTCACTGCTCTCCCCAAAGGACAGGAATGAATCAGCTCTGGGAGGATGTGCACCATCTTTTCTGTCACAAAGCCTTCACTCCCCATTTTGTTACCAAACTGATGCAAAATGACATCTCAAAAGCTGCCTCAAATGTATTCTTGCTCCTGATAGATGCAAGCATGGCAACAGGTCCTTTTTAGGAAATGGTGAGAGATAAACTTCCTTGAATTGGTGGTAATCAAGGACAAGTAACAATATGTTTTACACATGTGAAGCTGGACTGTGAGACTTTCTTTTCCAGGATATTTTTCAGGCCAAATGTTTAACAAACTCAGGAAAGACTAGATATTTATGTGGATAAGAAGGTCATTCTGAGCTGCAGTAGAATCAGCATGAAAATAACACAGGCTGGACATAATTCACAAGACAAAGCAATTTATAATGGAATTAAGGTTTTAAACTTTGTGGGAATCGAGTTTTCTGTGTGTGCCGGGGATTTTGTCACATCATCTTGCAAAAGAGAGCACTGACTGCTGTTTTGCATCATTGCACTAGTCTGACAGTTGTTTCTATGCTTTCATACCTTTAAACTTTGTGTGCTGAAGAAAGTAGTTTTACAGGCATCCAAAAGAGCTCAGATACCAAAAAGCTCTTGTGTAGACATGACAAACATATGACTCAAATTATGCACTTGAAATTTACAGTAAGCATCAGATATCTGTTGCGATCTGGCACACGGTTGGAGGGGAAAGTGGGCAGAAGGAGTTATGGAGCAACAGTTGTGGAATAAAGACGTTATTCCTGAGAGCCCTTTAACAGCTTTTCTGCTAAAGAAAATTGCTGGTGTGAAAATCAAATGGTAAATCTTGTAAAATGGTAATAACGACATCACTCTGTTGTCTATAAAAAGATACATATATTGCTCATATTAAGGGCTTACCCCTTGTGTTCTTAAAATCAGAGACAAGCAGTGTATGGAAATAGTAGTAAAAACTCCCATAACTGCTGATATCAGTAGCATAAATATAACTACATATCTTTTTGAAATGAGCAGGATGTAAGAATGAACATGGCAGTTGGGACAAAACTGATTTTGTTACAGAACAATGAAAGAAAAACACTTCTTGAATGATGCAATCATTTGTGCTCTGTGAAGGGATACCTCTCAACATTTAGGAATTCATTTGCTAAATATTTTACTATTCATTTATGCTCAACAGACTTCAAACAGGCAAAAAAACCCAGATATAGTATAGAACCTGAAAATATTACAATGAGTGGGGTGGAGGGCTAGGAAGAGAAGGAAATGGAAATGGGATGTCGGTGTTCCTTGGCTTCAGCAGAGGAAGGATGGGGAGGGTGAGGCAGACCTTAGGCTAGAAGTGTGACTCCAGTGTGTGTTTGTGCCTAGAGACAGAGCAGGAAGGCAGGCTTAGCCCTGAAGAGCTGAAGACTTAGACTTTGAGAAAATACAGTCTTCCTAAAGGGAATTTTAAGAAAAAATCAGCAATAGTAATGCCCAAGACACTGAGTTAGGTAGTTTTGGTAGGTCTTTTAGCATGTAGAAGAGACCCATATCTGAACCTCTTTTTGGGGTGTTCAAATACTACATGTGATTAGCTGCACTTACTTAATTCTGTTTGTTGCTACAGTATCTCCAGACTCTTTGAAACTAAATTGTAATCCTAAACTTCACTCTAAACCTCAGTTTTTCATACCTGTCACAAAAATTGGGCTGTGTGTATCTTGACCTCTGTACCTTGCCCTGCTGCACTGGGCCTGGCGTGAAGCAGCTATACATGGCTCCTACCCACCATGTGCTTGCCAGTCATGGACCTTCTCGGTAAGCTCAAGGTTCTCATTTGCTTCCTAATAATCAATAACTGCTGGGGAGCAGACGGAAAGCCTGCTTAGGATGGGTTAGCAACTGCCATGAAACTACCTGTGAACTGCATTTGGACCATTAAAGACCCTTTGTCCAGAATTCCTGAAGATATTTCCAGAGCTGAAGAAGTAAAAATGTGTGTTAAAGCCTCCTTTGTATTCTGTGATAAAAGCTTGTAAGAATCCATTTGTTAGTGCACAACCTAACAAAAGATGCTTTTAAGTAAGAAAGGGTGCAAGTAAGAATCCATTTCTTAGTATATAACCTAACAAAAGGTGCTTTTTAAAGGCAAGGAAATACAATAATGCAGGAAACACCACAAGCTGTGATCATAATCTAGTTTCGTTTTGCCTTTGCACACAACTGTTTTTCCTCCAAGTTCAAACTTTGGCATTTCCTAGTTGTGGACTTTAGAGTCAAACTTTGCTAGTGTGAACCTATCTCTATTTTGAGATATTTATGGTGATGTTGAAATCTTACTGTACTAGTGAATGAACGGTAGTGCATTTTGCAGGAATAATGAAATCTCAGCAACATGAGACCTCAATAAAGCACATTGTTGCTAAATCTTTGCTGACTGCTGTTTTTACGTGTGAATTATAAGGTGTGCGGATAAGCAAAGTGCGAATTAATGAGGTTTTGCTGTGCTGAAATGAAACTGTGGTGGGACATGAGCTAAGAAATATGGTGTTACTTAGTATTTTGTATTCAAGAAATTATGTTTTTTGAGCAGCTGCCAGTCAGACCATGGGTGGCTACACTGAGAGCATCTTTGAAACTGTATTTTTTATGTATATTCCTGTGGGAGATTTTTATCCATCAGTTTTATTTCCATTAACCAAAGAGAACAAACTAAACCTGTATTAAAGCCTAGGAGGAACAGACCCACGAGCAGGAAACTTTCAAGGAACCTTTATCTGCTTGGAGTGTTCAGCTAAAGAGACTGTAGAGAAGACATACTCCCTTTCCCACTTTTCTTCTGTGGTTTGTCATGGAGGGTCACCTGTATTCCCCTCACTGCTCAGCCACCAGTGCTGCAGGATAGACATGAATCTATTGTGTGAGGCAATCTGACCTGCAATTTGCTCAGCACCTTCTTAGCTGACACTGGGATACACTGCATTTGTCAGGCTTGAAGGTGATGGAAGAGCCCAGCTCACAATCATGAATCTACTGAGCTTCTGCCTGTGTGAGAGGCTGTGTGCAGGGCTTAACCTCTGGATGGAAAAGCTCCTTCTTGGTGAAGTAAGGTTTAGTAAGAAGTTATGGGTGCTGTTGCACCCATATAGCTTGGAGGTGGATTTCCAGGATAGCTGTCCCCCTGCCTACTCCTCCAGGCTTTTTGTATTGCTAATGCTGACTGGGGTGTCTGATAGCTGCTGTAGTCCCAGCTTCATTGCAACCGCTTTCTCTTGTGGGCAGAGAATTCAGAGGAAATCCAGTGCCAGGTCATGAACAGCTTTTGCACCCTACCTCTCTCCATCCTCTGTTCACTGTTCAGCCTCATCCAGCCTCTCTTTACCAGTGGCAAAGCTAGTCATCATGTTAGTCTGCCAATCCTCCATTGCTGTCCTTAGTACTTCATCACCTGGAGACATCTGTCTGAGCTGGTGTTGAAGCTTGTAGATTCACTTGGCACAGAAATCTCTGCATCCTACAAGCAATCTGCAGCTTCTTTCTTCCAGACTGTGTATGCAGAATGAAACAGCGCCAGAAGCAGAGTAGCTGAAGTGCATCGGCGCTTGCTTAAATACGTTGGCTTAACTTTTATTTACTTATTGCTTCTTTACAGTGGGACAACACATCACAGTTGGAATTTTAGGTGAAGTGGGGCATGAAGCGTGTTATAGGAGATGACATAAATGCTTCTGTAGAAGAACATGGGCTGGAGGATCATTCCCTCCCCAGCAGATCTTGTGGAGGAACTGCTTACTAGTTAAAAGTTTTCCCTCATCATACTTTTCATCACTGCTCACAATATAGTGAGCCTTTGTGCAGAACCTGTGATCTTTTTTACTAACTAGCTATTTTCTCTGTGTTCTCATAAACCATTTTACAGGATATAGATGTACAAGTAAAGCTTTAAGGGAGTCATATACCATTTTACTTGTGTGTTTCTTTGGTTGGACGTGAGCTGAAGGACAGTGTGACAAAGGGCTGAGGAAGTGCTGACAGCTTGTCCATCCTGTACAAGCATCCCTGAGAAGATGAGTGATTGCCAGCCATGGAATTGCCTTTTTGTACTCTTCTCCCCCTTCCACAAAGTGCACATGCACACACATGCACAGGCATGCACTTCCACAATAAATCCTTCAAACTTCATTTGGAAAGCAATTTCTCTGAGTATTTCTGTCTGAGGGTTCTTGCTTTCGATGGAAGCAAAAGGCTGGAGGAGGCTTGGATCTGGAGGGGAAATGGGACAATGTGAATGGCCTGGCGTCTATGTCAGTATCAATGGGTGGCTCAACAGTTCACCTGGCATATGTCTTTGACTGCTGGAGTAAGTGTGCAAGCAGATTAGCTTTTGCATAAGTTTTCACTGGAATAAATGCTATTTTTGAATAAATGATCTCTTCTCTTTGTTTCCCCTTTTGATCTTCTGTTTTGCTTCCTCAGCAGACTGTGTAGAATCAGTTCTGGGTTTCCTACCTGGTTTCCTGTTTTCCTATGTAGACATGATATTACCTTCTGGGTGAGGCTATTTGGCTTTAAGATAAACATAAAAGACTAGATGTTTTTAGGACTTAATTAGGTTAGGCATAGCACAGTTTGTTGGTTGTATCTGCCACAGGTTTTGAAGTTTAGCTTATTCTAGGCAACATCCAAAATAATTCTTTACCTCAAAACTGAACTGTATCTATTTGTCTCAAACAGTGCGTGGCCTTTTCTCAATGGTTGACTCTTTTGCTACATTGGTGAGTGCCACTTTCTCTGGATGTGGACTTTGGGTGAAGCAGTAGTTTTTGAAAGCAATTTCACAGTGAGTACGATCGGGTCAAAGAGAGTACTATGCTAAAATGCAATTTTCCTTTCACACCACTTCTACTCCACATTCCCACCCCATTCCATCGTGTCTCATGATGTGAGCACTCTTTTTTTTTTCAAGCTTCTTCTGTGCACTAGATAGCCGACAGAGCATTTCACACTCACTTCGGCTGCCATCAGTCTGTACACTCATAAAGCTGGCCATATGCTGTAGCAGATTGAGAACAAGACCATTCCTGTGCATTTCCAATCTGAACATCAGCCAGTGCTTGAAATACCAGAAACTTCTTGGGAAAGATTATTACCATTTTCCTTCTAAAATTTCCTACCCCAAACTATGAATGAGTTGGTACACAGCCCATCAGTCTTTTTTCCATCCCTTGTCAGGTCTTTCTCCTCATGGTACTGCACTTGTGTTGCAGAGTCCCCTCTTTGGTGGTGCGCTCCCCCTGTAGCAGGTAGCACCTAGATAGGTAGAGATACAATTGACAGAAGTTGCAGGATGAAGCACATGTGGTCTCATGATATCCCAGAGCAATGAAACAGCTGCAGAGGTTGCCAGCCTGGCAGCACTAAATTACTCCTAATTAATTTTACGGAACTGCAACAGCAACAGTGAACTTCTCATACAGTTCTCCTCCTCAAAGGCCTCAGCTGACATGCTGTAGACAATGCTAATCAGGCATCAAAAGGCATGAGACAAAGCTGTAGAGCTTTACCAGGGCCAGCACTTTCAAACAAACATGACTCACCTGTCAAGCATGGCTCTCAGCCTGTGCAAAATCCTTCTGAGGGAAGCAGAAGAAACACCACTTTGGAGACATTTAAAGAGGTCCCTGGAGACATTTATAACTAGACTGGACAAAGCAGTAGAAAGTGTACTGCAGGGAACAATCCTGCACTGGCAAGGGGTTTTGGTCTAAATGAACTAATAGGTATTTTCTGCCTCAAATTTCTATGATTTTATGACTGGTAATAACTTCTAACTTCAGAGGATTTAGATGGCAGGCATGGGCATGCATTATTTACAGCTGAACCTAATGTAACTGCTATGGTATGGAGTGTATAAGCAGCAGTGGTGGGTGGGGACTGGGCAGGTAAATGTCAAGAGGAAAGCATGGGATTAGGCAGCAGTGATAGAGCTGGGATAATGAGAGTAATTTTATTTGCAAAAGGGGTACTTCTATATACAAGAGATATGTGAGAGTTCTAACTTCCACAGGTACCTTTTGATATATTTTACACTAATTTGCTAACTTCTTGACTTTTTAAATTTTTTCAGACATTGGCAGTGGTTATTTTTAAGACATATGCAAGAGGACATTTAATTTTACTTTGTTTGAGAGAATGTTTAAGGGCTTCCTCTGATAGAGGCCAAGCTCCCACAGCTCTTAAGCTCATTGTGCATATTTAGGAAGATCTTCAAGTTAAATAGAAACTGCTGTACCAAATTGTGACCTACTGATGATGCTGTGGACAAACCAGCTTGTAAATGCACTTAGAGAATGGTTTTCTCCTCTGTGCTTGCCTGCTCACTTGTTATCAGCCATTTTTGACATTTGCAAGTAATTTCCTCCCTGATGCACTCATGGAGCAGGGTTATTTATGAACTCTTCTTTCCTTTGTGTCCAGGAGTTCAGGAAAGGGGGACTGACACAAAGAAGGAAATCTGCATGTTGGTGCAGATGCACGCATGGTCTGAGGGATGTGCCCTGACTTTGTGATTATGTGGCCATAACAATTACATAGCTTATTTAATCAAGTAGCATCCACTCTGATGTCTTAATTTTCTTCATTTAAAAAAAAGAAAAAAAAAGAAAAAAAGACATCAGTAATTATCAGCTAAACGTGGAGCTAATTACTGTGACTTTGAGGTTCTGTTTTTTGCTTCCTCACTTTTATGTTATCCCTTTAAATGCTTCTTCTCAAAACGCTCTTTTTATACATGTGTGGAACTGTGAAACTTTGGAATAGCTAAACTGAAAAGGGAAGCATTTTGATTTCTTGCTTGTTTGGGTTCACATTCACTGAGACATTCTAGAACAAGGATCCTGAAAATGTAGCAGGATTAACTTGATGTATTCTTCTTCGCTTTCCCCCTTTTTCTTTGTAAGGGAAAGGAGTGTGGGATCAGGATTTCATGGATGGGACTGGAACTCTGGGGGCATAGAGTCTAGCCCTTACTCTACCGTGAACTTGGGTAAGTCATTTAACATCTATCTGTCTTAGTTTCTCTTCCTGGAAAAAAAAATAATTGCAATCTTCTTCAGGCAATTGATGTGATGCTTAATTTGTGTGTGTAAAAGTGCTTATAAATCCTTAAATTAAGAGTGAAACAGAATAATAAGTAACCATTAATACCAGTCTCACCAGAATAGGTGTGTTAGCTTACTCCTAGAATTCACTGAAATGTTGGATTTTCCATATGTTGCAGTTTGACTGAACAACCAATCCTCCTCTCTTTCCCTATAGCTTCATTAAACTGTTCTAAGAGAGAAGAACAAAGAATCAATTGAAATATGTAAGACTGGAAAGTTTAACATACTACAGCACTTAACTACAGTCTGCAGAATATTTAAAGTGTGGTTCCACTCTGAAGCTGGCAAGCTGAGGCAATACCTATCTGGAGCATTAAAGCCATTGGATGTTGCATTTTATTCTGTAGAAACCGAATTTGCAACACTTTATTTTTATTGCCCCTCTGTGACTTTTGTATGAGATTTTTTCAGCTGACAAATAAAAGGAGGTAGGTGCCCTAATGTCAGCTGTTACAGCTTGTCCTGAGACCCCAAGTGTGAGCTGAGTCTGTTCTTTACATTGACAGTAACAGTAGAAGTTCTGATATTTGTGTTCATTCCTTTCCCAGAGCTTTTCTACTTACTTGTCTTCAAATGCAGTTCTTCTTCTGACCAGCTTCATTGAATCTGCAAAAGGGTAAATGAACATAGCATAGTAAACATTGTGTGAATGAGACATAAGTAGAAGTTGTATTAAAAAGTGCCTGTTTCTGGTCAGAACAAACAGAAACCCTGGGATCCTGCCTTTCCTTTTGCAACAGAAATATGCAATTTGTATTGTTACGTTTTGCCCTACAGGTTTAACGTAAGTGTTGTACTTCTGCTTTTTACTACTCATTTCAATTTTATCTGAATTTTGTCCCATTCATCTGTGGGGCTGCTACCTTTGTGTTTTTATTGTTTGTAGTTCATAATCCCTCCTAGAGATTTTGCCTACAAAAAAAGGACCTGACACACCTGTGATGGGGAAATGCTGAGTTTCAGTCAGTCTTCTCATGTGTTTTCATTGTTCAGCTACTGTTACATATAGGCAACAGCACTGGAAGGGGCACATTCATAAAAGCTATTAGAATAATTCTCTTATTGCCTTTTCTTTCTTTTCTTCTTAGTTTGTACAGTTTGGAAATCATTATAAGCTGCTCTACATGTTTATATACCTACACATTCACATTTTTTATTGGATACATAAAACCTTTCTCCCCTATGTGCATGAATCCATAAAAGCAGCATAAGGAGTGGAAAACATGACAGGTCTGGAGAATTTATGCATGTAAGAATGCTGCAGCCTGAGAGAGGGAAAGAATATACAAATTCTTCCTTCTCCAGACATTCCACCTCTTCAGCAATCTCGATTGGAGCACTCACAAGAATTGTGTGACAGCTCCTTTTCTGCTGTCATTCTCCAAATAGTCAACCCCATCCTCTGCCACATGATGTGTTCATCTTGGCCACCTACCCACCTCTTCAATATTATTATCTCTGTCATAATTTATACTGTAAAATTAAAACACTTCAATCAAAGAATGGACACAGTGATATTGAACACATTTTGACATCTGTACCCAGAGCAGCCCAAAACATATATTTTCTCTTTTCCTTGAAAATTATGTGGAACTCTTTTTGTCTTTTTTTTTTTTTGTAATTATTATTCCAGTTGACAATAACTTACAAGACGCAGTTGTCAATTTCTCAATAGCATTGCATTTCACTGAAAACCTGACATCACCTAGAGCCAAACCTGGGATTTTCAGAAGATCACAAATGTTTTTAAATAAAAACTCATTGCTCTAGCATTAAAAAGGAAAAAATAAATGAAACAGAACATCTGTGTTGGTCATCATTGTTTGAACCTTAATGTAGGCAGTTATGTTTCCATGGGTTGAGAGAGGTACTGTTTAGTATTGAATAATTTCAAAATTACATACTGTAGAAGACACAAATACCACTTAGAAATTTGTTTACAGTGGTGGAAGAAACTGTTTATAATTTCAGACGAAGGAGATGAGTTGGGAAGTTAGGTGTCCATCATTTCAGAACCCAGCTCTTGCCACTGAGGAGTTCTCTGGTAGCGAATATTGAATGAATCACTTCGCCTGTCCACTGGTCTGGCTCATGGCTCTTCAGCAGTGTAGAAAAATGGTACTTTGTGGCCTTAAAAAAGAGGCAGAGATTAATTTTTAGAACATGACACTAGTCTAAAACCAGGTTTGGATATTTTATAGTTTTCCTCTGTGGTCTTACTCAGCGTCCTTTGGTCTGTAGTCTTAAAAAATTAGACAGTCAGCCTTCCTGTTCTGAAATTTTTTTTTCCATTGACAAAGCAAGAACAGCAACTATTGCCTATATGTCTTTGAAATGCTTCTGCAGTCCTCTCAAGGAGATAGTCACATTCAACGTTTCATTATTGCTACTGTAAATTCTGTGCAATATGCCTCAGTGTTCAAAAATAAACATCTTTGATAGATTTAGGTTTGGTTATCTTAATTGACAAACTGAAACTAGATCCACATAGATATGAAAATACTGTGACTATGCTACAAAGTCCTATGGAGCAAATCCTTTCCCTAAAATGCTAATTGTTCTTCTGGTATGGGACTACACAAAGAACAATAGTATATCTTCTGATGGAAAAAGTAGCATTTATATCAAATGACCTCCCGGAAGCTGAATACAGAACCCAGAACAAGCCCTTTGGCAAGAGCTCACATTTTCTTGTATTCTTCCTTAAGGAAATCAGGTCTTCTGGTTTCAATACTTTCTCTTTCCAAATTTTCAGACTCAATACATTTATGGCTCTGAGTATTCCAGATCATCTGGAATGGGTTTAAAGAACAGATTGGGGAACGGAGCAGATTAAGACAAGCAATCTCGTATCCCACAAAACAACCTCTCAGCATTCTCTGTTTCTAAAACCATTCAACACACAAATAATTGCATCAGTTTAACTATTTTCAACCTAACACAGCTATAATGTTATGGAGCCCTTGGTAGGTAGATTTTAAGAGTTCGAAGAATGGTTCATATCAGTATAAAATCTGGTTTGTTTTGCTTACCTAGTAAGAAAAAAAGGAAGTTAGGCACACAATGTGTGTGTTGTGTGTGTATTTTGAAATTATTAATGCCTTTGTTAAATTCTCTAAAATAAAATAACAGTGGGTTTAGCTTTTACATAAATGAACTCAAATTTTCAGGTAAACGAGTTTTAAAATAGGTCAGATACAAACTCTCAAAAGAGTGCTCAAACCATTTAAAAACTTTTTAGCTTCCTTCATGCAGAGGCATTTCTATGCCTCTGCTTTTTACACTGTCTTAAATGTGAAAGGTACATTTTTTTACAGCAGACTTTGCTGAATAAGACATTATCTCCTTGGAAGATTTTAATTGAAAGACTGGTTAATCATAAGTTTTTCAAATGATTCATTCAAGCTTTGGTCTATTGTCAGATGTGGTTTGGAAAATTCCACCTTTGCTTATGATGTATTTCTGAACCAGAGGTAACCAACCAAACAGCATAGGAAATTCAAATTAACTACTGTGTTAATTTCATGCTTCCGAAAGACTGCTGAAGATTGGAAAGAAGAAAATTTGCTTTCAGTGTTGCATCTGTTATTGTCCTTTCAGGTATTTTGGTGCCAAAGGGAAAAATGGAAGGATGAACCCATTTTTTTTCCCGTTTGACTGTGTAATATTTGCTCTGCCATTCATTACATACCAGTGAAGCTGGAATAAGAGATGAGTATAAACCTTATGCTGTATATATCTGATGCAGATTTACTGAGAAAACTGCTGAGTAGTCATTCCTTTGCTGGCATAGGCCAAAGTGATACTTGCTGAAGGAGTATGCAATATGGTTTTAGACATATAAGCCCCATCTCTCTCTTCCTACCCCATTTCTGAGCTTCTCATTTTGCCTGGGGTCGGTCTGCCTCAGCTCATCACTCATTCTGGGACGAGCTGCCTCGCATCCCAGACCCTCGCATCCCTCTGTATTTGGATTTTCATGGTGGGAGAGAACAGAGAGGAAAAATTACAAATGTATGTTCAGCCCATGTTGATTGATTGTTCCTTAGCTATGAAACAATTTTCTGTACCAATTATGTCTTCGCAGATGACAGAAGCCATTTAGTCTAATGACCATAATAATTAATTTTCATCATAAATCAGATTAGTTAATGATGCTGAAGTTCAAATTCTTCACAGAACTAAAGCACAGCGTCTTACATAAGCTCTCAGAACATATAATTTGCTATATAAGGTACCACTTTAGAGATTTTTTCTTCAATAGGAATAGCATTGATTGTTTTTGACCTCCAAGGTTCAGTGGGAAGGGCTACTCTCCCAGTGTCAGGTCCTTCCTAATAGCTTTTTATTTGCAGCCACAGGCACAAAGAACTTAAGGCTGAAGATTCACCAACTTTATAGCATGTTAGTGGGCAAAATGACTTAAGCCATTATTTTTTTCTCCTTCACTGTAAAATGTTATGACAGAGCAAACAGTATTCTGGGGATAAGGCAGCACTTTTTGTTTTATTTTCAGAACAATGTTCTTACTGAATTTTTCTAAATTTTTGGTCTTGTGGTCACTTTTATACACATAAAGACCATCTGTAAAACATCTGAATGGGTAGTGAGCAAACAATGGAAGCTTAGTGTAAGTTCTATTTGTATTTGTACCATTTTGTCTTTTGCAAAAGACAACCTATGATGTTTCTTCAGAAAAGTCATAGGCTTCATGATTTAAGAAAGGTGAGAGTCATTCTCTACAATAATTTTGCAGAAAAGCTGTATTTATTATTTCAGTCAAGGAAACTACTAAAATTAGTCAAATACCTCACTGATGTATTTCATTTTCTCCATCCTTAAAGCCTGTGTGCTAAGCTGAATTGACTGTTTTTATTAATGATAAGTATGCAGTGAAGTTTGTGGATAATTGGTGTGCAGCTTGTGGCTTTTGATGATTTTTATTTAGGATATTAAAATATCCTTTATTTTTGGTGTGAAATGGGCCACCATGTCATATGTTGTTGGTCTCTGACTGAATACTTATAGTCATGCAAAGCATTGTCAAAGCATAGATCAACAAACTATGATTGGTGATGAATATACCAGTGAATCATCTTGTTTGCACGTAAGCGGAGGGAGAGTAAAGCTGTGTAAATATAGACAAAGCCCCTGCACCTACCCCTGCCTTTCTGATGGGCTCAATGAACAGCTTTGGAGATGCTGTTCTGTTCACTTGCTTCACTGAAGGAACTATATTGGGTTAAAATATGTCTTTTTTAAAACAAAAGTAAAAGAGTTAGGAAGGAGACGCAGGAAAACAGAAAGGGAAGAACTGTAAGAAAGTTAATAACACTTCATTGATGGACTGACATTTTTGAATTCATGCTCCCAGAAAGGTAAAAATAGAGAGAGAGAAAAGTAGATACCCAACCTGGAAAACTAGACATGGAAGAACAAAAGAGCAAAGAGGGGATTCCATAGATGATATGAAGAGGAGTAAGAATTATTTTTACTGGAGGGGATGCAGCTATTCAGGGTAGAGAAGTGATCTGGCAAATCTGTGCCCAACCAAGGAAAGTTGGAAAGGATTCTTTTATTAAATCGTGCCTCATTTCTATTCTTGTCATTAGCTCACAACTGATTAAAATAATGTTATATGAGCTGGCACAACCTTGTCAGTTCCTCTTTGTACAATACTTTTAAATGTGGTGGTCTTCTCCAGCAATAACCTAGTCACATCCAGATCCTAGGTTAATTTATAGACTTAATTTTTAATCCATGTATTCCATTAAAATTGAATTTGTTAAAAGAACATCACTGTCAAGATTGTGGTATATTTCCTACATAACAGCACTTCATTTAGACTCTGAACATATTGGACTATTTAAGCGTCTTAGTTTCTCAGATATCTTCAAACAGAGAGAAAAGTTAAAACAATACTGCACTGCAGATCTGTAAAGGTTAGTGGTACTCTGTCATGATAGAGCTGGAGGGAATGCACACATCTTCTAGTTTGGGCACAACGTGACGGCAGCACTGCTGGCTCAGCTGCAGGAGGGCTGTAGCCCCTCCTGGGGCAGGAGGAGCAACACTTGCCGCAGCGGGAAGGCTCTGCTCCCGCAGGTGCAACCAGCCGCGGGGACTGTGCCGGTATGTGTCTGCTCAGGCAATCTGGAAAACCTCCTCTTACATTTCAACTAAATGCATTTTTTATATATATAAAAAACCTGGTTTCGAGTTGTTAATTTTAGCCCCCAAATATTTTGCTGACCTGCAGTTGGGAAGTGGTTTCTTAATTAAAGAAAAAAAAATAAAGTGAGACATGTAAGGGCATAAAGTGAACTTGATTGATTTACCAATGTTTAGTTTCTAATCCAGAAAAGGCCCTACCACAACTGCAAAAGAAGATATAGCTTTTGAGATAACTACTTTTAAATTTTTATCTGAAGGGACTTCATATTTATTCTATAATACCTTTCTATGTTCTAAATGAAAGACTTCTGAAGGGGGTGGGGTGATATAAGTGAATGCAGAGGGCACTTTTTCCACTGTAGGAGAAAAGAAAAAGCAGTAGAACCCACTTTTATTCCTTCCACTTCAAAACCTCTGAGTCTCGCTTTTGTGTCTGTTTGCTTCAAATAGAAAATAATGAATTTTCAGAGTTTCCTTTCTCTTTCTTCAGTAAGAAGTCAAATGTAGTTTTTGGTTTTTTTTAAGAAAAAAATGTAGTTGTTCATAAAGAAAGCTTACACAGTGTGTGCAAATAGGAAGAAGGGACTCAATTCTGATCATCGTAAAATCAAAGGGAGGCTGAATCATGTCAGTGCATTAAGTATTTTGGATTTATTCCAGCTGTGGCCACTGAAGGGGTGAAATATTGCCTCTTCTCCCAGGATTTGCCCCCCCTCTGTTGCTCTCATTTGGGAATGCTGTAGCCGCTCAAGCATCCTTTGCGGTGCTTTGGAAATGAGGCATACAGAAAAAGGATGTTTTAACTGAGAAGGTAGGTTCAAATTCTACAGGAACAAGTGACAGCTTGATCTGTTTGTAACTTAGTTACCTCATCTGTAAAGTACTCTTTTATACTAACTTTTCTACCATTGCCATTGCTACTGGAGCTGAATGTCTGCCAACTGTACATTAAGCTATATGACTGCATCATTCAAATGGTTTGGTTCTTTCATCCTTTTCTTTTAGAACATGTGCACACAGTTTGGGGGTTTGGGGTTGCCATTTGCCAACTTCCAGCTGACCTGGCTGATTTTGGTCTTGTGCTTGCTATCAATACTGCTAGACCTGCTCAGATGGATCTGCAACACAAAGCACTTGATGCATGTTTGAAGATAGTATCATCGTCTGCATTTAGTCAGGTTTTTAAGATGTGGGTATTTTCAGATAGACATCTCTTTATATTTACATTAGAGAAGGCAAGGCAAAGAACTGAGGCTTTTGTTTGAAACTGGAACTGGTTAGATTTGTCATGGTCTTTATTGGTGGACTTTTTTTTTTTTTCAATTTAATTAAAAAAATCCATTTAGTTTAAATTTTTCTTTAGTCGTGGCCACCATTTCTGTCGCCAGAAAGTTCTTGCTTGAGGAAAATGTTGTGTTGTACTTCAGGGAAAGAACTGCAATGCTGCAAGGAGTGATCTTGACCACACTTTACATCTTTGAGATTTGGACAGTAATTCAGAGCTCCTGGGCTCAGCCCATTGCATGGCCACCTCTAGGTGATGCTACATTGATAACACCCATTAGTGTCTGTAGGAGGTTCAGACACTGAAAAATAATATTTAAGATGGACCAACATACATTTTACTTGAAGGGAGTCTCCAAATACAAACAACCTGTGATCTAACCGTGCAGCACAAATTTGACGATGTACCAGGAGACAGAGGTGAATGAGAAATGAGGTGACAGCCAGAATAGCTTTGCATTTACTCATATGTGTTTCAACACTAATGTTACTTTAACACACACATGTGCGCGTACGCACACACACAGACACACACTCTCTAACTGTCTCTTCCCAAATAAAAAGCTCTAGGCATTGCTCCAAATCATTACACCACAGTCTACTCTGGGCAAAATTGCCAATTTCTGCAATGGGGGCTTTTACTGAACTGAATTTTAAGACTGAGTTTCTACACAGTATCTCTTTTCTGGTTTTTCTTTTGTTACGGAACATCCTTATTTGCCTATCTGGCATAGCTATTGTGAGTTATATTTACTGACTGGAAACTTGGCAAGTCTGATATTTGTTCTTGGTAACAAGATACTACCCACAGTTTTTACTTAGCGAGCTCTGTAGCAACCAGGTGGAACATACATCATTAGTTTACTGAATCATGAATATACTTTAAATCATGATTAAAAAATGCTCAGTTACAGTATATTAAATTATTAAAAAATATAATATATATATACATACATATATATATATATA